>JANEYF010000542.1:0-132737 GCA_029963845.1 Rhamnusium bicolor | reverse complement strand
TAACTAGTATGGTGGGTCAATACTGACCCAGACCAATTTACTTTTGTTCGGCAATCAACCGATTGTTTATCCTCATCTCTGGCGCTTTATGAATTCTCCTAATTTGACGGGTACTTTTAGTCGCCTATTACACTTTGTGTGAATTACTTCTCGTTTTTGAGTTGTGCGCGTGTCCGGGTCACATTTGACCCACTATACCTTATACGTAATTTTAAATATTTTGACATGATGGACAATAGAAGGCCTTTAACGGAGGCAGAACTTTTACGGGAGGCCGATGATGCCTATATTAGTTCATATGAGTCAGGTGAAAGTGAATTTAGTAGCCATGAGACCGATTCTGAAATAAAAAGAAACTGATACGGAGGAACAGGAGGATGAACATTTCGATCAAAGCAATGTTGAGGAAGATCATAGGGACACCGAAAACGAGACGGATGACGAGAATACAGACAGAAATAAACAATACTTTTTAAGAAGAACAAATATAAATGGTCCAAAATACCTCCTGCTTCTGGCAAAACTCGAGTCGAAAATAAAATTAGATCTAAGATTCCAGCTGTAATTGGTGAGGCATATAGAAATAAACCATCTAAACCAGTGGATTCTTGGAATTTGTTGTTTGACGAGCATATGCTAGATATTGTTGTCGAGCATACAAATGAACGGATAACTGAAATGGCAGCTTTTTATGGCGATCAAGCTCTATCATGCCAGTTTACAAACCACATTGAAAAAACTGAGTTGAAAGCTTTTATAGGACTTCTTCTGTTATCTGGGGCATTCAAATCCCATAACGAAGATGTAAGTTCGCTGTGGGCTACAAATTTAACAGGGCGTGATATATTTCGTGTTACTATGACTTTAAAACGTTTTTGTTTTTTATGCTCAGCATTGAGATTTGATGACAGCAGCACAAGAGCAGATAGAATACAAAATGGAGATAAACTTGCTCCCATATCAGAATTGTTTAACCTCATGATCGTCAATTCTCAGTCAAATTATTCTTGTGGTGAGTACATGACCATTGATGAGATGCTTGTTGGGTTTAGGGGAAGATGTAGATACAAGATGTATATGCCCAATAAACCCAACAAATACGGGCTAAAGATAATGTGTCTTTGTGATGCCAAGACACATTATTTATTAAATGCATTTATATATGCCGGTAAAGATACATCTCCAAATCCAAGGAAGTTAGCTGTTCCAACACTAAATGTCTTACAACTAGTTCAACCAATTATAAATAGTAACCGCAATATTACTGGTGATAACTGGTTTTCATCAATTGAACTTGTAAATGAACTTAAAAAATGTGGTTTGACATATACGGGAACCCTGCGTAAAAATAAAGGGGAAATACCCACTGAGTTTTTACCTAATAATGATCGCCCAGCTTTATCAACAATGTTTGGCTTTACAAAAGATCTCACTATTTTGTCTTACGTGCCCAAGAAACGTAAATCTGTTATAATGTTATCGTCATTGCATCATAGTGATGAAATTATTCAAAATGAAAAACGCCTTCCTGAAATTATCGATTTCTATAACTCGACGAAAGGCGGGGTAGACAGTTTAGACCAAAAGTGTGCTTGTTACAATGTGGGACGTAGAAGTAGACGTTGGCCTTTGACTTTATTTTTTGCATACAGGGTGTTTACAAACTTGGGAATTATTTTTTGAGGATAAGTACATCTTGATATAATAAATCGTATGGTGCATAAGAAAACCTTAAATATTAGAAAAAAATAACTGACCTTTCTCAACAAAAAAGTGCTAACATGTTGAGAACTGCTGGAATCGAAGGTGAATGTCCTGTCCCAATACACAGCAAATTTCACAATAACTGTTCCATGTTGCCATATCCTTCATCACACAAAACTTTGTTGCTGTTGAACACGAATGAAATCTTTTTGGATGAAAATGGATAGTTTATTTCCTCCTATACAATCCGATTAGACGTACGGTTTGCTTAACGAATGAACGCACACATACTTAAAGTTGGATTGTCCTCTACCAAATTTAAAATGTTTTCCTCAGCGTTGAAAGGCTTATCAGGACCTCATATCATGTCTTCGACGGGGCCGTAATTCACAAATATCGTGTGATCGTTGCACAAAGGTTACAAATCATGCGGCATTTGTATTTGAAAAATGTTCACAGCCGATGTAATTTGACATGTACCATATGTAGATAATAACACCCACAAGTTCGTTATTACTGTTACTATGATAAAACACTGTAAAACGAACCGAACGAAGATTGAAAACAAACATTATTAAATAACAATTCTACTACAGAATTTTGTGACTCCATATTTGCATAGTACTAACTTTTTTACTATAGCTCCACAAGCAGTGTAGCCAACATTAGGTGCTTTCTCTAAAATTTCAGTTAATCTAAGTTGTTTTACGGTAACACTGCATAAATAAAAGCATAATTTCATTTAATGTAGCCTCCGTAAAACTACATAGATTAACTGAGATCTGCTAGAAATAATGCACCTAATATCTCCCATCCACGAATTTCTTATTAAGAAATTCGTGCTTCCATCTCAAAAATAGTAGTGCAAGCAATTTATGCGCATACTCGATTTGAGAATCACCAATCACCGTTCCTTGTTTATTCTGTCATTTCTCGGTTTTGACATTTGTCATTTTGTTTTGTTTTGTTTTGTTTTGTTTTCATGCCTAGCAGATTTTTGAGTTCTATCTTCTATTTTTCAGTTTTTTTTGCGGCACAGTAATGGAAAAAGTAGGTATATCAAATTTGTGTTTTATGTAAAAACTGAAAACAAACTCATCTGGCAGAATTTCACGTGACATTTCACAGGTTAGAAATTGTTTTATTTTTATTTTGTTCAAACATTGTCAGTTAAATCCAACAATCGGCATTAAGTATAAGTATTTAATAGAAGAATTTAATCGTATAGGTTTCCCAGTGACAACGAGAGCCAAAATGTGTGGATGGATACAAATATGTATATGAGGTTTTTCAATTACAGACATCATAAATACACTATTCATATGGTCAGAACATTTATGAACGAAGACTACATGGATCCAAAACCCAAGAGTCTGGGAAACCATTACAATCGAGAGAGGGAGGTTTTCCATCCATAACTGTGCCCTATCCAATCACGACAATGGAAGTTTTAAGAGTATCAGGTACAGTATTTACTAAATTAAGATAGCAGTATCTGGAGTCTTGTCAGGTTGAAGAAATTGATAATTTTCATACTATGCAATTGGTCCTTTGAAACAATAATTTTATATCACATACAGTCTAAAGCGTATCGACAACTAAATTGAATAAAGCAGCTTGTCTCAGTTTTTATGTTAGTGGAGGGCCTTTTACCAATATTCTTAATACAATAATTCAATCTGTGCTTTTATTTTTAAAGGTATCTTAATTATAACGTAAAATAATTATGCCCATTAAAATTTCTTAAAACTGGATCCCGTCCCATATAAATATTGAGAGGGTTTCTCTTGGTCTATCGCTAGATTGTAGATGTAATAGTTATAACCACCTTTTCAGGTATTTGGCATGACACGTATAATATCGAGAGTGTAATATATTAAATAAAATTAAATTAATTATCAAAATTTTAATGCCTCGTTCTAAAAGCTAGACAATATTCAAAGAAAAACATTCATTTATAACGTATGAGGTATATTACAATATTTAATTTTCTTTTTAGTCTTCCCTGCCATGTACATTAGAAGGTCTGGTTTCCCAAAGATCAAGGAATAGAAGACAGAAAGTACCTTCAAGAAATCTGGCGATTTGCGGAATTCTATTCTTCTACAGCTTACAACTACTTTCGTAGACTTGAGAAAATCTGTTACCCTATCTGAACAAAGCTCTTGTGCATCTTTAATAGTGACAACTAGTTATCATGCTATATATAGTTTTTAATAATTTAGGAAGTTCGAGTTAGATAAGTTCAACTATTAATATTTTTGGTGTTTTAATTTTTACCTTGAAATTGTTTAAGAACACATTTTATTAGTTTGGCTTTTTTTTACATACTTTTTTTATACATATACCTATTTTTTAAATGGTAGCTAAAAAATTATTTACTAAATTCGGTCATATGAACTTCGCAAATTCCACTAATCAATTTGAGATTACTGTTTGGCTGTAAAAATGATTTGCAATAAAACATATAACTTTGTATGAGTCATTAGGTATTTGCATTATATCATATTTTCAATTTACTGCTCCTAAAGGGCCCATTGTGGCCTATTTGCCTTGTAAAATAAGTAGCTACTACTGCTACTATTACTATTATTTCTGCACTAGTCCACATTGTATTTCTCTTTTATTAATATGAGAAACCGGGAATGATATCACTTGTAAACACCTGCTTGAAAATATAAAAAAAAATATAAGATTTGCGTTAAAAATTAAAAACATTTTGTTACTTTAGTTTTATTCTAGACTAAATACAAGTAACTGTCATGGCACTTAAAATATAACTTTATAGGTACTGAATATCTTGACAGTGTAAATATTTACAATTCTAAAATGTACTTAATACATTTGGGATTAAACTAATAAAATTATTTGCATAATTGATAAAAAAAGTATCGTACTTTTTTTTTATTAACCATAGTTGTTATAGTCAAATATCAAAAATTATTATTTACCTACAAAACTTTATTTTATAACCAACTTTCTGAATATTCCTCATATACATGATTAAAACATTTAAAAATACCTAGGTATACCTGCGTTTGCGCAAAGAACCCTTGCAGTACTCGTCGAGGCAAAGAAAGTGACGCTCTTTGTTTCACTGTTTGCTGTGTAAAAATTAGGTAAATACCATAGACAGCATATATGTCTGTGGTAAATACTCATTCTTCTAATACACATGGGCAAAACCGAATTGTATGCAACCCGCAAGGGTGTAGTATCTCTCAACACGTTGAATAAATGGCAGAAATGCGAGTTTGAAGGATTCATTTTTTTATTTTCTTTATCTTAAATATTTTATTAAAATTTATGTAGATTAATTGATCTTTAATCTTTTAAGAGGTAAAAGAATTATGAAACTGTCTTTAATATTTTTTGATTATTTAATAAACTCTAAAAATCTATTAAAACTTACTTATGCTTTATGAAACAATATTTGAAATCTATTTTAACATATTTTTAGTTGAAATAATAAATGATTATACTAGATTAAAATAAATTATTGGAAACAGAATGAGGAAAGAGGTAATTTGTCAAAATAAAAAAAAAAAACTAGATTGTACACACTTGCTTTTTATTTCTACAAAGTAAACATAATATTTATAACATTTATACAAAAAATATAATACGTACATAAAAAAATGCAATATTTAGGTACAGAAAATATATTAAAAAATGTTTTTAACTTATTTATATTCTTTTATTAACAATTTTTAAACAATAGTAATTTAGAAATTGTTTGCCTAATGGTTGCTGATTTTTTCATGTAATTCAATATTTAATAATCTCGAATGATGGTGTATTCTGCATTTTATGAAAAGTTGCATTACTTTTCTAATGATTTGGGTTTCATGCAAATCCTCAGAACGGAATTTGCCAGGTAGCTTAGTACAAAATCCTCAGTTCTTTTGAAAAATATTTAATAGCTGTATTTATTAGTTGCTTTTTAATTAAATTTTCTTTTCCAATGAAACATCAGAATTGTTTCTCAGCAAAATTTACGATTTTTAAAATCTTTAGAAATACTATATTTATGATCAATAACTATGCTGTCTTTTTTTAAAAGTAATATTTCGAAGCAATGGTTACATGTACATCGATTTACAAGGCTATGGACAATATAGTTAGTTGATATGGTATGGTGAATGTTGTCAAAATGCTCTCAACGTCTGTACGTAAAACGTTTTCCAAATAGACATGCACCAAATGCTGCAAGATACTAAATAGAGTTGTTATTATAAAGGGTGGTAGTTTACCATCTTGGTTCAGTTGGTGCTAAAATGTGTTTTTCATTATTATCTTTTGTGTCCTATGTCATTAAGATGCCATATAATTATAGTAATAATGAACTGGTCGAATGTTGTTAATCTATGGTGAATGTCGCTAAAATTCTGCAGCTTCTCAACATCTGTACGCGGAATATTTTCCAAATAGACATGTCCAAGTGCAGCAAGATTTGTAACCCTTGTGCAACGAGCACGCGATACTAGTGAGTTACAGCCCCATGGAGGACGTGATGAAGATCCTGATAGGCCTTTGCGTATTTTGAACCCTGAGGAGATTATCTTAAATTCGGTAGAGGGCGATCCAACTTTAAATCGGATTATATGATACACCCTGAAGGAAAATCAGTACCGGTTTCATGTACAAAGAGTTTATGCTCTATAACAACAAGATCATCCCTTATATGTTGACTTTTGCAATTGTCTACTAGATCAAGGGCAAGAGTTCACTGCCAACATTTTATTTCTAAATGAAGCCATTTTTACCCATAACGGAGTTTTAAATTTTCACAAGACGCATCAGTGATAATTAATCATTAAAATACCCATATGCTGTCCGCCTTGCTAATTTTCAACACCGCTTCTCTGTTAACAATTGGGCTGGCATGAACAATTTTTTAATTGGACCTTTTGTGTGGCCAAACTGCTTAAATGGACAAGATTACCTAAATTTTTTAGAAAATGATTTACCAGGTCTGCTGGAACAGGTAACTCTGGATGTGTGTCAGCAAATGTGGTTCTTACATGATGAGAATTCACCTCATTATTCTCGTGCTGTGCGAAATTATCTAAACAATAAATTTCCTGATAAGTGGATAGCGCGCGGCGGTCCAGTTTTTTGGCCTCCTCGTTCGCCGGACTTGAATCCCTTAGATTTTTTTTTCTGGGAATGAAATTGATACAATTGAGAAATTACAATTGCGCACTGAAGTTGCGTCACAAAGTATAGACAAAGACAGAACGTTTTTGTAAATGTGCAGTGTGCACGAATCTCCAATTCATCAAACTCATTTGTGGAGACGAAGGAAGTGGCAACATTAAACATTTACTGTGAAATGTGAAGTGATGATAAGACATGTCGTCATTGAACTCTAAACATAAACAGCGTATTGGCAAACTGCTTCATTAACGCAGAGTAACGTCTTTGACCATGATCCTTAATTTCAGAGTCGGTTTTTTGCCCAAGTACAAGCTCTAGAGTCAGACCTATAAGAAAAAAATAAAATATTAATTTAAAAGTTCAACTGTTCATTGCAAGCATCATTACTAACCACAGATGCTTGGGAAAGCAAAAAATACTTGGCACAGCATCAAGTTTGAGTAGTTTAGTGTTGCATCGTAGCCTAAATTTTAGTAATCCAACGCTAATAAATGTTCCCCACAAAGCCTACTCATTTTTGAAGGAGACCAATTCTCCCCTCTGACTGCTTTCACCCAAAGCACTAGAATCTGTGGACGTTTGAAGGGTAAACTGAAAATAAATATTAAATAATAAAATTTATTACAAACTTTTTTTTGTCATTTTTAAAAGGTTAGGTATATTTTATAATTTTTATATGAATATTTTAAATTTTAACACACTGTACTTTAATTTCAAAACAGTGCATAGGAAGCTTTCGGTCAAGCTCGTGCAGCCCTCTAGATATAAAATGTAACTGTGATTTACCACAGCACAGCAGCCAGCAGTGCAATTGATTTGAGATCAAGAACAGAGATGCAATCCATGTTCTGCCCTCTACACCGAAGAATGTAAGAGTTTGAACTTGACTGCTGCCTTATGTAGGTGTGCAAATATAGAAACACAGTAATAAAAAAATTAAATTTTGATTATTACAAAATATGGAATCAACTTCATTTTCTATAAAAAAAAAAATGCTAATAAGTTACCTTGATCCATCTCGTTCCTATAACACTTTTGGCAGATTTAACATTGTCATCTTGCCATGATTTTCTTATGGAAAAAATCCAAGCGTTGTCAAGAAAAACATATAGTTTTCTTGAAACACTCAGTTTTTCATTTTCCATATATGGCATCAGAAAGCGACATCCGACATGTACTATATTGGGTTTCTCCATTAAATCTCTTCTGGGATCATCATTTATAAAAAAAACTATTTTTTTAAGATTCGGAAAATGCTGCTCTGAATTGCTGGACAACTCTATCTTCAAGGAAAACATGGAAATAAGAATTTCTGCAAATATTGAAAACAACAAAATAAATCTGTTTTATTTATTTATTTTTTATTGGGTATTACATATGCATCCTTTCAAGCCTAATTTTTTATATTTTATACTGTCAATCAAACACAACACTTTAAATACATTTTATCTTAGAAACTATTAAAACTACTAAACTAGGAACAAGATTGCATTGCAAAAAGATATGGCAATTAAACCAAAAAGAAACATTTTTACACATCTGTAACTTTTCTTTTTGGTGTCAACATTTTTTTAATTACAATATTATTTTGCTTCTACTATTAAGAATACTATTATTTAATTCAATACAATCTTGCCCTAGATTTGAGTACCTAGTTGTTTTAATATTTTCTATGATAAAATGTATTTGAAGTATTGTGCTTGATTTTTTAGGTACCTAAAACTTTTATACTAACGTATTCAGATAATAATGACAGTATAAAATACTTATAAAAAAATGATAGCTATTTATTACTGTTATCATATTTTGAAGGTTTGAAGGGATGCTGATGTAATACTCAATAATTTTTTTTTTCTAAAAATGTATAAAAAAATAAATAGCCAAACAAAACTGGTGTATGCAAATATAGGTAGCAGTTTGAAATTTCATTTTCAATCAGATTATTTTCAACATTCAGTTTGAGGTGTTATGTTACAGTTTATTTAGAAATTAGGCAGATATAAAACTGTACAAAAAAGTGACTTCATAAGCTAGGCAGTGTTTAAGAAAAAGATAATACTTACTTTTAGCGTAAATGTCTGATTTCCATCTTTACAGTCTCTAGTATATCATCAGTTAAAGATCTAGTTCTTTTTCTTGTCAGGGGTTGATTAGACGTTTCAGTGAGTCCATCTTTGCATAGTTCAATAACTGACCGAAACATGCCTACACACTGCTGTAATCTAGGTTAAAAATATAATAATTAAATTATAGCTAACTTTACAATATTTTGGATAACTATTTATTTATTGCTACTGTATGCGGAGAAAAAGATGTAGCATCAAAAATAAATCATGCCACGAAAAAATGTCTAGTATGTACGTAGTAGAAAATTTTTTTTAATAATTTAATCCTTGCTTTTTATTCGTATGTACGTAGTAGAAATTTTTTTTAATAATTTATTCCTTGCTTTTTATTCTCAAAAAATTATACCAACTTTAATATGTCCTAATTCCAAATTTGCATAGTTATAGTTACTTTATCTCAATTATACTTATTTCAATGGTGCTGAACTGTGGGAATTTGGTTTTAAAGAAGAGAAAGACATTCGACAGAATCACTTGAGCCACCTCGTTTCCCTTTAAAACTAGATTTTTCGGTTAACCTAAAATATCATTAACAGAACATTTTCTTTAGAAATGAATGTGCTGCACTTTCTCACAGCTCATAGGGAAAAAACACATTTCTCTTCATTAAACTTGATTCGTACATCATACAGTACTTCTTACTTTACTTAGAAATAGGTTTATTGTGTAGAAACAGAATGCAAGAAAAGCAAAAACATAAAAGGTATAGTGAAAATCACTTAATACCTCGTCAAAAAAAATTCAGTGACTTATTGTCACACTAGTGTTGAAGTTTCGACATAAATCCTTAAAATACGAGACCATATTTTACAATTAAAAAATATAATCAACAATTATCTTAAAACTTACCTTCTTTACTATGTTGTCACGTAAAGTTCCTTGGTCACTTTTGTTTAATATAACGTAATTGTAATAAACACAATAACACAAATCCACTAAACGAAACACAAAAATATATAAAACAACGAGGAAAAGCAATAATATCAATCAATACACAAAAAGGATCGAGGTTAGGTAAAATATTTTCTTTTGTTATAACAAGCGCTGCAAACATAATTCCCTAAATTACAAACATGATCGCCAACTATAGCATTATTAGTAAACTATTATGATTTTTGGAATAAACGAGTATTTCGTTCTGGGATATGAGTTAATCTATGATGTTTTACGGTTACACTGCATAAATAAAACGGATAATTTCCTTCGACCATAAAACATGGTTGAAGATAATTGCATTTGGTATAGCCTCCGTATGCGTAAAACTATTTAGATTAACTAAAATCTCAGTTAGAAAGAACGCACCTATTTACTTTTTGCAATGAAGTGTAATAAATAAAGATAGCATTAGCACAAACAAGGTATGTTAAAGTGAGCTAACTATATTCGTTTATTGCAAAAATCATAATAATTTTATAAATGATGCTATAGTTGGCAATCGTTGTTTTACAAGTCTGCAGTTTGCAGTGCTGACCTGTTCGTGTCTGAATTATGTTTTGTCATTTTGTAATTTTTAAAGTTGCGTGAGAAATGTACCACACAAAGTACTTAAACGTATTGCTTTTGTTTGTGCATAGAGAAACTAAAAATAAAATGTTTGTCTGTGTGTTCGTATAATTTTGAACTGAACATGCATCGAATTGGAAACGCGGGATACTTTCGACTCCCATCCATTGAACTCCATACTATTCGTAAGTATGGAGTTCAATGCCCCCATCAGCTGTAATCGAATAGCACAAATGTGGTCTAGTTAACAGAACGTGTTATTTTAAGTGTATTATGAAGTTTGAAAAACTAATATTAATGGTTATTTAATATTTAAAACAGTTCTTATTGTTTTATTTCGTTAATTTTGTGTACTCAAAATTGAGACGAGTTTGTTTTTTACGGAATTGCCTCGTGATATGGAAAAATTGCTTTTATACCTTCAAAAAGAAGACCACTACAAATAGTGATGAATTTCCAAATATTACACATGGAAATATTGTTATTTATTTGGTTTTTGAGTGTAGTGTCTATACAAAGAAAAAAAATTGTGTGTTAGTGGTTGAGTGAAGGGAGTGTTTTAAGGAATTTTCCGCCAGAGAGCTTGTTGTAAAGGTAAGATTAATAAGTTCAATTATCAGTTTTCATCACTCAATATCAGGGATTTATTCACTATAATTTATTATAATAGATTGGGTATATTTCCATTTTTAAATTGTACAATACTCACAAAGATGTAAATATTTTGAATTCCCCATTTCGTATTTGCACGAGTATTTCCATAAAAATACAGATACTGTGAAAAATAACAAATTTAATGATGTGAAAAAATGTAAATCAATCAATAGTGAGAAAAATGTTTTAAGCTGTAGTTGGATTCATTAAAACAATTCAATCAATCCATAGGTTACTATGTTTTACTTTTCTGGCTGTTACAAGATGTTTAATTTTCGGGTAAAATATTTCATTTTAAAAAATTAGTTTTGACCGGTAGCACAGTTAGACGCTATTTATCTAATGCTATTGGAAAAAGAAAAGAATTGTCGCCAAGTAATGGACATTGAGATTACCATTTGGCAACACTGCCATGGCTTTCGTACACGGCTAGCTTCGTCAGCGGTTCTCAAACAATTTGGTGTATTATTTAAACTATTTTTTTCTGCCACTTCTGAGCGACTTTTACTAAGGTAAATTTTTAGCAATCGACTTCTTTTATCAAGTACTACCTCCCATTAAAAATATATTCCCAAGTTCGTAAACACCCTGTATAAAAAAAAAAAAAAAAAAAAAAAAGGGAGAGAAAAGTTTTTTTGTTGGGGGGGGGGGGGGGGAAAAAATAAAAAAAAAAAAAGGGGGGAAGGGAAGAAACACCCACACCCCCACCCGGGGGGAAAGGGGGAGAGAGGGGGGGGGGGGGGGGGGGGGGGGGGGGGGGGGGGGGGGGGGGGGGAAAAAAAAAAAGGGGGGGGGGGGGGGGGGGGGGGGGGAAAAAAAAAAACCAAAAAAAACGGAGGGGGGGGGGGGGGGGGGGTTTTAAAAAACCCGGGGTGAAAATTGGTAAAAATGTGGAATTGCAGAGAAGGATCTTCAAAAAAAAAAATTAAGGTAAAACTACCCCAGACTTTCTGATTTATACCTATTTATTGTAGTTTCTTTTATTACAGATGGCCTAAAGGAAGTATTAAAAAAAGCGGCTTTTATGTTTCCAAGTTTTTAATTTTGAAAATTTTATTATGTATCTCATTCAAAAGTTATGTGTCAAATTTTTTTACATTTTTTATGTTTTAAAACAACAGAGAGTAAAACATGTTAACTTCTACATTTTTATCGTTTTATAGCACTAATATAAATACAAACATTCCTACAGAAATATAAAATACAAACATTTTTGAGTCTAAGTTTTTTTTATTTACAATAAATATTCATGGGTCATCCATGACCCACCATACCTTAAGAGACTGAAGAAGTCACCATACCAGTTAAGGGTTAAGCATAAACGATGACAAACTTTAATTTTCAAAAATTAAAAAAAAAATAACAGTCATTTCCTCATGCAACGACACTCATAATTCTGCATTCGGCAAAACGCCTAGGCACTATCATTATCTGAGCGATTAGTTTCACAGTTGGCGCTGTGTCTTACCTTCGTGGGACACTATTCATTGGCGTGGTCCAGTACAGCAGCCAACAGCTCGCTGTGCAGGTGTTACCCAGACTCCATGGCGCCGGTTAGCATTCCTTGCGGCGTACACGTGCATCGACGATTCAACAACACTCTAAGCTTGACAGATCCGGCCTAAGATGAACGGCAATGATTATTGACCACCACAATTGATCGTCACTAAACGATGACACAAATTTCTACCAGCTAATACGCTATATTATCGTTTCAGTGTTGTCAATATAATGCACTAGATCTGATGCAATTAAGGTGCATCTGGTGGATAAAAATTAACTATTGGTGTATGGTGTATTCAACAAGGAAACTGAAAAAAAAATCTAATGTAGTCACGTTAGAAGATTAAATGACACTTCAGTATTCTTTCGAAACGTTTTCCCAACAAAATGATCTATCAGTAAAAAAATTGTCACGACAAAATTATTTGTGGGGTTTGCCGGAAGATTTATTGTTCTGTGATTTGATTTGGTGATTTGCCAAAAGTTAAACAGAATAAACAGAAAACGCTATAAACAGTTGAAAGTTAAAGTCGTCGTTTGCGTTTCTAGATTGTTGTATCAGTATTTTTTAATATAATTGTCGTTTTTTAAAAATGTTTTTTTCCTTTACAAAGAAACCGAAATATTTTTAATTACTTGGTGGGTACACTGCATTCAACGAATTTTTGTGTGATTTTTTTATTAGTTTTTCATGCTTAGACAATAAAGATCATATCTGTTAACGCCTGATTGCTACGACGTGTATAAAAAATATAAAAAATAAAGAAAGGCCGCTGTACAGGGATATTTCGTCAATATTTAGAAAAGAAATTAAAAAATTATAAGGCAGGAATATCTTTGTTGGGCACTGTTTTCTAATAACACGCTGATTAACAGCAATTTATAAGACACTTAAAACAGTGGTGTTTTTAAAAAGTCATATCTGCCATAACAATTACACTAGAACTTGCAAATTTAGGTCGATCCTAGATAAAATTCTACTTGAGGGCGTGAGCATACAAAATTTAAACTAGATGAAGGATAGATGGTTATTTGGTCAAAAAATATTGGAGAAGTTCCTCAATTTTGATGTTTGGTATTGTGTCTATTAAGAATATTTGTCCTAATCACGTCATAAAATTCATCTTCCAAAATCAAAATCATTTATTTAACTACATTATACAAAATTATTCATATCATGTCAAAGAAATGTACAATTTATGTGTACAGATTAAAATATAAGGAAAAAAAATTATATGTATATGGTAAACAAAAAAACTTATTTGTAAAACAAACAATCCAAATATGCATTTGAAGAATACAATGAGCCTATATGTAAATACTTACTAAATAAGATTTAAATATACAATAATATAGCAAGTATGCTCCACGTCATCTCTCTAATTCAAATGACCTATAGATTCAAGAAATTCGTTATTACTGTAAAAACAGTATTTTAATATGAATTTATTTATTTGAGATTTAAAGTTATAGAAATAGCAACTAAGTTCCTATTGGTGGAAAAGATTAATTTTCGAGTTCTTTCATCGTTCATGCTCAAATTATTAGAGGTAAACAATTTTTGGGCCAGTTGTGTAGTTAGATCTGAAATCTGAATTTTCTGTATTGGAATCAGAAACTAGATGAAATGTATCGTTTGCATAGGCGAGAAATATATCGTTACCATATAAAATGAACCTGAGTGGGCCCAAAACGGGGCCCTGGGGCACGTCATGTGTAACAAACGTAGGCTCTGAACAACAATTGTTGAGTCTCACACACACTGACTTCTATTTTGTACGGTAAGATTGAAATAAGCTGAGAGGCAAGCCTCTGTTTAAATTGTTTAAACATAAACTGTAAAAGTTGAACGTAAAAATGTTAATAATTTTCCAATTGAAACTTTCTAAAAAAACCTTATAATCAGAAATAATTGCACTTGGAGGTGCTGCGCTCTACAGGAAAGTGACGAATACTGTATAAATACATCTTCTATTACATATCCGTTGTCTAGTACTTATTTAGGTTTGTTTCGCCTAAAACTTGGAATTTGTTTTAAATTTGTTAAAGGACTCTTAAGCAGCCGCAAACAAATACGACATTGTGATAAGGATCACTATTCTGAAACTTCCAAGAATTAAAAAATGCCGGGCATATATGAAAAATCCAATATTCACCTTTTGTACGTTTTTTGTAGGTGGCACATTCTTATATTCTGTAAATAAAATCTGGTGGATTCTTTGGGGTATTTTATTCTTGTATCTGGTGTAAAGTTACTTGACAGATGGCAACACTACATCTAATTAATCTTTACGATGGTTCTTCCTGTCGGAAACACAAAGGTTGTGTTTTCTTAAGTTAGGCAATGGGATTTTTCCTTCAGAAACACCAATTATTTTGTTATTAATTTCTTAACTCATGGAGCAGTAACATTCACCGAGCTAAAATTTTAACTTTTCTGTATCACATATGAAAGTAAATTTACAATATTCCAAAAAAATTAAATGTATAAGTTTTCTATAAGCAAAAGTGAGATTACCTTTAAGAACTGTAAAATATGTATTAGTTTGAATGAGATATTTGTGGCAAACTATATTAAGTATGTAAATTTATAGTTTATATAACTCGGTTAAGCAGAAGTGATCTGGACTTCGCTGAGTATAAAAATAAATGCCTTATTTTTTTTTTTTTTTTTTTTTTTTTTCGGTTTCCCGATGCCGGTCAGTCCTCCCGTGGCCTCCGACGCCTCACGGGAGTCGCGCCGGCGCAACAACTACAGCCACTCCCCACATCCCGCAGGGTTAGTGACTGTAGATACCAGAATCGTGTGCCCTAAGCAGACGGAGAGAACCCAGAATGACCGCCTTCTGCATTTGTACTGCCAGCCACTCGGCTGGTTTTCGGCAGGCCGGTATGATCTTCAGTTCCGAGAGCAGCGTAGGCTTTATCCCTCCGAGTACACCGATAATAAGGACGACCATTTTGACCGAGTAGCCTGGGTACAGCACTTGGAGCTCGTACCGGAGATCGCGATATTTGGTCCGTTTCTCCTCCTCCTTCAAGGTGATGTTTTTCTCCGCAGGTGCCGAGAACTCGATAACATACATCACCTTGAGTTGATGGTCGAGGAGGACTATGTCAGGCTTGTTGGCTTGGATTAGCCTGACAGTCGGGAACGAGTAGTTCCAGTAAATCCGGCATTTCTCGTTCTCGACAACGGACTCAATATCTCCGGGGACGTAAGGCAGCACTGGTGTCTGGTCTACCCCGTACGAGTGCCTTAGATGGTAGTATAGCACTCGTAAGGCCGCGTTATGTCGGTGGATGTAAGCCGAAATCGCATATATGGGGCATGCAGAAAGTAAATGCATGAGCGATTCCGGCGCCTGATGGCAGGTCCTGCAGTTGATATCAGGAACCTCTACACGCCACACGCGGCTACGGTAGACCAAGGTGTTGATAACACCATCTTGGCAGGCCATAATGAATCCCTCGGTCTCCGACTTAAGCCCTGCTGACCTTAGAAAGGCGAAGGTCAGCCTGGTCGATAAACCCAGTGTTTCTATGTTCTTATAGAAGACACCATGCTGGGGTTTATCGACGTGCTGCCGAAACAGATTTTCCTGTTCGGCAGCTCTTATTCGGGCTTTCAGACGATTTGGCTGAAGTTCGGTGACTGACTCAACATCAGCACCTCGCCGGCCTCCTCGCCTGATGTCAAATGCGAGACCGAGTTCATCTGCGGCTCTTTTTGCTGCCTTAAATAATCCTGCTCCCACTCCTACAGTTTCGTGATGTTTTACGAACCGCAAGAGGGGATCTGAGCTCCTGAGTATGTTACATGCCATACTCAGTACTACTCTGCCATGCGTACACTCCAGGCTCAAGAGTCCTCGGCCCCCCCGTTGACGTGGGAGGTACACACGAGGAACGGACGATCTAGGATGAATACTTCTGTGAATATTCATCATCTTGCGGGTATCTCTGTCTAATTGACGCAGCTCATCTACCCTCCACTTTACTACTCCGAAGGAGTAGAGCAGAATCGGAACGGCAAGCATATTAGTTGCAGACACCTTGCCTTATTATTATTATTATTATTATTATATTCATAATACTGAGTTTCTAGGGAAAAGAGATATAAGATAGAAGAGATTTTTCCAAAAAGAGTTCTTCTCAGAAGTTTAAAATTTACAATATTCAGCAGCAAGGATTTAGTTTCCATAATAACTATTGTTTTTTTTTTAATAAAATTTATCTTGCCTCAAACAAAACCTCAACTAATTTTCTGATGGTGCTAAAATTTAACTTCTAACTTAACATCTAACAGTAAAAATGGTAATATTTTCCTTGTCTTCAGGCAATTTTTTCCTGGACAAGTTCTGTTTTTGCAAAAAGAACCTTTGTATTCTTTTATTTATTTTACCTTACGAATGACACAGACTTACTATGTATGTAATTATTCTAAACTCGTGTCCACAGACCTTGATGTTTTAATTTGTTTATATTGTTCATATTTTTCTCGGAATTACATTCAGAATACTTTAGTTGTTAGTTTATATATTCTTTTTCAATAATGTTGTTGAAAGATGCCAAAATAATAACCTCATCACATGATTAAAATTGTTTACTACAATGTTTCGTAAAGTGAATGTGCTAAAGAGGAGACTCACAGCTGCGTCTGAATCACTGGCGAATAAATAGAAGTGAATTTTTTAAATAAACAATCTCAATAAATTTTAATATTTTAATAATTTTATACGAGAAAAGAAAATTGCTTCTAGAAATATCCCGCTAATTTCACAGATGTTCGGTTTTTCGAATCGTAAACATTTGCAGTGTGGAATCGCAGTGGCGTTGAAATGGTATTTTCAAAGGAAATCCATTTGAAGTAGAAAACTACATAATTTTATTTTACCGTAGATTTATTTAATCATTTTCTTTGATTTTACTTGCAGTTGTTTAAAAATATAAATAATTAGTTTGCAAAATTTTGTTGAAAATCTTTTGCATAAGACTTAGTGATGAACAAATTGTGTATTTACAGAGTTTACAATTATGCCAAGAAACATGCAATTTTGTTCATTGAGGTTATGTTCAATTTAATTAAAGGTTAGCATATGTCATGTTAAATTAACGTAAACCGGGGGGGGGGCTACTTTGTACAGGTTTTTGAACGTTTTATGATAAATTTCTTTACAGGAATATGATATTCATAAGGATTGTCTATAGTTAAGACAATATAGGTCTTGTCAATACGCATGTATAATAAAATAAAATAAATAGTGGCTGCAACACATATATTTAAAAAAAACCCTGACAAAGTAGCCCCAGGAAATGAAAAACTATTGTAGCCCCCCCCCCCCGTAGGGGCTTCATTGCCAGTTTAAAGTCGAAAAACCTAGGCTTAAAGTATCCACTATTAATGAAAACATATATTTGAGATAATATTTTAAAGGATTTTAACATAAGTTATACAAATTTGTTAAGGGAAAACTCTTGTAATTAGACAAAATATAATCAAGCCCAATTTTAACTTCTTTATCTACTAAATAAATCAAAAAAAAAATCAAAAACAAAAATATGGTTAATACTGGCAAAGTAGCCCCGCGTGACAAAGTAGCCCCGGTTTATATAATATTTTAAAAGTTTATGGGCATTACCTCTCATTTAATAGAATATATTTTCTTGTCTATGAGCCTCCATCTGTGTTGATAAATAGTTAAAAAGTTCTTGAATTTTCTATAGTGTGCCCTAAAATGTACCATTAACGAGGTAAAGAGTGTTAAACTTTAAAATTTTTCACAGTTTTTCTTACTTACGAGGGGCCGTTTTTATATTCTCAGGCTGGGCATGAAAAAAATACTAGGGCAGCAACGAAAATTTATTATTCAATATAATTCCATTACTCTTCAAAATAAAATATTTAATCCGCTGTAAAAACATTCATTTGGTTTTTCACAAAATGGCCCCTTAACAGCTAGGTTCCTCATTGTCCCTAAATTTTGCCCCCTTACGTGTTTTTTGAGATTCGGAAACAAAAAGTAGTCACCAGGTACTAATTCTGGACTATAAGGCGGGTGTTTTCTGTGAAGCCACAATTAGCAACAGCAGTTTTTGCATATCTTGACTTGTGCACTGGTGCATTGTCGTGGAGCAGCATAACACCTTACGTTAATTTTCTGCGTCTTGTCACAAGTCATTAACCTTTATCATTCCAAGATAGTCATGTAGAATTCTGAAAACCGTGGTTTCTGAAATTTCTAATAAAACTGCTAATTGTCGCTTCTTCAATCTTGCATCCTCCAGACACTTGATTCTTTCAACAACATCTGAACTGTTCACGTCAACAGGGCAATCTGGAAGGGCATCATCAGCATGATTCTCGATCATATTTAAACAGTTTTGACCACTCACAAATTGTTGACTTAGAAGGACTATCATTCCCGTACACAACCAACATATCTTCGAAAATAATTTTTGAAGTTTTTCGTTGTTTTGTAAGGAATACAAACAGCACGATATTCGATTTTATTCATTTTGAAAAATAAACAATGCGCGATGACATCACTGATAGTTAATGAAATTAACAATTGTTCTGTAAGTTGCCATACAAGTTTCCAAGGCATATGTGATTAAAAAAATTTGATGAAAAGTTGTATCAAAATTTAAATCTGCCCAGTCAGAGAATACAAAAACGACCCCTCGCAACGCCCCAACAAAGTACACTGTCAACTTGAAATTTACTACAAATATTTAGTATGCCAGAAGCAATATTTCAGTCTCTGAAATTATCGAGCTAGATGTACTGGGTAATTATTTTCTCTGTACCATAGGCCCTTTTACCCACGTAAACTTTTTGCCACTACGCCACTGATTATTATTAGTTAGCTCACTAAAACCACTGCTATCACTTTATTCTTATGAAATTTCGATATGTGGCTTTTCTTTAAAGTTATGGAGCAAAATAAAAATCACTAAAATATTAAATTTCTGATTGATTGGAGCATCGACCTTTTGCATCCAGGCTCCCAAATGAATGGCAGGAGGAACATTTTCCAATAATTTATGCAAATTATTCACAAGAAATTGGTGGAATAGGGCACCATTCAATCGAGGAGGTAAAATTGAGGTTCAGAGTTCGTTGTGATTAATGTTCACCCATACATTAAATCTGAACTCGTTTTGAAAAGATGTAGGTCTTATTGCGCGAGAAATTTCATGTATCCAAACGTGTAAATTGAGGTAAAATACTACGCCAGCTCTCGAAAATTTTCCTCATCTGCCTATAAAATTATTTGTGAAAAGTTAATAGTAGCAACAACAATTCAAAATCCACCGACAAAAATTGACACATATCTCGGCATCAGTTGGAAGTAATCTTTGAACGGTTTACAAGTGATGTGCTTTTGTGTGATCCTTTTTCAAGACTCTAAATAATAAGTACAAATTTTTTGGGTTATTAGGTCCAATGTAATTAAAACACTATTGTATTAACTTGCCGACGTTTCGGTATAATGTATTACCATCCTCAGGGCACTGTAAGATATAAATAAATTGATTGTAAGTTATTTTATAACTATATGGGTGATAAATTCTAATCCAAACTAATAGTGAAGAAATAATATTGAACAGTTAATTAATTATTCTATAACAGATTGTAGAAAACATGTACTTATTTTAGGCATTTCAATTATTATTTAGAATTAGTTATAGGTTAGTGATATATAAAATTTATAAACAAATAGGTACTCACATTAAAATTTAGTGTTTCTCGTGCATGAAAAACATAATGGCAGGAACATACTTCGTAACTATAATATTGATTTTATTGAAAAATACTAATGAGATTATTTTTTAGCACTGTTAAACTTACTGTAGATAAGGGATGAATAAGTGTTTGGGAACTAAAATGTTTGTTTATATAATAAGTAAACAAGCTTAAAGTAGAAAGGAACGAAAGATGTAAATAGGTTGAAATTTTAAAATATCTAATGTATCATAAAGTTTTCATTTTATTAATTAGATTGAAATAACAAGAGTTTAAATTTTCAGTGTCTTTTCTTGAATTTACTGATTCGAATTTTTTAATGTTTATCATTTCTTGAAATTTTCTTTTTTTCTAGATTAGATTGTTTACCTATCACTGCGGTTTCGTCAAAGTTAAATTCATGATTTAAAAATTTACAATGTTCTACCAAAGATGTGATATTAAGCTTATTTTTGCTTTTGACATCTCTCATATGTTTTTTTTTCCTTGTTTTTAGATACCTACTTGTTTGATTTCAATAAACTCAATATTATAGTTACGAAGTATGTTCCTGCCATTATGTTTTTTATGCACGAGAAACACTAAATTTTAATGTGATTACCTATTTGTTTATAAATTTTATATATCACTAACCTATAACTAATTCTAAATAATAATTGAAGTGCCTAAAATAAGTACATGTTTTCTACAATCTGTTATAGAATAATTAATTAACTGTTCAATATTATTTCTTCACTATTAGTTTGGATTAGAATTTATCACCCATATAGTTATAGAATAACTTACAATCAATTTATTTATACCTTACAGTGCTCTGAGGATGGTACTAAATTATACCGAAACGTCGGCAAGTTAATACAATAGTGTTTTAAAATCATTGGACCTAATAACCCAAAAAATTTGTACTTAGTATTTAAATTGTGGTCTGGACTCTAAATAATTTTAATTGGAATAAACGAGTTTGATAAGTTACCCGTCTTGTATTCATTCCAGGAGAATTATTGAAAATCTCAAGAATTATTTCAACGTTTCTTATCTTTCTTCAATTTTTATTTCGTTTATTATCACGACACAAACCCATCTCTCAAAAACGACAGTGAGATTCAATAAAATCTTCTCTATGTAGGACTGTCATGTTAGGGAAACGTCTTTGATATTCCAGGACAGCTGCGACTGAGTTACCGTTACAAAAATCGTAAACAGAGTTAATTAATATTGGCATATTCCATGTTAGAAAAATATCTAGGCGTTATTAGTTTACAAATTGTTAGAAAACAAGTTAAAAGTTGAAGATTATGTGACATCAACCAAACAATAATTTATTTGATAGATTATATCAGACAGAGAAATTCATAAGACTCCTATTGTTTCCAAAAAATTATTAAAATTGAAATGTTGCGACGAGGAAATATTAATAGTAAAATGTTGCAGAACATAAATTCAGAAATGGATTTTGAAACAAAAGATAATTGCATATCAATTTTTTTCTGACCGATTCAGAGCTAAAATATTAACTTTGAAAAGAAGCAAAATATCAAAAATGTAGGGTTGGTGTGAGAATGTGCCAACTTATATTATCCTTATCGTGAAAATTTTAACAAATATTTCATTATTCTCCTCGGATATACCGAATCTACGTCTTGCATTACCTATTTTCTCTGTGATTAATTACAATAATTTCATTAATGAGGTGAAAAATGTCCAGTTGCAAGAGGGTGAAATTTTTATATATTTTGACGTTTTTTCGTTGGTTCCAAACGTTCTGATATCACAGACCTTGGACTATCATAAGGATATACTTAAATCAAACAATCTCAGTCAATGTGTAGTAAAAGGATATCTTCAACTCACTAAACTTTGCATGAAACAAAACTGCTTTCGATTCAACAATAATTTCCTCGAACAACATGAAGGAACAGCAATGTGTAACTCCTTGTCACCATTCATTGCCAGTCTCTTCATAAACAGGTTCGAGACGGAAGCAAAAGAAGAATTCGAGTATTTCCACAGGGTTTGGTTTCGGTATGTGGATGAGATTTTTGCAGTGTTTGATACAAAAGTCACTGATATTGATAACTTTGTTTCTAAATTAAAAAGTCGTTTCCCATCAGTTAAATTCACATATGGAACTATCATTTTTAGATATATTAGTAATTAGAAATAGTGAAAATAAGAATTTGACATATACAGAAAAGATATCAGTACTCTAAGATATATCCCTAAGGACCCTTACCGTTGTGCTGAACACAAAATGGCGAGTTTAAATTTTCTAGTTCGTCGCCCAATAAGTTTCCCCCTCAATAAGGAGAAGTTGAAAAAGAAAAGGCATTTGTATCGATTCCATTCGATCCTCGATTTACCCGTGGTATTGGTAAGATTTTTAAAGATATAGGTATGACGGTGGGAAATAAACTAAAACAGCTTTTAGGCAATTCAAAAGACAAAATTAAAACACACGAAAAGATGGGGATTTACGAAATTACCTGTATTCAAAAGTATGTGGGACAAACTAGATGATCAATTCATACTAGATTCAAGGAGCATATAGCTCATCTCAAACATGGTAGAACAGATAAATCTAGTGTTGCCTAACATGCGTTTGAAACAACGATAAAATATATATTAGCAATTTAAGATTAATTAAGAATGTAATAAATACTAGACAGCTGGATGCATTTGAAAGCTTGTAAAAATTGTATGAATAGTGACAGAGGGCCAATCCCAAACAGCCCGCTCTATTGGTTAGTGACTTACAGTTCACCGAACCGTGACAATAGTTTAGGTATAAATTGGGTAGCTTGTCAGCATAAGGATAGTTTTAATAATCTCCAAATGATGCCAACTTGGTTGGCGTATCGCGCGTCGAGTGCAGTTTATAGTGTTTTGGTGTTTCTTGGAGAACTACGTCAGTATTGTCTTCACATTAAAGGTTCCAAGCCACTTCAGGAATACCGAGTCATCCAGAAATTTAATAATTTACTAGCCTTTCTCTCTTACACTTTGTTGTTTGAATCTTTGCGCGTACATCACTATTACAGGTATGAAGTAAATAAATTGAAAGTCATGTAGTGGAGAAAAATATTTTTTATATATAAATTTCACCGACCACCACCGAGTGAGTACGTGTCAATGCTCAAAAGGAATTTTCAAGTTATGCGATTCATACAGCTACTAACATGAAGTCAAAAATAAAATATTACGACGCCGCTGAATCAAGTGACAAACAAGGTTCATAATTGTGTCTTTGTTCCACCAATTATTTACTTATCGGTCAGATGTCTTAGCCTGCCTAGACATACATATCTTTATATTTGCTTATCCTATGAATGCATTACTGTGGACGCAGGTCGTAACTAATTTGATACACATACAAAGATCCAAAGAACAAAGTCTAGTTATTCATTTACCTGTAATCTGCAACAGCATGTGCAAAAAATTAAATTTCGTTAAATAACTTTTTTAAGAAGAAGCCAAATATCGAAATTTTATAATAGTAAAATATGTTTGGTAAGATAGCAGCGGTTTCAGTTACCTTGCTAATAATAATTAAACAGTGGCGTAGTGACAAATAGTTTTCGTGGATAAAAAGGTCTATGGAACAATTGGTACAGAAAAAAACAACATCATCAAGTACATCTAGTTCGATAATTTCAGAGTGAAATATTGCTCTTGGCATACTAAATATTTAGCGGCCCATTATCTAGGTGATACTGAAGCAACCGAGTCGAGCAACCGAGTCGAGCAACAGAGTCGAGCAACAACATTTACCAAATATCTTCTAGTCAGTGAGCACTAAATGGACGCTTAATATCCTTTAAAAATAGAGTCCGCCGAAAATGGCAACTAAATCGCAGGCCGATCGATAAGAGAAGGCTGAAAGATTTACAAAATAATATAAACAATAAACTTGTCGATCACAAAAACCGTGAATGGAATGAAAGAGTGGCCAAGCTTACGGTGAAGGACAACTCCCTGTGGACAATGTCCAAAATGCTTAAACAGGATAGCAATCAAATACCCGTCATAATTAACAATGGACGCACGTCTTTGTCAGACAGGGGAGAAAGCCGACGCCGTGGCTGGCTACCTTTTCGAAACATACAATGCCAAGCCAAACGAGACCGAGCACCAGATCAATATTGACACAAATATGGCACACATCCCCACATACACTCCTATTCCCCACACAAACTAGCTAAACTCCTCACATCTCCTAGCACACTAAAGTCCATACTTAAAACACTTCCTAACCTCAAAGCCCCAGGTCCCGACACCATCCCAAATATATTATACAAAAAAACTACCACACAAAACCATTGTCCAAATCACCTACATTATAAACGCGTCGATACGCCTGCAATATTTCCCCACAGCGTGGAAAACCTCAATTATTGTGCCCTTCCTGAAGCCAGGTAAGAACCCTGTCCTCCCATCCAGCTACCGCCCCATCTGCCTGCTTAACACGCTGGGGAAGGTGGCGGAGAAAATTCATCTGCTAAATTTAAACAAATTTATTAAAAAACATAACATTCTGCCCAACATACAATTTGGCTTCAGAGGAGGACACAATACCACGCTGTCGCTGTGCAGAGTGGTGCACGACATTATCGAGGGTTTTAACAAAAAACGTTGTACTAAAATGCTGCTCCTGGATATCCAGAAGGCATTTGACACGGTCTGGCATGCAGGCCTCCTGCATAAATTGCTCGAACAGCATAAACTTCCGGTTTATGCTGTAAGCTTTTATAAATCTTACCTGGAGGACAGGCAATTTTCAGTTCAAATTAACAACACCATTTCAGGTTCACACCCAATAAGGGCGGGTGTACCACAGGGGACGGTGCTGTCTCCAGTTCTGTTTAACTTATATGTCGCAGACATCCCGACACATCCACTTACACAGACTATTATGTATGCGGACGATACGACGATCTACTCCCAGTCCTTCTACGCCCAAACCGCAACCACCAAGTTGCGGTATCACTTGGACAAAATTGTCAAGTATTACAAGGACTGGAAGATAGTGATTAACGAAACAAAACAGAGACAATTAACTTTACCAAAAAATTCACAAACATACGGACTTTTACACCACTTGCTTATAAACAACAGAGTTATTGAGGAGACGAAAGTTGTTAAATATCTGGGGGTCCATCTGGACCAGCGGCTTTCTTTTAAGCCGCATATAACTAAAACTTTAAACAGGGCCTATATGGCATTGCATAGTCTGTATCCGCTCGTCAACCGACGGACGGTGTTAAACACAAAAAATAAATTGCTGATATATACCACCATAATCAGACCTATATTAACATATGGGTGCGTTGTCTGGAACAGGATGTCCGACACACAGTTCGGGCGTCTCCAGACAACGCAAAACAAACTTTTACGTCTCCTCACTAACTCTAACAGATACATAAACACGCGACAACTCCACGAGACAGCTAACCTACCTTACATTAGAGATTACATCACGCAAACGGCACAAAAATTTTTCAGACATAACATACAATACTCAATACTTACAGCACATATTACAGACATCAGACACTATCACGGCCATCAGCATACCCACAGACTAATTCACGAAAATCTCCCTATTTTTTACGAATAACGTTAACACTACACACACAACGACAGACATAACAAACTACCCTTTTATTCCACCATCCCACTCACCCAAAACCTCAATCTTTCTTAGATAACTACCCCGTTGCTTACCTACCTATTTCACACACACATTGTAAATTCCAAATTTTCTTAAGCAGGTTTTTTCTTTAGCTTTTTCCTGCAAGACAGACTAGAACGACATTTTTAGTATTTTTGTTTTTCATTTCAATTACCATAAGCTTCTGCAAGCCACATTAAATGTACTGTTTGTTACAGGAAAGTACCCATCTTCACCGCGAACAACAAAAGGGACATACCCTAGCCATCAGGGTCACAACATCGGCGAGCTGCCCAGGATATTCTGGACCTTCCAGAAATCCCAGGCCTCTGCTTTCGACCCTTAACCGGGTCGGTTAACCTAACTTACTTTATGTAAAGCCTGCTGGCTATTTTGCTACTTGTTAATTATTTTATACATATTTATGTAGATTGACATATTTATATAGATTGATTACTTAATTTTAGTTTATTTTTAAGAATGAATTATTATTTTTAGTTTTTAGTCTGTTTATTTGTGTATACATATGTTTTAACAAGCTCCTACAAATTGTCCCATTTAAGTTGTAACCTCATGTATTAATTGTCAATACATGTTTTAAATTAGAATTAAATTGGAATTGGAAATGGACGCTTTCGACCGGATCGCCTTCCATAATAGATGCACGTATCACTTTGTTTTATCATTATTCACTGATCGCACGTGTTTTTCCATTGTAGGTTACGTAGGTTCTTCAAGAGTGCACGTTATCAGTACTTTGGTAAATTTGTTAGTGCTTTGATTATTTTTAAAGTGATTTTTGTGTATATAATGGCTAATGCTGAGGTAAGAGGAAGAAATTGATGGAAGGCGAGAAAAGATCGGTGTCAACCAAACCTCCTATACGTGAATGTGAAATTTCAGAGCAATTACATTGTACAATCCGGTATCACCTAAGAAATGGGCCGCTTTTGTAGTGAATTTGATGTTGACATATTTTGCTCGGAAGTTAAGTAGGAAAAATAGTAATAAGAATTGAAAGTTTAACACCCTGATCAAATTAATGTATTTTTTATATGAAACACCCCATTATTTTGAAAAATTCCATTGATTTTCAAAGTTATGCTGATTAAAACTGAATGACCCTGTATATAAGATGACAGATCTTTAGATATATGTATAAAGAGTTGATCATATTCTGCAATTTGTATAGAACCAGCGTTTTAAACAAAATGTGGTGGTAGTTAGTCTCTGGGTGTAAAAACAAAAATATAATATATTACTAACCAATTACCAAATACCATAAAATAAATACAGCAAAGCATGTTCACCATTCAAAATTTAAGAATAACAGAAAATATTATCAAAACAAATGCAGAATAATCCTAATCTTGTCCAAACCAGTGTGCGACGCCTCTGACTGAACTGCATTACATATTTACATAAACTAGAATTATTACAAGATAATACATTCCAGATAGATTTATTGAAATCAGCGTCAGATAATATCAAATTCCCGATTTCTTTGCCCATAAATTAAAACCCAGTTTCGTCACAAATCACTCCGAATACTTGCAGTTTTTAGCAATTAGTTGCTCCAACCTACACATACCAAGTGTACACAAACTGGACATACTTTCGTAGTTGCCGTTTTTAAATTACAATAAACATTCAGATTCTATTATAACAAGTCGTCAATGTCCCATGAATTACCCGCCCACAAAATGTTATTTGTTTTGTTTGGTTGTTAATTTACTCGATATTCACAACTTATACAAGTACAAGCTTTAATAATTGGCAAGGAAATGTTTTCCTTATCCCAATCATTTATTGTGGAAATATTTCATTTAAGAAACTCTAAAGTATGCGAAGACTCTCTGGGTGAGCTGTTCTTGGATTGGTAGCGACGAAAGAAGGAGGCATTTTAGTAGGGTCTAAAATATTAAAATTTTGTGGATATCGCAAGTGTTTTCTTTCATGTAATGTAAGTAGTCAAAATGAAAAAAGTTCTAGTCCTTTGATATGACTACTCAATCACCGGCATCAAGATGAGCTACCCCCAAGTAGGGATCTTTTACCCGTCTAATATCTTATAGACAAGAGACCGTGTGCTTTACATACCATTCGAAGGATGGTATATCCACTACACAATCATTGTCTAAGATTGCAGAGCTTCTGTGTTTATAACTGATATACAAGCCGCTAAAGACTGGGGCGAGACGAGTTGTATTTCGCTAGTCTGATTGTTACTCGTCCAACTACTGATCACAGTACCTGTTAATTTACTTTTCATATCATTCAACACAATATCAGTACTATGCTCGACCCAGAACCTGTCGTATTCATAATGAAGAAACTAGGTTTACGTTCTGTCTAATAGCATGATTATAAGTACAACTTTTAGATTGCACAGTAAACTATAGTGCCACATCTCCTTGTACCCAGATCCAGCCAAATCACTTTGATGCTTTGGCAGACGGCTAAAGAACATTTCTCAAGCCACCATTTGATCGAAAACTGGCTATATTTAAACAATCTTATTGGTTTAAAAACTGTTAAAAATGCAACCTGTAGAAATTTTCTTTCGCAATAATAAATAGATAATGATTTATGTTTTAACAACAATATTTATCACTTTTTATTCTCTTTGTCCAGGTACAAATTTTAAAAAATTTTGAATAACTGCATCATCGATAATAGACAAAAAGAAAATAATAATTTACAGCAGTATTGGACCTATACATATGTATGTCTAAATACTGTCTTCGCTAAGAAAAGGTATATACAGTGCGTCAATGCAGAAGGGCGCGCCTTCAACTTTAAATGATATTCGATCATAGATACTTAGATCTCTTGTAAAGGTTCACTTTTTGGTCCTTATTTGGCATAAAAGAGTATTTAAATTCATTTATGACCCTGTTAGTTAGGCTACTTCTAAGTAGCATTAAATAATAGGTTTCAATAGTGCGAATACCCCTATACCCAGAGGAAGCGGAAAAAAATGTCGCGAAAATAATCAAGGTTGTGGGAGTTAAGAGGAGAACCGGGCCGAGCGCAGTCAGGGTAAGTAGCAAGCACGAGTGAGCTGATTTATTTTGTTCCTGAAAATTGATTGACTGTTGATTAACGAAAAATCAATATTGTTTAGTTGTATGTGACTTGCTAAGCTTAGTAAAATGCTTGCATAAATCCTTAGTCGTTGGTGCTACGCATGTAAAATTTGTCTCCTATAGAGAGGTCTAAAGTGCATAAACACTTGTACAGTACAGCAATTTGTTATCTCAATGCCGGGAATTCTAGTAAATGAGTTACCAACCACAAATTACGTTAATACATCACTTTTGATTGTGGTTGTGAGCTGCTATTATTATTATGACTTATTAGCATTGCCCTAAATGCGAAGAGTATTGCATTGTGTGCATTTTCTTATCTATGGCGGTGTACTTATCTGTTTTGTTTCGGTGTTATCTATTTGTAATGTAGTATGTATATTGCTGTATTATGTATTTACGCTTTTCTGTTACCTTTTACCATCTAGTTTACAACCAAATGCGTCATATCGCAATTTTTGGCTTTTGGTAACTTGAATGTTATAACACATTCCACTTTGTTGTATAAATTTTTTAATTATCTTTTTATTAGTACAGACTATGTTTTACAGCTGTAAGAACCCGAGTTGTAAACTTTCATTCAAGTATTGAAAGTTAAAATAATATGTAAATTAGTATTACGAATGCATTTGCCGTATTTTTTGAGGCAGAATTTTATGTGAAATTTAAAATAGGCATCAGTAATTATCATGTACTCTACGAATAATATATTAAAAGTTATGTGGAACGCTACGAATATAATATTTCTTTTCAGCTTAAAACCAACCCCATCGCTTTTCCAGTTTTAGCATGGGATGTACTTTGTCGTAGTTATTAATAATATCAAGTTATTATTATTAGGTATAAACAAATAAGAACTGGCGCCACTCAACAAAAACAAACAAAAAATAGATTTAATTCTGACTCCACCGTCCACACCCTAGAGATGTTATGTTTGCCTTCAAAACTAGTTGGAACATTCTCCTGACTACTAAATTTCTACAAATTAATGAATTTCTAAAGAACCAGGCAGTTATACTCCACGGAATCAATAAAACAGCTACTGCACTGACTATCTGAGTCTACGACTAAGAAGACGCATGCTGAAAATCTTCCAGTAAATGACACTACCTACGAATGCTATTAACCAATATAGATGTACTCACATTATCACTGAGTACTTAGTTGCGTATGGTCAGCAATTACCGTATAAATTGCTATGGGATGATGGTGTAATTAAGGTAAATGAATTAACAAAATAAACGTAATTATTATTGAATTTATTTGAGATACACTAATTGGTTTAATGCAGATAAATCGCCAGCAAAAGAGGCAGCTCTTATGAATTCGAGATTTCAATTTAAGATTAAATCTAATAAAGATAGATTAAGTATAACTGTTAACCTGATATTGTATATCAATCTTGGTTTACTTTTATATTTCTGGTTATTGTGTATATGATTTTCTTTTTCAAATACTAGTATTCCAAAAAAAATTTTTATCCCGAATTTGATGACAAATAATTGTGTATTACTGCCAAAAAACTAAAAGTATTGAATTTATCTAGACTATAAAAATAAACCTTTTATTTATAACTTTTTTTATAAAATGTAACATGATTATCATCGCCAGATGATTTTAGTACTCGCCATGTTTCACATTTTTTAATTAGAGCCAAGAAATATCAAATAACTAATGGCAATATTTATACAAATGCCACACAATTTCATGGTTCATTGCTGCATTCCTTCTTGTTTCTATAGGATAATGGATAGAAGTAATTTGAAAATTGAAGATAAAAATGCATATTACAAATAATTTTGTAGGTACTTACGATACAGTGCATACAATACACGAATAAGACTACAATATTTCATTCATCAGTGGTGTGTCATAACTAATCTATCGAATACTCTATTGTTCAACTTCGAATATGGACCAATTTCCCCGTTTTATGCAAAAACAGTAAATTTTAACAAATATTTACAAGACAACTTTTTTCACCAAATTCTATCAGGGAATTAAAAAATCTTAAAATTTCTTTTCCAAAAGTACCATTTATGTAGGTATCATTTTCTTAAAGGGTTAACTTGTCCCAAGTACTCACAATGGATGACACGATTAGTTTTACGAGTAATGCTTATATAAGGAACTACTACTAATAATAATAGTAGCAGTGGTTGAGGAGGCTGGTAACTGGCAAATAGATCACAAGCGGATTTCTTGTCCCCTTTTCAAACCTCCTTGATTTTCTAATGAAGGTCAGGATGTCGCTCCATTAAACTCATCCCCTTTCTTAGAAACGATTTGACGAGTAACATACTTTGCCTCAGTGGTCCAAACCTCTCACACTGCGTCAAGACGTTTTTTCGTCCTTTCTCCATCTTGGATAGATAAGTGTAATTTGCATGACCTGTCAGAACTCCGCTAGGTGATGCAGAGGTTTTTGACTCCGATCGAGTAACTAGGCCGACCGTAATATATTTGGCCCTATTACAAAATGGTTTGTAGTCGCTGTTTAACTTCCAATGCAGCTTTGTTGTCTCATAAGCCTACTCATTGATAGCCGTAGTAACCTGACCCAAAATACATAGTTTCAAATCCGAGAGAGGGTCCTCGATTCCAAGTCGTCAGTGCACCGGCCTTCTCATTTCCTGAAACCTCGGTGTTCTAAAATCCACATAAGAAGGCTTATCTCTTTGTGCCTGGTAAACTTTTTCAAAGCTACTCCAAACTCATGAACTAGGCTGACTTGTCCTAGGAGACCAGGTTGCTTTCAGAGTCGCCTCGTTTTTGCAACATATGTATTACTTTTTCCATGCTATTCCTTACTTCTTTCTTATATGCGACTGCTAGAATGGCAAATATCTCCTGTTTGAAAGACTATGGTGTATGGTCCCAAAGAATAGTTTTCTTGTACTCCTCCACTTTCCAGGTATTCCTGCCTTCAAGGAGAGTCGGTCACACGAGAACTATCTCTCTATTACGTCAGAGAGCCTGAGGGCTCCTTACTCTTCTCTGTTCGAAAGAATGAGAGTATACATCCTCTTTAATATAAACTGATCCTTCACTTCCATTACCTTGAAAGTGGAGATAGACATTTCCGTTCCCGCTTTTTTCAATGATTGTTGTGAATTTTTTCAGTTCTTCTTTTATATCGCCAACTTCCCTAGTTTCGTATTCTGAAATAGGCGACCATAATCTAATTCTTTATCCTTGAAGAAAGTGGCAGCAGGCCCAGTAGAACTTCAAGGCAGCTGCAGGTTTTTCCTCATTGCGCCTATAACCACTCTAATTACCACCGTATACGGCCAAAGCAGAATCTGTGGCCTACTTCTTGTTTACCACCCGGCGCTGTCAGAAGTTGCCGTTAACTTTTCAATAATTTGCTCGACATGTGCCCCTCATGACAGTTTCCAATCTAAGATTTCTTTAGTTATTTGACCTCCAGCGCAAGTGTCAAAGGCAGGGTTAAAAAAGAAATAAATAAAAACTCAAAAAAAGTATACTGGTTTAATCAGAATTCATCACAGATTCCAAGAATGTAATAATATACGGGTTGTTCCATTTAAGACAATAAAGTTGTGGTAATTTCCGGCGAAGCCGGAAGTGCATAAAGATTGAAAATACTGTCTTCTAATGCAATTTAATGTGCATAACAACATATTAAAATGTATTTCTATAAACAATGAAAATAAAGGGTGTGGCACAAGTATATACACCGTGTATAGTGGTAAAGGTCCTCTATTTTTCTCTTGGTGAAGAGGCTCATCTCGGTTTTGGCTGGTATAAGAAACTAACATTATTTCTTAAATTCCTATTAAATCTTTTTTGAGAAAAAAATTAACTTTGATTTGGCATGCATAGTTTTAAACAGCTGTAGATGTTTTTTTTACTAAAATTTACAATACGTCGTTAAATAAATCATTCGCAGTTGCAAAGTTTGGTTGCATATCCTTTAATAAATCATTTTTGTCATTGAAAATTGTATATTTTTTCTGCAATTCACAATTATCTGCATGAAACCATAATTATTGTATTAGCAATAATTTGAAATATCTTTTTGATTTGATTTTCATGCAAAGCGATAAAACTTTCCTTATAATTTACCACATCCGTAGTGAGGAGAGTGGATTCGTTTTACAGATAAAGAGAAGATAATACATTTAACTCGATAGAAACCTCAGTAAGTCATCAGAGACATAAAAAATAAGAGTTAATCGAGTATGATATAATTATTTTTGTATTGATATAAATAAAAAGATCAAATTGATATAAACGTAGATTAAAGATACATGGATATGGATAGGGCATCTTTACATCTATCGCTCAAAAATGTGGGTACCTAAATTTTTACATCGACTCACAACACTATAATAAACATTTAGATATTCACATTTTATTAGCGATAAATATTAATATGGTTATGAACTATGTATATACCGTATGTAAAATGCCAAATGTGGCAAAATGCTAACAAAGTCCGATTGAAAAGCGGGATGGACGTAACAGTAATGGTGTGGTCACGATGTATGAGTGTAATGTAGGTGGCACTAGCGTCTATAGATGAGTTCAGTAATCTGTCTTCCGCCCCAAAATTCATGCGCGAGTATGACGTCGGGTCGTACATGCATACCATAATTAATGACAAAATGTGTGCTCTTTACTCATCAATTATGTAATAAAGAATAGATAATAAATACCTAATTCTGTGGTAAAGGAATGAGTCGAATGTTATTAATAATTTGGAAATGTATTTATTTAACAGTAGCAAATAAACAAAATCAGTCACCCTAGTTAAATTAGATGATATACATTTTGATAGGGAACTAATGTCATGTATAAATCACTATGTGTCTTTTCTGAAAATAATCATTTGAAAACCTAATGCTCTATCTATCTATACAAAGTGACTATCACTGTACCTACCTACGCCTTAGAAGAATTTGCCATACATAAACAAGTAAGACTGGTGTGGATCTCGAGCCTGAGCCTGTGTTAGGCATTACAAGAAGGCCAGTCATAACGGCCTTAAATAACTGGGCCCACGACACACTGAGGATGCAGTGGAGAACCAACAGGGCCTCCATGCAAACTCGAGATTTTGTGACGGGGCCAAACGAGATCGACATAATTACCGGACCGGAGTCGGAAGACTCTGAATCTTTTAATCGGAGTTACAGGCCACTACAGACTTAGGAGACATATAATATCATTGATAGATATTGAGGAAGGCCCTACATGTCCAGGATGCGGAAGTGATGATGAAACATCTTACTACTTCCTGGTACAGTGTGAAGCGTTCGGGCGCATGAGACATAGCATCTCGATTCTGAGGCGCTTCTAAGGGAGGAGATGAGTTCCCTCGCTCTGAGTGACATCCTGACCTTCATTAGAAGATTGGAAAGATTCGACGATGGAGCAAGAGAAGTACATAGCTGAGGGAACAGCTGGGGGCTGGTAAAAGGGCCCGTCTGTGGCCTACTTGCCAGGAAAATAAATTAAAATTAACGACTGTATTACTACAGAGTTCGTTATGGCTATCTTTATTCTTTATACCATAATGATGGTATATATGTGCTACGTCACACTTTCGCACATGAATTGTAGAAAGGGAGACAAGACAAAGCATTGGATCTGTATCTAGATGCCAGTCTATATCTCTGGTGGGGCACAATCTACAGCGGCGAGTTCCTTATACGCTTCTCGCCGATTTATGGTTCCTCCATCTACATCTACCCACAGCTGGCATGATACTGAGACTAAACAGCGATGGAAACGAATCACCACCCTCCCCACCAAACCACAGCGTGTGCTTGAGTTCACTGGGCATGTCATTCTATCTTATTTCATCCTAGTTCTCGGCCATCGCTCGTATTCTATTTCTAACTGGCTGAAGAGTTTTGTTATACGTACTGTATATATTTAATATGTGTACAATATAACGCTTTTTATTATCTAATTAAAAAAATTGCTTAAACAATTCTGAAGTGGGTTGGAACCTTTTTTGATGTGTCATTAACACCCTAGTAGTTTCCATAAACTTCAAAACAGCGAATGCTAATCAACACGCTTCTTGCTCGTTTTAGCATTACCTAGAGATAATTCAAACTGATAATGCTAACTTGGTTGGCGATTCGTGCATCGAGTATAACAATCGATGATTTAGTGTTTGTGGATGCTACAACAGTTTTATTGAAATAACTGACAATAATTGGATACATAATTTTGATGAGAAATTTCTCTTTAACAAAAATTTACCCATACAAAAAAGATGTTAGATAACATATTTTTGTCTTTCATCTGTTGGTCTGTTTTTGCAGAATTAGTTTTTCTTTACACCATCTTAAGTTTAGTAAATTAGTAAATTAGTTTACAAATAGTTAACATGAATATTTAACGTAAATTTTTATATTTGTTAATCTGTACAACTAATTAAACTTCGGATCAATTGGGCACATAGAAAACTGAATGTAATAGTGGCCGAGATGTAGCCTGTCAAAGGGGTTTTAGTACTAGGGACAGGAAATGATGAGGAGATAGCTACCGCCTATCTTGGGTATACCTCTGCTTGTTCCGAGAGGAACTAATTTCTCCTGATTGTCCAGGAAATAAAAAAAAACTATGCTGAACTTTCCTCCTTATTCTCTGACGTATACTCTGATACCTCCCAACTGTGAAAAGACTACTCAACTTTATCCAATCCTTTTCAGTATCTTTGGTGATCGGAATATTCTTGATAGCACTAGCGGTCAGTGATGTACATACAAAAGAAAACTGGAAAGAAACCAGTGTATGCTTATAAGAGAAAAAAAACATAAATAATTGTGTTCAATTAAAAATTACTTTGCAAAATTTAAAATAAAAAAATTAAAAATTTGGTGTCCAACCTGTATAGTAGAGTCTTAAAAAGCTAAATTTTGATATAACACGAAAAAAACAAAATTTACATAAACTATGCTAGTTTCTCTCAACAATAAATAAAATGCCACAAAATATTAAAAAAAAATTAAACTATTAGAGTTTCCTTGATATTAGAATTGAGAAAATTCTAGATATTATGCTGTAGTGGACGTTCCAAAAATGTGACAATAAAATTACTTATTGTTATAATCTGAATTTCACAACAAACGAGCCTTCTCGAAACACGACAATAAACACTTTTTTAAGTCTACGGTCGGTGTTTCCCAATATTTCACACTTTCAATTCTACTTATAAAAACCACAATCTTAACGTACCTTCCTGGAAACACAATAAAAAATAACTATTTAAGTTGACTCTGAATTTCAATTAAATACTTAATATCGAAACGTTATTAAATTGTATTACTGATTTTACAGAGAAAGACCAATATTTCATTAAATAATCGAGGTCAGAATTATGTGTCGAAGCATCGTAGCAGGTAGTAAGCGAAAATCAATGTCTAAAATAATAGATAGATAAAGATAACACAAGCCACGTTATTTGGCCCTTTCTAAAAATTCTGCAATTTTTTCACCCTCAAATATAAAAAAAAATTAACGCGAAAACCCTCGAAACAGAAATAATTAGGGTAAATAATTGTTCTTGAGCTCTTGTGATCAAAGAAAAGAATAATTATATTCTAAGATAGTGTTACGCCACTGGACTGTGTAGACTGGTTAGATGAGACTGGAATTGTACGCTAACGGCCGGGAATATTCTGGACTGCTCTAGATCGGGTGAATGGGTGTATAAATAAGACACACGGTGGGCTCAATCTTAAGTTGAACGTGAACGAGTTAAGAAGAAATAAAAAAAGAGACTTATAAGTGTTCAAGTGTGATTATAGTTAAGACAGTAATTACTCTAGTGTTGTTAATTATTGTTAATTAGTAAATAAAGTAGTGAGTAAGTGTTACCTGGACTATCAATCAACGAATCTACGAGTGTAGGTGTTTGTGGGGATAGCAAACACGTAACAATACTAATTTTATACCATAACAAGAGATTAGAAGTGGTTTTTCTTCAACACTTGATTAATGATATATTCATATTCTAATCTTCTAGTTACCAGCAACTTATCCTGAGTTCAAAAGACCGGCTCCAATAAAGTTAATTTCCCACAGAACGATAAAAAAGGTATTGGCAGTGGAGTATAATTGCAAACCCCCATAAATTTCACCTTTAATCAAAAATATGAGATTGCAGAAATTGTCACGGATAGTGAACAAAGTGCTTAAACATAAAGCAAAAAGGGTTTAACCCCAAATTCAACTTACCTGTGGAATTTAGGCACTACTTAGAAAAATGTCCACGCTTCCTTCCCTTTTCAAATTCAAATCCCAGAAATAAAAACAATAATGTTTCCTGTGAGGGTGCAATCTTTAATTCACCGTCGTCTTACATCACTAAAACAGATAAACTCGGAAATCAAATGGTACGTTTCAGACAGTCTCACACATATGATGTAGGTATATGTTAACCAGTCATGTCATTGACCTAATATGTGCTACCCAACCTACAACTACACAAGATACTAGCATTAAGTTTATGATTCGGTCGATGATACTAGGTAATAAGTTATAATAACCAACCAAATGACATTCCCTTAGGGAAATACATTATTATCTCGGACAATTGGTTACTACGATAATATATTCTGCATAAATTTTTAAAAGATGACTGCAAATTTAAAACATATTTAACCAAAATCACAGAATTAATAGAGAAGGACAACACGATAGGTGTTACCTGCACGATTTCTCGAGACAAAATCACTTGTCGCGTCGCTTGACCCGGTGGCAGGAAGTGGCAGGTTTAGGAAAAGAGTAAGACATTCTGAAATATATTTAAGGAGTATCTTTATAAGTAACTATGTATAACACTCACATACACCAAGGTACAACAAAAATACATGGCTGTAACGAAATAACCAATTTTTTGTTACAATTTATTACTTCTTAATTAAGATCATTTGAATCCAGTAAATCCCTTAGAGAGGTCAAGGTGTGGGGTTGGTACACTTGAAAATAATGAAGAAGCATCAAAGGTGACCAACCACACTTTACTGGATGTTATTAGCCGTATTAATAAAATCATTGAAATTACTAACGGAAAAAGAAGGTTGTGTGTGCTCTTGGTAAACTTTCGGAATCCTTAGCTATCATCATCTCTTTTCTACGTAAGAATTATTGCATATTTACATAAGTTTCACAGACCTTGTATCTACATACTAAAAGTTTTAACGTGAACCCATTTTAAACAAAGATGATAATTATTTTCAGATGAGGTATTAGTTTCGTACCTCCTACGATTATTTCAAACATAATATTTATCAGTGAACTTTCACTGTAATGAGACATATCCGCAGAGTGCAGATCTGGTTACAGATAAACGTAGGCTACGTCGAGGAACGGACGGTAATGCGATAGGAGAAGGTTGGAGCAACAAAAAGCGGCTACATAATATATAAATTGAAATATGTATGTATGTACATTCATGGAAGCGTCTGGTGGTAAATGCTTGACCAACAACTTGACGTCAAACTGGCCACATGTGTGATTGTTTAGATGGCGACCAGCTGCTGCATCCATATTCTATTTTAAGGAGTTAAAAATTAAAAAATACTAGGAGACAGGTTGTACGTGTTGAATGTATAATGATATTGTAGGCATGTAGCTCGTTAGCGGTTTAATGTTTGGTCAGAACGAGTGTTTGATATTCTTTATTGTGTCAATTCGAGATCAAATGGACCGAAATAACATATGTGCGTGTTGTAGTTCACCACGTGTGAGGAAAATTACTCCTATTTCCTTCGCATGTTATTTTTAAGTATTTATTGTGGCAGTGATTGAGTCCTCAAACCGTAACTAGCGGTAAACCTCACACTTCTAACCACAATGGTTTTTCGTAGTATACAGGAATATATACCTTATATTTACTAAGTGCAGGGTCGGTTCTAGCAAAAAAATCGCCTTTATAATGATCCAAGAAATGTAGGCCAATGGAAAATTTTGAAATGCCTTTAAACATGCTGGTATCTGTTTCGACACCCATCTAAATATGATGGGTTATTTTAAAAAATGTTGACCAATGAGAGTAAAGTGCCAGTTTCAGTAGCAGAATGTTGAACGGTGCCGAAACACAGGTTAGAATGTTAATTTTTTTCAAATAGTATTACTCGGAAAAAAACTAGTCTATATCAAAGTAATCAATTATTCTTGAATTTTTATACTTGTCACTAGAATAATATTACTTGGCATAATAAATTATTATTGTCTCAATAATATACCAATTGTAAACCAAGAACAGACATATTTTTGAGTTTAATTAGCGCAAGTTTTTAAGTCAATATAAGTTTGATTCCTTCGAAGTATAAGTATGTATTAAATATACTCTTAATAGTACACTTCTTTCGAGTACTGTTAACCGTGAATGTAATTATAAGGACATCTTGAAGTAAATTCTTATTTAAATGTTTTTCTTGACATAAGAATACTTCTTTTGGAATAAAATTACAAACAACTTTGCTGCATGAATTATACATACTATTAATCCAATACTGTTATCCTTGATTGAATACTTACTAATCTCAATGTAAAGTGTTCTAAAATAATGATGGAACAAGTGAATCGCGCAGTGGTGGGAGGTAAAAAGCTATGCCTTTGCCAAACGAAGACGACATACCTTACCTACTACGCGTCGAATTGTGTGTGCTGTACTTTGTTCATAGATGTTGATTATTCTGAAATAATTTATATTTGTAAAGTTACACTTGAAAAAGAAGTATATTAACCTTATGAACTGTGAAATAGAAGTTAATGAGTCTACGATGGAAGAGCTATTAACAAGTTGGGAATTGGAGTCCTTAAATTCAATATTAGAAGGTAAGTTTAATAATTCTGGTTTTACTGCATGCAAGCTATATTAATTACGTTATACTTTACAATAAATGAATATACAACGTCACTATATTGTAGGTGAAATGTATCCATCTGAAGCTTAATGGTTGTGGATAGATTTCCCAAGTTATTTTCCTTTTTGATAATTTTTGCTTGTGTATTATATACAATCTATAGTAATGATCTGTATTTTTATTGTTGTGGCGTTTTATTATACAATACATATACAGGGTGACTGGTAAGTAGGCTTATTCCTTTGAGGGTGGGTTAGTAGAACTCATTTGCAATTGATATAGAGATTTAATAGTTTTTGGGATATTTTATTTTTAAAACAAAGAAGGTTTAGTGCCATATTCCCCAAAAATAAACAATTATGCAGCTACGGACACGTGTTTCGGAGTTATTGCTCCTCATCAGTATAGCGTAGCTAAGGAATTGGATCTACGATGGGATAGATCAGGAACAAGAACTAAAATAAGGCTGGAAAGTACAGTACACAGTACTCAATTAGTGTCTTCATGTTCCCATGTGCCACATTTGGGGCCTCGATGAGCACAGTCAACACACAGAGCTCTATGTGTACTGCTCATTTTCACCTGGCACATACAAATAAAACAAGCTAGATTTATTGGAGGTTCAAAAATAAAACAAAGAAGGTTTAGTGCCATATTCCCCACATCGTAGATCCAATTCCTTAGCTACGATACGCTTATGAGGAGCAATAACTCCGAAACATGTGTCCGTAGCTGCATAATTGTTTCTTTTTGGGGAATATGGCACTAAACCTTCTTTGTTTTATTTTGAACCCCAATAAATCTAGCTTGTTTTATTTTTAAAATAAAAACATAATAAATCTGTCTTTAATATTTCAGTTTCCTGCGTTAGCTTACATAGTTATGGAACAAAAATTAGGTCAAATACTTTAATAAGATAAAATGACGAGCTAAAAAACTACATTTGTGAAAACAATTTCAATCAATCGTACATTCATAGGAGATTATTTTTAAGACACGTGCAAATTATTTAAAAACTTTTCTACTTTATATATTACTTTTCCAATGAAGTTTATATGAAGTTTTAAAAACTATATTTTACTTTCATAAATAATACAAAAATACTAGGTACAGATAAAGCGTCCATTGTTTTCAAATTGAAGAGATACCTCTTGAATATATCGACATCGTGTAGAAGATAAATGAAATTTTAAAGTCTTTTTAAATCTGTTAAAAAAAATAAAATAATGTTATTAAGTACCCTACATAAAAAATTGTATTTATCTCCTACACGAAACCTAAATTTAACAAAAAATCAAAGGGTGACTTCTTTTCAGCAATTAAATGTCTACATAACTGTGCCATCTAAAACTAAAGAAGTCAGTTGTGTATATATTTTCTTTACAAAATTAACCGAAATAATAATAAAATTTCAACATTCTGCATTTCAAGTACGAAACAGCAATGGACCCATGTTGATACTGCATTTCAAGTACGAAACAGCAATGGGCCCATGTTGATAGTAACTATTTGTCTTATTTTTGAGTGAGAAATCTCCGCTTAAGCGATGACAAATGTTTTTTGAAGCACATAAGGGCAAGAGAAGTTTCTAAAAAAATAATAATAATAAAATATTTAAAAAACTGTTAGGTCTTGTATTATGTATATTATAGTTAAATCAGTTGCAAATGAGCTCTACTAACATCCTTTGAAAGGAATACGGTGACTTACCAGTCATGCACCTTGATGTGTACCTATATATAACATTATTAATCAATAACTTTCAGAAGTTATTGATATTAATTTATTATCAGTGTAGAATAAAGTTCTTTATTCTTGCCAAAAATGCTAAGCTAACATATTAATTATTATGTATTTTAGCTGCCTATTTACAGTTTGTATATATGCATAGAAATTTTGTGAATATTCAAATGGGCTTAAAAATTTCTGTTTCATATGTACAAAACTTGTTATGCCATACCTGTTTGAAAGTTCGAGCATACTTTTCTATTATATAGTTAACTACAACGATTTGTTTAAATTATTTATACTTTAATAACATTAATAATTGTTTTCTAGGTCAAGAAAAATTAACTAACGTTGGACAATTTACTGGAAATTTCAGAAGAACAGATTATAGAACTTATTCCTCAAATCGGAAAGAGTATAAAATTCATAAAACACTTAAAAGCTTATAAAGAAATGATGTGCCTTCCTGTGGTAAATTTGAAGTCTCATATACAGTGTGTTCACGAATGGACTTATACTAGTAAAATTTTTTGTTTTTGGTTTCTTAATAAAACGTCATTCTTCATAAAAACTTCTTCTAATTCTGAAAAGTCCTTAGCCAATCGCAGAAATTCAAATTTGAATCAAATAATTTATCAATTTTATTTACATATTGTCTGAACAATATTTATGGCATTCTCTAAATTTACCACTTAATGTAAGGATAAATTTCATTTCGTTCAACAATTGTATTAATTAAATAAAACTTTTTTCCTTTTTTTCCAAAATAACAGATTTGACAATGCGGCCGTCTACTTAAAAGATAATTTGTAGATAGTAATACAAAAAAAGGGCATTTCCTAGATATTTTTTTTTATTCGCTTATTCGATAGGATCTATAAGTCGGAGCTCACAGAATATTTTCCGGATTTTTTTGAGCGCCGGAAAGGAGTTAAAAAAATAACAGTGTTTTGAATTTTACTCTTATGACGTCATCCGATTGGGTTTGGCGCCAAACACAAGCAGCCAGTGAAAGCGAAGACGGTACCGCAGTATTGCCAGTTTTATGTATTGTTTGAAAACGTGATTGGTGATTACTTATTCAATTACAAAAATTACTATAAATTCATTCACATACAGTTTTTCTTACCTTGGTACAAAGGGAAAATTTTATTTGTACCTGTTTTAAAATTTCGACATTTAAATATTAAAAAAAAATCAGCAGAAATCGAATAGCTAGGTTATGTTATAGATTTATTCTACGTTACAGTAAAGGAAATGACGATTGAAAACAAATATTAATTATTTATTATAATCATTTTTATTTATGTTTAACTTTCACCTGATTATGATGAATTTATTTGATTAATATTGGAGCGTGCATTTTATTAAAAAATCGTAAACATTTTTACCATTTTAAAATTAATTTTAATTATAAATAATGAATAGCATTGGCAAAATGACTTATCCTATTTAAACGGGGACGGAAACAGATTATAAGAATGTTTAAACTCATCCCGAAACTGTCGAAAATTATTTGGCAAAGTATATAATGAAATATTAGTAAAATAAAATAATATTCTAAGTTGGCAATGCCCGATTAGAACTAATAAACTGCTTCTCATCACAGTGGTTGAACAGCATGATATATCAGACACAAATGGTCAGTAGTAAACAGTTAAAAAGATATGACGGCCTGTTCTAATTGAAAAAAATATGCGTTAATTTTCGGAGAAGTACCACATGTTGCAAAATAATCAACGACAATTATAAGTTGAACTCGATTATTATCATTTCGCCTTATTTTTAGCTAATTAATTACATGAAAATTAAATCCAGTTACCATAGTTATTGCATAAGGTAATAATTAATAATTTCGGGAACAGCATGTTGGCGTTATGGTCCTAAATAATATTTATTTTACCCACGCTGGTACTACCTACTATCTTCATATATAGCCAAAGACAAATATTTTCTCTGCGATAAATTTATCTTTAAGAAAGAAATTTCTTGAAAAGCCGTACTTTTTAAATTAAGTGCAAATATTAATGTTTATTACTGTGACATTCTTTCATATGTAGAATTCTACAGGGTGAGATTATGAGAGGTGTATACTGAATTATAAAAAAATATAATACAACTTTTATGATCTAAATATTAGGATATAATTAGCCAATTACTTTATTTTATTCAGCAAAACTAATTGTAACTAATTAGTATTCACCATCCATATCATTAAGAGGAGTGTGAAATAAATAAACAAAATAAATTGTCCCGAAAAAAAATAAATTGTTGCCGTTATTGTTGTTGTTAATACCTATTATTGTATTAGAAGATTTTATTAAATTCTTGAAGTTTTATTTATTTATTTATTTGTTTAACATACACTGATCTACAGATTACGAAAATCCAATTACAGAGCAGGAACCTTCTAAGCAAAGTATATACAGCAAACTATTACTCCATATTTAATAAAACACAATAATTAAAATATGAAACGACAAAATGAATATAAATTTATGTATTAACTAAATAGAAATCATTTTAACTCATTAGGACTGGTGTGGAAAATCTATATCTGAACAAAGACTATCAAAATTGTGACATATTTTAGATAATGGGGAAAGATTCATGACATTCATGCGAACGCTGGGTAAAATATCTGATGTGGCCAGCAGACAACTTTCTCATACCATTATATATCATTCGGATCTAAAAAAATCATTCTATTGATGAATGATTTGAGTTCTCACCAAAATCTAGGCTGGGCGCCAGGACCTTTGCAAGTACCAAATAATTAAAAGTTTACTTTAAAAGGTAAATATAACGTTAATATTTGATTCTGTTGGGAAGGAAGTTGAATAAAAAGATATTATTTAATAAAAAGTATAATAAACTTGTAAGAATATGTACAAAAATTTACATAGGCTAAGATGGCCTCTTTTAGTTAAAGAACCTAGTTTTGGTTGAAGATCAAGAAATAAACAAAAAAAAAAAAGATGACTCATTTCTTACAAAAATTCTTCTGACCAAATATAAACGTTCACTGAGGACGAAGATTTTACGTAGCTTCAAATGAGTTGTCCAACGAACAATCCACCAACGGCTAAGCTCTTAATGGGTTCGGTGTCACCACTGTCAGTACTGCAGTTACCCTTGAGACGAAATGCCAGTGGTATAAAATATCGTTTTCCTGCTCCACCCAGTATATAATGATCAGTTAGAGCCACCAGTTATCCTCTTCTTTTGGTCCAGGTATTTACATAAAAAGAGTTTTATGAGATCAGTATTATAGGCAAAACAAAGTAAAAAGCTGTGACGTTTGAATTGTCCAGTTACGTAGACAAAATATGAGAGTTAACACAAATTTACTGAGTAAATTGCAAACTAAACAAACTAGGATCGAAATCCGACAATATTTTAGGAAGCGGAAAACTTCAACTAACTTAAGTATCAATAAAAGTTACGTTAAATAGAAAAAATTACTAGTCCAAGAAATAAACTAGGTGTAACTATGTTAATAAACAAAGTGAAAAAAGTATTCACTATATTTAAGATATTTTTTTACTAAAAAGAAGGTAATCTTCATGAAAATAGTATTTAGAATGTCTGTATACAGACAGACAACTAGAACGATAACGTAAATAAATAAAACAATATGATAATTTTCAAATTAAAAGTAACGTTAAATTAAATTATTAGTTCCTTCTAGAGAGGTAATAATGAATTCCAGATAAAGTTAAATAAAGATATATAGCTTGACTATATATTTACTGCAGATAATTAAAAGTTAATCAATTGCCAGATAACTAGGCAGGTATCTTTACCAGAGAACTACTACTACGCTGCTCTACTAGAGCAGCGTTCCTGACTAAATACTAAGTAAACATTCAAGTAAGCACTCGATATTTCAAATTTATAAAAACTTTACGTTACTGAGATCTGGTTGATAAATATATGAACTAGAATAAAATGATCCACCACAAAACAAATGCACCACATTAGGTAATTCTCACAATGGTTAAACAAATAGGTTTAGTCCAAATGTCACTAGTCACCACTAGTCCAAATGTCACTAGTCACCACTTTTCACAGAGCTACCAACGTAACCAAGTGACGTAAAACATCAACAGACAAAGACAGAAAACAACAAACTACGATATAAAATGGCGACATCCGTTGCCGGGTAAATCTAAAATTTACAATAACCGAAAGTTAGTTTCACACGAAATTATTACAATACCAGAGGGATATTAGATAAATTGCCAACAAGGCACGATAAATCGCTACTATTCAATATTAATGATGGCTGTTCCAAAGAACAACCAAGGTGAACTGATCACCGAAATGCAAATTCGCCCAAGGCGTAAATGAAGATAAATACGGTACAATATTATTATGAAAATTACCTCAAAGGTACGTTAAGTCAATATAGCAACTTTTTAAATAATGATGATCATAAAATTACACGATAATAACATAAAACATATAAATTTTACCAGACAGCTGAACTACAGATGTTGTCTTCAGAACGCAACACTTGTAAGAAGGAGGAAGATCCGTTCTCTTCTCCCACCTAAACTCGGTTATACTTTGGAAAGAGACAAACATATGAGAGTAGACTATGAGCAATTAAGATTGATAGATATTTAGTGCAAAAATCTGTAAAACCAACTGTTCCAGTAGAAATCAGTGGCGCCAAATGGAATACACTAGCAGAAACTTAATTCATCGCGGACAACAACAAATTGGAATGAAATGGCTTGCAATTTCCTTACAAATTATAAGGGTATTATAATTATATGGAATATCGTTAGTGATTTTAACATTAATTGCTTTTTCATAAGATTTTTGAAAAAATTTGCCAACACATTAGATATATCAAGAGATTCATGAAAACTTTCGTTTTCATACCTTATGTAATTTGGCAATCCAGGATCACTTTTAAACGAATTTCCAAATGACCAGAATTTATTTGGCTGACTGAATATATTGAATTCAACATTATTATCGTACTCTTTATAACATCTGTTACTACCGTTCTTTGTATTTTTTTTCTAACAGATTTAAATTCATTTAATATTCGATGTTGTTTGTTTCCTTGCGTATTGATTTGACAATTTTGCTTTACGTTTAATATTTTTTATTATATTTGTCGGACCAAGATGGATAATTATGTTTTTACTGACCGTTTTGGAAACATAGTAAACGAAAATCTGCCATAATATAGAAGAAAAAGCTTGACACGCTTCATTTTCATCTTTAAATTCACGTAAAAAGTCCCATTTAACAAATGACAACTGTTCATACAGAACTGCAAAATTCTTTATACGAAAATTATATCTGGGTTTACTATTTATGTGTTTTTGGTCTCCATTGTTTTTAATAGTATGCTTTATTGTTTCTAAAGGTAGATGGTGTAAATCCTTTTTAAGTAAAACATGATAAAAATAAAAGAATAACAATAATAGCCAGTGGCAGCTGGTAAAATTTAGGTTATGTCATTTCTTAGTATTGGAGCATTTGACCCAAGCGATACTTTAAGGCATAACATAAATATTTACAAACTTTGTTTTCAGAATCATATGAAAAATATGTGACAGATTTCAAATTACATAAAAATATCTGATATGGCCAGCACATAACATTCTTATGCCAGTCATCCTAAAAATCATTCTATTTAATTATTCACTTTCCTCAATTAAATTTTAATAGTGTGCCTTGAAATGTTTCATTAAAATGTTTAAATAATTAATTATCAGCGTTATTCGATACCTTCAATAATAATTCATGTCATATATTTTAATAATTTTTTGTTGTTGACATTGACATTTCTGTAACTAAATTAGACCTTTCAAACGTCAAACTGTTAAATTTATCCTAACTGAGGCAAATGTGTAAAATATTTCAGTTTACATGAGCTTGGAAAATATATTTTATTCGCTTGATATAGTAGACATGATTTATAATCTTTCATCAAGAATATATTTTTTGTGAAGTTAAATACAAAAAAGTTTAGGTCCGGTGAATCCCCTTTCCAATTTTGCTCATTACCGAATTTTTCATTGTCTTTGGCCTTTAGAACAAGTGTACCAAATTTGAAAGCTTTATCTCAAAAACTGTGGCTTCGCGATACTACAGACATGCGGACATATTTTTTTTCATAAAGTTATGTTTTTTCATTATAATTCGTCGAAATTCGTCCAGAAATGCAATAAAAAAATTTTAATTTGTTTTCGGAAATTGTACCTTTTTCTGAAATTGTACCTTTTTTCTTCTTTCATTCATTATGTCTCGTCTGGTGGGTACCACATTCACAAAATTTAATATGTCACCTAAAATGTTGTTGACAATCTTAACTGCCAAATTTAGAAAGTCACCCATTAATATTTTTTGAGTTATCACGGGATACACACACACACACACACACACACACACACACACAGCACGCACGCACGCACGCACGCACGCACGCACGCACGCACGCACGCACGCACGCACGCACACGCACACACGCACACACACACACACACACACACACACACACACACACACACACACACACACTCCACACACACATACACACACACATCCACACACACATACACACACACATCCACACACACGCACCGACAGACATCTTTCGGAAAATGGTCAGAATGGATTCAGAAAGGTTCAATATGTATATATCAATCAATATCTCGAGGTCGAAAAAAATCACGATTACTATACTTCTTTATATTAGGTATGAGAAAGTAAAAATATAGCTTTTTTATAAAGTTACGTTGTTTTAAAATTTTATTTTAGATTCACTTTGCACGGTGCAAATTTAAAGTTTCATTGAAGGTACAATTAATAATTAAAAAAAAATTAAATAATCTCCGTACCGCTAAGTCAGTCAAATTTCAGCGAATGGGTCACAACGCACCTATAATGAATACATAATTCTTCCAATTATCCCTTTTTTTAGGATATTGCACTTCTGCAGCAATCGGACTCCTATTAACAAATCCAAAAGAACAATATTTCGAGTAAACTTATTAGTAATATCTACCTCAGATGTCCACGGACCACCCTGTATTTCAGTAAATTGTCACATGTGTGTTTAGGTATGGTTTTAGTAAACACAAGTGTTATTATGTGTTTCACTATTTTATCTTATTTGCTCGGCTAGGTGTGTGTTTGAACTTTCATTGAAGCATTTCTAGTGCAAACGAACCTAAGGTTCTCATAGTTCGATGAAAACAAAAAAGATATTTATATAATGATAAAAGATTTTTAAAGGAATTACACATATCAAAATAACACCTGCGTTTGAAGATTTTGTTTATATTGTTAACAAATGATTATCAACTAATGTAGGTTTATGATTATCTCCTCTTAAATAGTTCCTAGAATTTGTACACGATTGGGAAAAAAATTGTCTTGTCATACGAAATAGAATATGTAAATATAATATCCAACAAACTATAAATCAAATCAAATATATTCAACACTATTACACATATTTTCAAGAAGTTCTCCAATTCTCAACTTTGACATAACTTTTTTTGGAAAGTTTAGTAGTAGCAGTTCAAGTAGTGAAAACCATTTTATGTTTTGTTTCTAATTTCCAAAAAACTAATTTTAAAACACCGAAAGATTGATTTTATACAGAGCGAAATATTTTATCTTATATTACCGTTTTATTTTTAAATGATACTTGCTAGTCCTGTTAACGAAATGTTTGCTAGAGCAGCGGATTCCAATATCTTGGCGGAACGGCGAGGTTATCCTATTTTAATGTTTTTATTTTCCAATCATTTAGCAGTATTTTTGATCAAATGTTTAATTTTTTCCAATGGGCCTTTTCACTACTTCTGAAATCTCAAAACAAATATGTTTATTTGAAAGCTAACTGATAGATATTCACCTTGTGCAACTCTGTTTGAAATATAAGTCTCCCATTGTTTAATAAAAAAATAAACATTTATTATGGCAATTTGAACACTCATTTGACCTTAAAGCTGAGTGACGTCACACAAACCGGAATCATGTTGGTAGCATTTGCCAGAACGCCTAATACTACTAACGTCACACCACATCTGATACATTTTACATTGTTTACGGTTAGTTTTGTGGTTATGTTCTGTGTGTTCATTTACGAATCGTGTTTTTCTTTGTTTCTGCACATTATTGGAAGAAAATGGAGCCAGGATTTTCTAAAGGAAATGCAGAAAATCTGCCGAAAGTTGACTTTATTATGGTGGACTAGTTTTACATGTCAAATTTGGATTATTTATCAGCAGAAGTCAGGAATATTAAAACAAAACGGTAAGTCATTAGTAATCTTATTTTTGTGTAATTTATTTATAAATATAATAGAACTACCATTATTTTAACATGCAATTGTTGTTACAATATTTTTTCCTATTTCAATTATACTTACTAATGTCTAATAATTTCCAGGTCAACAAGAGCATCGTACGGTGACAACGCAGTTGCTTATGTGATTCTGAATCTTCTTTTTAACTGTAAAATTTCAATAATTTAGCATCAATTTTTAAATACAAACTACTTCTCTTACATCAAAATGATCTTCACAACAGTAAATGTTTCTGGTTTTCGTCAACTGCTTCTCAACTTTGGCTATTTTAAACCATGCTTTTAGTCTATTTTCATCTGGTAGAACGTAAACGAAAATTTTGATTGGACAATTCATGTTGTTATTTGTATATGTTGGTATAAAGCACTTTTTAAATATGTTCCACACACAACAATCCAAACTAAAAAGAAACGACTGTCAAAGTCAATTTCGACGTCAACTGTCAAAAAGCAGAGAACCAACTTTGCAATACACCGATGTGTCATGTTCAAGGTCGTAGTCCCTTTGACGTCACTAAGGTGGGTTACATGACGCGTCACGTAAAAGCGCGCGCTTTATTTCCGCACTTTTGTTTTTTTTTTCGATAGAAATCGGGCTCAAAAAAAAAAATACGGTAAGTTTTTTTTATAAAACACTATCACATAAAGCAATAAAAAAATCTGTGAAAGGGCCCATTATATTGTTATTATAGTTATTATAGTGAGAATAATCTAATTATATTATCCTACTGAGAATATTTAGTAGTAATAATTTATTTCTGTACATTGGCGTGTTTTGTGGTTTGACGTGTCATCAGTTTTGTCTTAAATTGTAAAAAACCGCTGCCAATTATTACTTGGGGATCAGAACTTCCTCACCGTAGTAAAACTCGACGTGTGGTGGAGTTTATAATAAAAGTAATTTTTGTCGTTTCAAAAAAAGTCACATTTTTTTTAAATTTCAAAAAAGTCACATTTTGACGTTTTAAAAAAGTCACATTGGTGGAATATCACTAATATTTTTTTTAGACATTGGGACCGATTTTGTTCATCGACGAACTCAATCTCTTCCTTGACCTCTAGAATGTGTGTACCAAATTTGAAAGCTTTATCTCAAAAACTGTAGCTGCTATCGCGAACCACACAGACACACAGACAGAAAATTATTTCTGTCTGAAATTTTTTCATCATAATTCGTCGAGATTCGTACAGAAATGCAATAAGAATTTTCAAAAATTTTTTCACTTTGAGGGGTGAGGAAATAAAATGAACCAAAACCGATTTAGTTCAGCGTCAGTGGAAGAAATTATCATACAAACTAATGAAAATGCATGTAAAAATACTATGGTAAGTAATAGTTCGATATGGAAACATTTCCCAATCATTTTGTGACGAAAGGGGTTACAAACTAGAAGAAAATATACCAGTCACGGACAAAACATTTACAATAATTGTGTCTTTATGTTCTAAACTTTAGCACAGTTTAATTTTAATGCACTTTAAAGTTAATTTGTTTAGTTTAAATTGAGACAATTGTTGAAAAAAAAATGTTAAAAGGTTATATTTTGTTTTTCTTTCACTTTTTTGGGACTTACTACCACATGAATAATTCTTCGTTATCTAAAAAATATAGTTAGTTATCAAGTATGTTATTGGAAAAATAAGCCTCTGCCCTTGTGACTTTACTTCAAAAGATGAGAAAAGATTATAAAACTGACAAATTAGGCAAAATGTAATTAATAAGCCAATCACAGCACATCATATAAACAAATCGTTCAAAGATGACAATTGACAAAGCGAAACTCAATATAGCAACGCGAAATTACTAATCTTTACCAATAATAAATTGAAATGTAACTAGATTGCCCACAGTATGGCGGCCACCTATACAGGGACATTTTCTCAAGGTGGAGCAATACCAAATGGAGATCCAGATTTATATTAAAAAATTCGTGGCCACAACAGAATACTAGGCAAGGAAAACAAGTCCAGCGAGTTAACCAGGAAAGTGGAACTGACGTGGGCAGCATTTGGAAAGCTCGGCTTTATCATCACAAACACAGCAAATACCATAAACCGGGAAGAAGTACGAAACCTGCATACTACCAGTAGTACCGTATGATCTTCAAACCATTGCGCTCACGAAGTGTAGTGCCAACCGCTTAGGATTAAGTCAAATTGTCATGCAAAAGGCATTCTGGGTATAAGTTACAGAGACAAAGTAAGCAACGAAGATATCTGAAGACGCACCAGAGTCACAGATCGCCAGCCAGAATTGGCCTGTGCAGGGCATATCGCGAGGCAGGACAATACGAGGTGGACGAAGAGGATCACCCAGTATTCGTGCGGAGAGACCTAAGCTGAGGTGGGCAGATGATATCTGGGGATCTACAGAGAAATACTGGATGTAGAAGGCAACATGCAGGGAAACATGGAGAGGGATGGAAAATGCCGACATTAAGCAGCATATGGCGTCAGGCTGAGTAGAGAGATATTGGATAACCAGCAAAACTGCGACCTACTGTTTCCTTAATTTTTTTTTAGTCCGATTCCTTAAAAATTAAAAAAAGAATATCTCAGTCTGGTCCATTAAGAGAGATTTTTTTTACACTATAATTCATTTAAAAAAAATCATTAAAAAACTTTTTCAAGATCATTTTTTCTTATTAATATGAATTCCTTTTTTGACTCCGTAACCACATCGTCAAATATTTTTCAAAGAATGTTGTGTTATTAATCACTAACTACTCATTTATCGCGGCGCATAATAAAATATAAAGTGACTTAAATTCAAATATTAATTTTATAACACACATTTTAAAACTATAAGAGCATCTAATAGAATTTTAAAAATTCTAGTACCATACATATGCATATAAAAATCATAAAACTGAATATAGGAAAAATTTATGAAAATGTTAATTTTACATAAACTGATTTTAGTGTATTTAAGAAAAACGAAATTGACCTTTTGTTCAGTTATCTTCAACTGTCTCTTATTATGCCCTGATTACGCACAGGCATCCGTCACGTAAATAGTTGTCTTTCACTTATTCTTTAGAATCAGTATCCGGTTCCGCCACTGTTACTAATTTGTGATGATGTGATTAACCTCTATTTATACTATTTAGTATGTAATAAACAATAATGTAATTTCCCATGAAAAAAGTCCGACCAACTTCTTAGTCACGGTGAATAATAGACTAGGTTTTGTATTTTACAACACATTTATTCTATTTGTCATTTGAACAAGTTTTTACACTAACACCTGAGAAATTCAGTATATAAATGAGTAGTAGTAGATCAGAGTCCCGGAAGCTGTTTTTGTTGCTCACTTAAGTGTATAATCATGTACTAATGTTGCAGTCATTTCACTAGATTGAAGAGGATAATTTGTAATTTGTTTCCACCTTCATCTTGGGACTGGATTGTTAATTAACGTTGCTACCTACTATTTGCATTCATGTTGGTTTCAAGAATCATTGAGCATTGCCAAACAGTCGCTTTGGATACTCTGGTAACATTCACTTATCGGTTTAAAAAGTTTAGGAAAACGAGGACAGATTTAATTAATCTTGACCTACAATTTTCCATTTCCATTATGTAAAACAGGTTTTTTTATTGAGCTGTGCCCCTCAAGCTGCAGTTCTATTGTTTGAGTTTATGGTTTATGTAGTTCCCTAAAAGTACAACTAAGCTGCTGATATTGATATTTCGAAGTTATCTTTCTATTAACTCTTTTTTCGTTTTTTCCGTTTTCAAAAAAATTGTGCTTATTAAATACTGGACTTGAAATTTATTGTCTTATACATCCGGTCGGTTTTATTCTGGGAATAAAATGAACTCTTTTTTTGGAATGTATGGTTTACATAAAATATGAGAGTGTGCACATCTTACGAACTCTCCAGAGTCACCAGGCAATCCAACATACACCTAACCCAATTTTTGCCCATAAATCCTGTAAATATAAATTTATGCGGAAACGACAGAACTTCCTACATTTTACAACTTCATTTCCATGTGGACAGATTATTTTAAAGTTAAAATTACATTTCATAAGAACGTAATTTTGTATTTGATTGGAAATGAGGATATTGAAAATTACGTTCTTATGAATGTAATTTTGATTTTAAACTAGTTTGTCCACATGGCAATGAGTTGTAAAATGTAGGAAGTCCTGTCGTTTTTTGCATAATTTTATATTTACAAGATTTATGGGCAAAAATTGGATTAGATATATAGTGGGTTGCCTGGTGACTCCAGAGCGTTCTTAACGCGGACATGCAATATACATATGGTCCAACTTTAATCGGGAATTTTATTAATTTATTAATAATTGTCATCAATCTGCACTCTTGAGCTTGATAGGTCCTGATAGTCCTAGCAACTTATATTTAAATAAGTCCTGATAGTCCCAACTACTTACATTTAAATAAGTTATAATCAAAAACACAAAAAAATAACGGATTGCTTTTTATTAAAATGGTCTTCTTTACCATGGAATGCACACACTTGATGGGCATATTAATTAAAAATATATTAATAGTTTTACTATTAAAATATTTATTCTTTATAAACGGTGGTCATCAATTCGATACGGCTGTAATTATTGATGAATTATGGTAATAATATGTTAATTATATTCTCAAATAAAATAAAAGCTCCTTATCGACCTGAATGTCTTTATGATTTATTATCATCATTCTTATTGTTTCAACATCTCATAGATAAAACAGTATTTTTAATATTTTGTAACACTTACCATTTGTTTATTACTGTGCAGCTGTGTTGTAAACATTGTCTCTTATGTAATTCTACTTATAGTACAACAGAGAAGAAAACATGACAAAAAAAAGATAAATTTGTTTTCGGTCATTTTACAGCTAAGCACGGAAATTGATAAGCTGTATCAATATATTGATTCCGCAAGGAAAACATAAATCATATTGTAAAAGAGATGTTTTCAGACGGAAGCTGATATATACAAAATTCAAGCAAAGCCGGATAATTATTATTTTGTTAATCGCCATGCATGTAGGATTTAAACCACGTAAGATTAAGCTGTTTGCCAAAAAAGTAACTTTCATTAAAGTAGTTTCTTGTAATGTGTTTAAATAAAACATGAATATTAATGTCAGAAGGGACAAACGAAAAAGAAACAATAACAATAAAATTAAGTAAAACCAAAAATTTGTGTTGGTAATTTTTTACTGTAACACTAAATGTTCAGACACATTAGATTAAGAGGTATTTATTATTTTTTCCCTGAAAATAGTGTTTCACTGAATTAGAAAACATCAACAATCATTTAAATACGAAGTCAATTGAAATCGTATAAAAACTAAAAGCCTGCAAAAACCGTCGGCATCTCTTTATTGTACATGGGCGGAGGTAAATAGAAATGCTTGTCATAAGAAAATGTTATACTTTTTTGAAAATTGTATTAATTTTTATTATTTCTTGTTTATTAGATAGGCTATTTCTGTTCACTTCGCCAATAACATGTTTTTGAAATATTATATCAGTTTTAGATATGAAGTCTAAATATTTAAATTTATTGGGTTTAGTTTTAAAGTTAACCCATACTATATTGAAATATGTTATTGCTCAGTAAGGACCAATGAGAAGGTATGAACATATCCTTGCCAGGATGAGGGAATGGGACAGGTTAGATTAGCGAGGGGCAAGGATGTTATATAGTAAAAAATAAAATTAAAGTTTCTTCTAAAATAAAAATAAAAATGTAAGTTTCTTAACCAAAGCAAAGAATTAGTACAGCAAAAATAAATATTTGTTTAGAGAAAACACAAATAAAAACAAAATTAAAATATGTCTAGAATAAAGTATCTTAAATTAAAATTTCTTGTCAACTAAATAAAATATATTCCAAGAAATGTAACAATAAAAAAGTAAACTTCATACCTAATATAATAGCTAAATATTTTGTTCTGAAAATATATGTATATTAAAAAAGTTAAATGCTAAAATTTGACGCGTCCGAATCTTCATTTTCTGAAGAGGAATCATTACCCGGTTGAATTATAATCGGCGCAATGGGGAGTAGTGTTGGATATTGATTTTCTTTATTAATTACATGCTGAACGCAATTTTTCCATAAATCAGTATTGTCGAGGTCATTTATTACTTCTCTTATATGATCAACTACTACCGCGCTTAACGTTGGAGAGTAATTACATTTTCGCAAACGATCTTTTAAAGTTGCCCAAACCGTCTCGATAGGATTAAATATGCAATAGTACGGAGGTAAGCGCAAAAGTGTATGACCGTGTATATTGGATAAGTTATCAATAACATATTCCTTTTTTGAAATTCTGTTCTTTTATTCTTTTCAATAATTCGCGCTGTATTGGAACTTTTACAGGAATTTCCATATTTTTTTCTCTCATGAATTTTAAAATGTCTTCATTCCTTGTACTGATGTTTGGTATTTTATTTAATATTCGCGAGTGATAAGAAGCATTATCTAATACAATTACCGATTTAGGCGGAATATTTGGTAAAAGCTGTTCTGAAAACCATTTATACATATTATAAATTATACGCCGTATTACATTTTTGGTAGCATCATCAATATTTTTTAATTTCATATTTTTCCTTTTCCTATTTGTACCGTGATATATAACATCTCCTTTTTTTAATTACAAGATAAATTGTTGATTTTGATATTTTAGTACGTTCTATTATTTCTTTCTCACATTTTTCGCGATTTTCGCTTTTTAAACGTTCATATATATTTAAAATAATGCGTTGACTTCGTACGTGTAAATCTTTATTTTGAAACTCTAAATTTATTTCGGCTTCTTCGACAATAACAGGTGTTAGAAATAAAAATAGAAATCCACTATTTCACCCAAGAATTATATTTCTGTTAATTAATTTTATAAAAGTCGATTTAAAACATAATTTGGCGATAGCTAAACATCAACTGCCTGACTTATTCCCCTGAATCCCCTGTTGGAATTTACCGAGGCGCCTGCGCCTACGTGACTTTACTCATTTAGTTAAAATAATATAATATTTCATAAAGATATCTTAAACATAGTATCATATTACTAGCCGCCGCTATTTAAGCAACAACAATGTATATGTATATTTCTGCACTGCACTGGACCAATGTTATAAAGAACCAGGTTACATCATCGAGTCCACATTGACTACTGACTGATATAACTCAAACACCCACCGACCAACCAGACCGACGAATATCCTGATCCTAATCAATCGTCGCCCATCATCCTCAAACCAAGGCCAATCCCGGCACATCTCACAAATCCACGTTGATTGCTGAGAAACGATTTAACGAGTTTTTTTATACTAGTGGGCCTGTCCGTTTTATTATCTTTAAACACGTGCAGTCGTAGAGGTTCATTCAGGCTGATTACATTGCCAATCTCGGACTCGCCTACACAATTTCAACTACCATTCGATTCTCGATACCATTGCTAAATACATAGGACAAAAATATCAAGTTAAGTGCGCACAGTCCTGTGCTTTAAAACTGACCAATTTCAATTCACTTCGTATAAACTTTACAACTAACAATACGAAGAAATTTACAGTCAGTTTGGCAAAATGAGATGACTGGAGGTTAATTGGTTACTGAGTAGCGTAAATTACAACCCCGCAGAACCTACACGGCGGCGAGCCCAGCCATTTAAGGGGCCCAACAAGCGCAAGCCAAAAAAGGGAAAAACTCATAATTAATAAACATTAAAAATCAGTAAAAGCATTAAAAGTGATTAACTAGGAATTCACAAAATTACAACTTGTATTCTGATCTATGATAATTGCTTCAAATAAACAGGGCTTTTTGTTTTGTCTGTATTAAGATCGGTCTCTCGACGACAAAGATCGCCGGCCGCCACCTAGCACGTGCCTTAGTCTTTACTCTTTGTTTTTTGTTATTATTTTGCATGATACTGTCTACAAAATCATATTTTCTTTTTCTACGTTTATTATAAGTTTGTTGCATATTGGATAGAGCACGCGCTAGATAGTTATGTGTGCTCAAGACAAATGACTAAATCATTAATGCCAGAATCTTTGAGAAGTCCATGCAAGTGTAATTCTAATTGTCGAACAATGTCTTGTAAGTGTAAAAAATCAGGATTGATTTGTATTTTATTGTGTGTGTGAGCAATGATTGCAAAAATAAATTTTGTTTACCAAATAATTTTTTATTAATAAAAAAAAAATTTCAGCTTTACCTTTGTTGTTATTTAATGTAATAACGTATTATTACTAATTTCTATAAAAAAAACTAATAATAATTGTCGTTCAAAATAAATAGGTATTAAAAGACTCCACAGCATGCGCTGAATCCATTTATTTAATACCTAAGAGGAGGGGGTAATAGAAACCAATTGGACCAAAAAGTGGACTGGCATCATCCAGAATATTAATCTTTGTGAGCTTATATCAATTGAGAAAATGCGGTTGTCATATTATGCACATTCACTTCCTTCTAGCGCCTCATCGAAACATATTTTTCTTTTTCTACGTGTATAAGTTTGTTTCATATTGTAAGTGGTTTTACTGTTTTTTTTTTACCTAGATACACACATGTTACTCTTTGTTGGCGGGCGCTGCGGCTACAGTAGAAAGTAGAATCAGAAGACAAAGCCGACAAAGGTGGCGGCACTCTTGCACCTAACCTATCTTTTTTTCATGACTAAGTCCTTTGTTGGACTTGTTGAATTTATTCTTATTTAGTTATTAAAACTCTGTTGAATATTTCGGTCGGTTCGTATTTGAAAAAACAGACGTCGCGTAAATTGTAAACAATGAGAGGAATATATCGGAGTGGTTGGGAGAAAGTCAGTATTAATATAGAAGTGATAGGAGACCACAAAGAGGCTTCAAAAAATGTTCTGATATACATGGCATTTAATTTAAAAAATGTTACTTGACCCTGTAGAATCGTCCTGGTTCACCCTGTATATTCGAAAACAATTTCCGGTTATAGACTTTTTTGTCTAGTTTATTTATGTGTTTAAATCAAGTTTCTAGCTATCATAGAACTCGAGATAACGAAGTCGGACGCACTATTACCCCACCCTGTATATTTTTACTTCCTCACCCCCTCAAAGTAAGGAAGTTATGTATTCGTGAAAAAAATTTTGAAAATTTTTATTGCATTTCTGGACGAATCTCGATGAATTATGACGATACACAAAATTTCAAACAGGAAAAATTATCTGTCTGTGTGGTTCGCGATAGCAGCTACAGTTTTTGAGATAAAACATTCAAATTTGGTACACACATTCTAGAGGTCAAGGAAGAGATTGAGTTCGGTGATCAGCAAAATCGATCCAAACGTCTAAAAAAATATTGGTGATATTTCACCAATTCCAATTGTGACTTTTTGAATCGTCAAAATGTAACTTTTTTGAAACGTCAAAAAATGTGACTTTTTTTGAAACGTCAAAAAATGTGACTTTTTTGAAACGTCAAAATGTGACTTTTTTGAAACGTCAAAAAATATGACTTTTGAAACGTCAAAAATTACATTTATTATAAACTACACCACACGTCGAGTTTTATTACGGTGAAGAAGTCCTGATCCCCAAGTAATTGGCAGCGGTTTTTTAATTTTTTTTTTCAGTTTAAATGAAAATAAAAAATAAAGTAGAGGCACGTGTCACTTATTTTAATCTCTCTTTACGATTTTCAAATAAATATATGGGAAAATACCTCAACCAAAGAAAATTCATCGAATTACATTGAGTAATTTAAAAATTTAGGATTGTTTGAATTTGGTGATATAATTCAAATGAACCCTAGTAAAAAGAACATTACTGAAGCATATAATGGACTAACAATGGGCCTTTTCACAGATTTTTTTTATTACTTTATGTGATGGTGTTTTATAAAAAAAAACTTGCCGTATTTTTTTTCTTTTTTTGAGTACGAAGTGCGGAAATAAAGCGCGCGCTTTTACGTGACGTCACGCAACCCACCTTAGTGACGTCAAAAGGACTACGACCTTGAACATGACACATCGGTGTATTGCAAAGTTGGTTCTCTGCTTTTTGACAGTTGACGTCGAAATTGACTTTGACAGTCGTTTCTTTTTAGTATGGATTGTTGTGTGTGGAACCGTGGAACATGTTTAAAAAGTGCTTTGTACCAACATGTACAAATAACAACATGAATTGTCCAATCAAAATTTTCGTTTACGTTCCACCAGATGAAAATAGACGACAAGCATGGTTTAAAATAGCCAAAGTTGAGAAGCAGTTGACGAAAACCAGAAACATTTACTGTTGTGAGGATCATTTTGATGTAAGAAAAGTAGTTGTATTTAGAAATTGATGCTAAATTATTGAAATTTTACAGTTAAAAGAAGATTCAGAAAACTGGTGTTACTATAAAACCATTGGTTCCAAACTTATTGCAACAATTGCATGTTAAAATAATCGTAGTTCCATTATATTTATAAATAAATTACACGAAAATAAGATTACTAATGACTTACCGTTTTGTTTTAATATTCCTGACTTCTGCTGATAAATAATCCAAATTTGACATGTAAAACTCGTCTACCATAATTAAGTCAACTTTCGGCAGATTTTCTGCATTTACTTTAGAAAATCCTGGCTCCATTTTCTTCCAATAATGTGTAGAAATAAAGCAAAACACGATTCGTAAATGAACACACAGAACATAACCACAAAACTAACCGTAAACAATGTAAAATGTGTCAGTTGTGGTGTGATGTTAGTAGTATTAGGCGTTCTGGCAAATGCTACCAACATGATTCCGGTTTGTGTGACGTCACTCAGGTTCAAGGTCAAATGAGTGTTCAAATTGCCATTATAAATGTTTATTTTTTTATTAAACAATAGGAGACTTATATTTCAAATTGAGTTGCACAAGGTGAATATCTATCAGTTAGCTTTCAAATAAACATATTTGTTTTGAGATTTAAAAAGTAGTGAAAAGGCAATCGGACACATAGAATGTGCGAGAAGCTACTCACTAATTTTCTAGGTAATGAAGAAGCAGTAAGAGAACAACAAAAGTAGTATCCCCAGTAGGTGATGAGACTGTCGACAGTCTTGAGGACGAGACGGTTCTCTTATTTAATTGTGTTTGATTAACTTTTTGCACAACTGTTGTTTATTATCTACCTTGCCTATTTTTTCTGTTTTGTTTTTAAGAATTTTTGTTTTATTTTTTTACCTATAATGTATTTTTTTAACAAAATGTTCTGTATTGGTTACATTTTGTATCCCTGTTTAGGAAAATCTCTGATTAAACTTCTTGTACTTGCAATAGAATCTGGATAAAATCCAATTTCAGTGAGAAATCTGATAAATTCATATTAAAAAGTTGACTGACTTTTTAAATGTTAAAATTTGTTAAAATTATGATTTTGAATTTTTTCAATGATTTGTCTCGCTAAAATTTTGTAAGTAAATAATTAATACAATTGTTGCAATCGACAAATTGGAGATAACGAAATCAATGGTATTTTACTCAGAATTAACGATTTGCTAAGCTCTACTTATTTTCACCTGAGTCACCTGTAAACATTTTTTTTTAATTCCAAAAATGTATCTGACTTTAAATACCAACGTTTAAAATTCAAATTTTCACAGCAGTACATTATGTAACTATTCCTGTTGTATTATTCAACAGGTTAATATTTAATAATAAAACCATAAAAATTACGTGAATGGCATGAGTATATTTGTCTCTTACTTTATTATTAATGTAATCACGAATCTTATTTTATTACATCATATACAACTACAACTTTTCTTTAAGTAAATTTAATGGTGCTTCTGCTATAACGCCTCTAACACTTCCGTTTTGGTATTAAATTTTATAGTTGAATGAAATTATGTATTGTAGACGCATATTTTACTTGCATCATAAATGTTGAACATGATTAAAAAAATTGTTACACCATGCGTAACACTGAGGCTCATATTAAGAATAATTTTTTTATTACACTAGTAATACAATATAATAATACAGTAGTACAGTATGTCCCCGGATTGATTTGGCAAGAAGGAAAGGTTTTACCATAAATGAATCGGTCATTTGAGAAACAACGTCAGTCAAATAATGTGAATTTTTCAGGAGCACAAAAAAACTTTCTAGACCAGCTTATTGAGGAGGCATAAAACCCTAATTATTTTTTCTCAAAGTAGTTGAATAAATATAAGTTAGGGTATCAAAAAAAATTTACAGCGTTATCATTTTGCAGAGAAAAAAAATATTGAAACTTGATGACTTATGTTGTTTCTCAAATTAACGAGTTTTTGTAATGACTGAGGATGGCTGAACAATATTTAAACTACATTTTATTATAAACAAATATATTTTAGGTTACAAATAATATTTAGTAAATAACGTTTAAAATTTATACAATATTTAGAGATTATTTTTAGTCCAAAACTTCATAATCATCGTTTGCATCAGTAACGGACCACTAGTATATTATATTATAAAGTTCTTGTACATCTTCCCGTTCGGGAAGATATGACTTAAACTGCAGAAGGTTATCCATCTTCTTTTTATTGATTGGTATACTGCCAGCAGTATATGCTTTAGCAGTAGGAAGAGATATCCTTTCTTTGGATGTATTTCTTAAACGAAATGTATTTGCCTCAAATCCGTCAATGAAAGTTTTAGCTAAAACAACACCATCATGCTATTATGACTGTTTGAAGTGCATGAACTGACTAATTTTAAACAGGACTTTTTCGCTCTTGGGTACTCTTTTTCCAACTGATTCAACATACAACATATTCTTATAATAACGAGGCAACCAATCTTTGAAATTTAAGATATAGTCAGAGTCCACAAAAACAACAGTGAACTTTTTCTTATTACTATATGTTACTATCAACTCAATATACTCCTTGAGCGTATAGTTGCGGTCACAGGTCTTTATTTTTCGTTTTAAAATGGCGAAATCCCTATCACAATGGAGAAACGTGTGACCCCTGATTGAGAAATATTGGTCTATAGTTTTAAATTTATTTAAAGATATTAAAGCGGAAAAAAATCTAATTAATGTGTGGTTTTTGTTTTGGCCACTACACCCATCTGAGAAAACATGAAGAAACTCGACTCCTTCCATTGATCTCTTGACGTAGTCCAAAATAAACGAGGCAACCTCGTTTGGTCCTTTAGTTCCAATGCCTTCATGGTAGACATAATAATCAGCACTGTCATCTCTTAAGTTATGTATACAGCAGACGCTCACTGTCAATTGCCGAAGATGAAACGTATCCTGTACTGGTATGCACGGTAACTGCAAATTTTGCATATAATCTACGCAAATAGCTCCGACTCTCTTGTCCACCTTTAAAATATCTTTAATTTCTTTTATTTTGTTAAAAAATTTTTTTACTTCTTCTAACATGAACCATTTTTTCTCCAGCTGCCACCTTTTTGGCAGTGTCATTAAGAAATTTACTATTAACTTTAACTGAAAGTTCTTCGCAAGTGCATGTCCTGGGGTCGTCCAAATGAAAGAGAAAAATTTTCACCAGTGTTCATTTGAGAAACCACACAAGTCATATGACTTATGTTGTTTCTCAAATATATCAAATACTTATACCCAGCATCTAAACATAATGCCTACTCTGACTTATGTGGTTTCTCGTTGGAACACTCGTCTACGTCTATAGGGTTCAAAATCGTAATAATCTCATTTTAGCTAAAAGACTGACTTATGTTGTTTCTCAAATGACCGATTCAAATAAGAATGCAAGTAACAGAAATAATATTTCGTGTACGGGGTGTGTAAAAATTTGATGATGTAAATATTATTTTTAATTTTACAGAAACATGTGAAATAGGAAAGTTTTTTCTAGATACAAAATAACTGAAAACTTAATATTTCAGACAGAAATCGACCTTAAAATAAATATTAAAAAATGTATAAAAAATATAAAATTTGGTTGGTCTTGATATTCTAGTCAATTTTATCCTGAACACCGGTTATTTTTTTTAGACATAATAAGTTTCTTCATTCATTCGGTTCTTTAGAATATTCATTAGTTCGGTCCTTATTTAGTACTCAGTACCTATACCTCGCCGCTTGGCATGTGATAACCAAAACTAAAACCTAAAACCAAATCAGTAATAAATACATTTGGGATAAAGCATAAAAAGAACAGAAGCTCACCTAGTTTTAACAAATAAATTAACAAATGAGATTAAAAATAAGTTACAATTTGTTCCCAATAAAGCACATTTTTTGGGTAATTACACTAGTTTACAAGGTTTTATACCCAACGATGAAAACGGTTGAATTTGTAGGATTTTAGTTCACGTTTTTGAAATATTTATTAAAAACAAGTTACAAAAAAAAATTTAGTATGGAAAAGTAACAAATGACTTATTTTCCTCTTCATTTTATAAGTGTCGGTGTCAGTTTCTCTCATGATCGCTGTTAGTCCATCATGAGAGAAACTGTAGTATACAAGCATATTTTCGCCCCAAAAATCTTGATAGCTATTTCAAATCTTGGTGCAAACGTTCAGCATGTTGATCGCTCCACTAAATTATCAGGAAAGGAATCAAGACAGAAATGCAAGAAGTGAGTTTGTAACGACATGTTGACTGCTATTTTATGGTAGTTAACCAATAAATCAGAAACTATTTGTTTATAGTTCTCGTTTTTTATCTCCTAATATTGCCTGAAATGTCACTTTGAATGATTTCCAAACGGTTCTGAAGTCATTGGTATTTTCGATATTAGGCAAACAGTTGTCAACGCATTTATCTTTGAGAACTCTCCTTATTTGTGGACCTATAAATATTCCTTCCGTGACCTACCTTTGTCTAGTGCCCTTACAAAATTGTTCATAAGCCCAAATTTAATACGAAGTGGAGGCAAAATAACATTCTCGGATCAATTAAAGAGATGTTATTGATGTTCGTTTTTTCATTTCTGACAAGCCGAACGTTCTTTATGTTGTTTGACTGTAACGGCGACAATGTGCCATAAAGAAAATATCTGCTACTACATATATGAGTAAAAAAAATATATTGTCTCTGGGTAAAAAACCACCTACCTAATCTTGAAAATTAATTCACTATTTTAATATTATACTATCGAAATCATATAAAAAAAGATATTTTTCGATCTTTGTGTCAATGGAGAAAATAAATTTGTTCCATACTTTTGTTACACATTGTATATGTTGTTTTATTATTGATCTACCTAGGTACAAATTTGTTATGTTTACAATATAAAAAAATGCAGGAATATGTTTTAAAAGTAAATAAATACATAATAAATTATATCATTTGTTAAATTAATCTTCTAAGAATTATTTTAAAATAGTGAAAAAAGTAGAAATAAATATTTGGTTTCCAATCCGCAATCAACACAGATGTTTCGCACTTATTGTTGAGGACACATTTCAAGGTAAGTTGAAAATGTGCCATCTTGATAATTTACCAGTTATCAATTTTTTTCATGAGTCAACGTAGATGTAATCTAAAATGTTTAAAAAAAAACAGGCAAAGTTCAAGAACATGTTATTTGTTAATATCCATTTAGAATAAATTTTTTTAAAGTTTTAATGGGTTTTTTCTAATTTCCGTCTATATTTGTAAAAATTTAATTTCATGCACTACGTATTTTATATTGAATTTTGAAGATACAAATTAGTTTTAAGTTCATGAAAGGTAAAAACATATAGCATTTAATCCTCCTAAAATATTACTTATAGCTTCTTTATAACAGAGACTTTTACAAATTATTAATTAACCTAACAAAGGAAAGTAGATGTCAACAACAATAAAAGTGTACTGTCAAGGACGAACTTTAATTGTTTGTTTCAAAAATACTGCAATTCACTAAAAACATAAAAAAAACATAAACCACACCATATAAATTAGACAACCCCAAACCAAAGCCGAAGCTACACGGACAGGGATTACACATTTGCAAAAACTGCGGACACACTACCAATCCCTTCGACTTTGTCAGAATCGAATCTGGAATTTGAACCCGGGAGTCGATAGGCAATAAACTAAACTCTATTCACTTTAGTTTGCAGTGATGGGTTGGACTTAAGTGAGTGACACGTCCAACTACGATCGATGTTTATGAAATAAAATGAACATAAAAATTAACCGCTAAAGGAACTTTGCATTTGTGTACATCTGCCTGCCGTCTGCAGCAAGAATCAGCGCGCATTTTGTTTTCTATCCTGGCTAACACTGCAAAGTTAAAATGAATAGAGTATAGCTACGTTTGTCACTTAACGCACTGGCCCACAGCGCTACCGAGATGAAAATAACAAACAGGAAAAAAGTGAAGTCTATAATGTGATACATGTCCTAAAGTGTATATTGGACAGACGGTAAGAACAATTATAAAATAATTACAAAAATGATGGAAGTTATATCAATAGAATTACAAGGTTCAACATTTTCTAATAATTTAATTTGAGAAAACCATTCTTTTGATAGCAGTTTTAAATTTTTACGTGCAGAAAATAGAAGGTTAAATTTATAATTATTAGAAATTTTAGACTTTAATAAATTAAAAAATAATGATAATATATCTTAAGATAAATTATTTCGTCGCTTTAATGCGGAACTAATCTATGTCCAATTTTCAGGACATTAGCTTTTTTGTTGATAAATATATGGTCTACCTAGTGTAGAAATATCCTATGTGAATTGCTAACGAAAGAGTCGATAGTACTCAAAACTCAAAAGAAAAGTTAATAGTGTCTGTTCCTTTCGTGCGATAGTAGCCTATGTGAGAAACTCGTAGACGTAAGATATACAGTATATCTGTGACACTATGGTGGACTTAGAATAGTAGACGTAGGACATAGACTAGTTGTAATCTTAATATTTATTCATAATGTGCAGTAGTAACCTATCTGAGAAATTCGTTGACATAAGATATAGAACTGTTATTAACTTGTTCTGCCGCAGGTGATTCTATAATATATTTTTTTGTGTTGGTGTGAAACGTGTATAAACTACTTATCCTAATTGTTAAAATGTTTAAACAAAGATCTCGCAAGATTTTGGGAAATAGTCATACCTAATTTCTCCAATAGTAAATTTTTATTATTAAAAACGATTTTATACTGGGTTTAATATACCGGGTCATCAAAAAAAGATTATCAGTATCAAAACTATTTTCCTGCCCATCCAAGTTTTATTGTTAAGGCCCCTCTATACGATGGCTCATCATCGACCATCATGATGATGGGTCATCTTGTAGAGGGCGCAATGGCCTAAGATAGTGCATAATGGCCGACGTTGGTCTCTGTGTCGGTTTTTTTTAACATGCATCAAAGGAAGGTGTAGGATAATGGCCGACGCGTGTTCATACGCTGGTCCATCATTCTGTGCGTAGTTGCAAGTTGAAGCTTTTGTAGTACACATTTAAATACTTAATAGTTATATGTGTTAACGCCAGCCGTAACCGTTTCGACGTCCAGATCCATTCTCTACCGTGATACTCTCAAAGATTGGCCAGCGTGTGGACGGTAGTAATGGCCGACCATGGCGATGGCCAATGATGGGTTATCGTGTAGAAGGCCCTTTAGGCAATTAAAGTAAGATGCAAAATATGTCACAATTTGCTTAAAAGGCATGCCGACACAATTTGTATTGCTTTGGCGGAACTTCGGTAAAACTTATAGTTTATTTCAAACTTTCAAATTTGTAACATAAGATTGAAATAAACAGTAACAAGATACTGCTCACGTGAACGCAATTCTTCACATAGACTATAATTGGTCAGAACTTCTGCCGGAAGTCAACGTGGACCCACCTTCTATTGGTGCGCGGCCTCTGTAATTAAATAGTCTGCATTCAATTTATAGAATTAATGGGCCAGCAAGTGTCACCTTTTTTATAAATGGCGGCGCTCTCAGATAAGGAATCAAAGGAATTGTTACTTAAAAAAGAATCTATTTCCAGCGGTAGATCGGTGAGTATTAAACGGGTAAACGGTTGATGTTGTCTTCATGTGCGGAGCCCGTTTGAGATGTCGGGCTCGACGGCTAACCAGGGGTCGGCGAGTACTAGTATTCGAGGTCAACTCCGTAGATGTAGTAGTCATCGTTTGAGGTGTCGGCTTAGCCTGGTACCCGAAGTAAAGGGGCTAAGCTAGGATCCGAGATGAACCGCGAGCCAGCATCAATGTAGACCACATGGCGTTTACCCTAAAGCTGGTGTACTTGCTACCCAATCCCGATTACTCGGGCAAAGGGCGCAGTACCCAGCACTGAAATGTAGTAGAGTCTCCCTCGGGATTCTCGACGATTACCTGTTCAACGCGAGATTTCGATCTCAACACAGATACTGCGGGGGAGAGGAGCCCTACCAAGTTCGCTATTGGTACCTCTCCTTAGGGAAGGCCTCGCAGGGGCAGTATTCGTTAACCGGGGGCAGCATGGGAGGTTCAGATTTCCAAACATGTGCATGCCCTTAAGATGAGTATGGACGGGCCGTCCGTCGCTTGAGGTGTCGGTTCCCCATTGCCCGGGAACTAGTATCCGAGATTGACGGTCCCCTCCTAATCTCGGCTAGGTCCTAAGAAGCGTTGACGCGTCGAAGGTCAGATGAAATGTCGATAAAGAAGTCTCGAACCCTGGCGATGGGGTATAAGGTAGGCGGAGTCGACACGTAGTTACCTAGCTGGTCTCTGCGGACCATAATCGCAAAAAACGGTCATAGTAAGCTGGTGCGTCTCGAACAGTCTCGAACACAGGTAAAAATTTTAGGGATACATAATCCCCAACAGACAGTCCCTTTGACTATTGTATGCCGTTGATGACGTAGATACAGCCATGAACACAGTTCCCCCCTGTCCACTTATATCTCACATATATCTTAGATATGGTATTATACTATAGTATAGATATAGAGTATTGAGATGGTGTGCGTCATACGGATGTTTCATATTTGAAAAGTTTGGCTGGAGTAACGAAATCAAGGCGTGCATACAGGGTATTCAAATAGTTCTGCCAGGGTGTTAAAACCGCCATTTTGTTCTGTCAATTGGCATTTACACTTGAAACATGAAATAACTGCGATAATAACTATATTGAGCACCAGAATGTCCTTCCTCACGAATGTTCTAATCATGAGGAATATTCCTTATTTTCAGTATATCTCAGAAACTAAAGGAGATACGCGAAATGTCTAGAGACTATTTTTTGTAGAAAATTAAATTTCTTACAAAAAGTGTTTCAAGTCGTATTCTCGCATCTAGCATAGTACCAAAGATATTTGCGTCTGAACGTAAAAACATTTTTGCAAATTTTTTTTATTTTCAGTATATCTCAGAAACTAAAGGAGATACAGGAAAATGTCAAAAGACCTTTTTTGTGGAGAATTAAATTTCCCACAGAAAATAACAATACAACTTTCTCGTATGTTTCATAGTTCCAAAGATATATGCGGCTGAAAGTAAAAAATTTTGTTATATGGAATATTTAAAAATAAAGATGATATTGAGGTGTCTACAACAAAAATACCTGCAGCAACCTAACAATTGATGTATACCTCCGTAAAGCAAGTATTTCCATAAAAAAGAATTTTCAGTTTGATTGAATAGATACATCAAGTGAAAGGATTATGCTATGTCGATATTTTTTTATTACCAATTGCTAAATTTTTAACATGAGTCTATTTATTTATATTTAAAATTTATTTAAATACGTTTATCACGAAATTTAGGCATATTGTCAAGAAAGATTAGTATCTGTCTAAAAACGAATATGCAAAACAAACATTATTATCCTAACTTTGTGTAATTTATTCTCAACCAATATAAAAATGGTTTGCCATATGTCACACAGACTATTGTCCAGATGTCCTATAACGTATTAAAAAAAATATCTAACAACAAAATACCATATGGAAAAACATTAGGTATATTTAAAAGATATGGTGTTTATTACAATTATTAAAAATATGTACAGTTAGAAAAACGTAAAAAATACAATTAAATTTAATTAGACAATAAATTATAATAATCTCCGCGTGAGATACGAAATATTATTTAGATGGTTGTGGGTGTGTAAGGCAAATGAATTTTATTTATATAATGTAACAAGTTAGTGTATTACAAGGTGTTGTAATTTAAATAAAAGTTTATTTATTAATCCATGCATCTGATACAAATTAAAATTATTGGAATAATATTAATATGACAAGAAAATACCCAGTTATATTCAAACATTGACACTTGAATACTGAAACTGAAGTAAGAAAAGATTACAATTTCTTGACCTTACAGTAAAAATAACGTTGAGGAAATTAATAAGTTGGCGCGCCACGCAATATTATGCACTCGAAACTCTGCGGGGCATGTTTCGAATTAAATGATATATTTCTCCTTATAAAATCTCCTTCCTGGCTATTTGAACCTCATGCCGAAATTGACCCAAATTCATGGAGGCTAAGGGTATGATCCAGTCTTCTTCTGTGTAGCCTTGCTGACAATCTTGCTCCGCATCAAATGCCTCTACGTATTTTTTTCTTACATTAATATGTGGTCGGGCATATTTGTGGTAAAAATTTGGATTTTCTAACACTCTGACAAGGTAAAGCAAGGAGATTTTAGATCTGATCAATGTTATCCTAAGTGTTTATTGCACGTGGAGTGGGCACTAAAAGATATCTGCTGCCCGTAACCTATGATACTAATATAGTAACTCACCTAGTAGGAGCTGTCTTCCTCGACGAAATTCTAAAAATGATCGAAGTAATCATGCTAGCTGGTCTATGAATACCTTGAAATATAGGTTTCAGTTTGGTCTTTGAAAGAATAACTTGCATAGAGAATACTGTCATCTGCTGTGCATCAGGTTAGGTGTTGTAGAGAGTAAGCTTATAATATGAACAATGAATAAAGTGGGCAATAAGATATTCCTTGCAGAACACCAGATGGTAATTTGGCAACAACTACAGTATATCCCTTTGGAGAAATGTTCTTTTCAATATCAAATTTGGATGGTAAAATAAAAAGTCCTTTCAAAAATTATAACCACAACTTACAACCATATCATTCAAAAAAACTAAGCAATAACACACCTATTTCAACATTGAAAATAACATCTATTCTCTACAATGCTTTGATGATTTTTAGTCTTGGATTCAAAGTATATTTTCGCCTAACTGGAAATTTTATTATGTGTAACATGTTTCTATGGAAAAAACAAGATGTGTATTTCTCGACCGTTGACCTTGTTTCTTCTTCTCATTCCTTTCAATTGTAATGTCACCAATAATATAATGATAATACTAATAGGTCTTCATTTTCCATTAAGTAAATACAGATAAATTAGCACTACTGCGATAAATCAAAGCTTACATTTTCAGACTCAATTAGAATAATATTGACATTAATATGTAGAGCATAGTTAGATGTTTCTATTAAAGTTCTAATGTTTTAATTAATAGCCTTAAATGCCGCAATATATTTTAAGAGGTTGGAAGAGAGGTAAAACAGAGTAAAACAGAGATTATCAGTATAAAAATAAGCTTGGCAGCTTTCAAATATGTTTACAAAATTTGAATTATGTAATGTGTATAACAACGCGCCTGAAATAGATCCCTGAGATGCTCCAAACAGTGCCATGAGGGAGTAGATAACTTATTATCAATTTCAACTGTTTGAGTTCGATTTAATAAAAAAATACGGAAAGAGCTAATAACATTATTATCTAAATGAAGAGGTTTCAATATGCCTAAGAATATTTCATGACTGATGGCGTCAACTGCTTTCGAAAAAATAAAAAAGCACCAAGACAGTAGACTTTTTTTATCTGTTCAGCAGGGCCGTTTTAAGGCTATGAAATGAGCAATATCGTAATTAATTGAAGGTCAGGCAGTATACAACATTTTGACAGATGCTTACGAAGTTGAAATCCAAAGAATAGGTTTTACCAAGGCATGTCTCCACTCATCAATCAATATACCATTTCGTCAATAGGAGTTAATAATATCGGTAAGAAATGAAATAATCAAAGAACAGCACATTAATAACAATTTGATATTAAGTCCGTCAGAAAATTGATCATTTGATTTTATATTGTACAAGACTTTTACTGAGTTAAAACACGAAAAGTATTAGTAATAATAATGATTTCTAATAGTATTTTCTCTATCTGCTACTTTTGGAACATAAAGTAATATTATCAACATTTTTCAAACCATTTGGTAGGTTTTTCTTGTTTCCAAATCTTTCCAAATCTTACTGATATCATTTCCTCTCAACCTATTTTCAAAGTATGTATTTTCCTTCTACAAGCCAAATCGTTATAGTTTCATAGGGTTTTATTATAATTATAATGATCTTCATTTTTTGTTAGGCGGCATTATTTGTTACAAGTCTTGTTTCTGAGCAACTTAAGCAATTTTATACCGATAAAACCACGAAGTGGCGAACACGGTCATGCATCATTCAGCTGTGCTGAACCGCGTTCACTGATTTGCGATTGTGAATTCCCCTCCGCTGCTAATGCTCAAATGTATATTGCACATGTCAATGGCCGTATTCGTACCTTCGTGATTTTAGCTGTATAATCAGTAGTCCACGGAGAGTACCTTTCGGTAATTTTAATTATTCTGAAAGGTAAAGGAAACAATATATTTTCATTTATAAAAAATATATTTAGTTAACATATTAAAGATAAATTCATAAGAGATGATATTACGCATATCGTAAAATATTTCTTCATTGAAATTTCTGAAATATCTTATTGTCTTCCAGACTGAGAATTCTTTTTTTATCTTTGACACAAAGTTCTCAGCTGCGTCCATTTGAATTTTTTCAACTAGCAATATAATATCATTTTCTACCGATTTAATTTTACAGAAGCCAAATTGTATCTAACAAACTATTATTAATTATATGGGGTCAACAGTTGGTTCTTGGTGAAACATACTTAAAACATATAGGATTAATTAAGATAACACATGGAACAGTAATCACATTATTAAGTGCGATTTTGCAAGAAGAAAGTTATAATACAAGAAGAAAACTTAAAGTATCCGCTATTATTTTGTTGAGCAGTGATAAATGTGTGTCCAATTACTCTGTAGATTTTTGTACGAACTGGTTGTCAATCCTTAGAGACGAGGTAAGTAGAAACAATATCAATACAACATAATGTCTTACGTGTTTATGGAAACATATAAAGAGAAAACTACCATATTTGACATTGCAAAGAAAGACAATCTTTCATCAAAGAAATGTGCCTCTAGTTTTGAGAACGGAGAAGAGAGTATTCCGAGACGTCAACTTTTAATCATCTAAAATATTTGACATTTAAGTTTCATTTTCAGATTAATATTTTTTAGATGTGTGACATTGTTGGGTAGGAAAAAACATTTTTTCAAAAAACCAACCTCCTCTAATCTTTTTGACGCAGAGGTTTATTTAACCTTTTTTTTAATAATTTGTAGGACAGTGACTTAATACTCAGAAGGTGACAAGAAACTTGGTTTTAGTTCCACAAATTTATTCAGATTTATCTGATATGTTTCGGTCGCACGACCATTATCAAACAGTTAAAAAACTAAAATATTGTTTTTCCCAACGTTTCAAATTTCAAAGAATCAGTAATTTGCTTTTTTATAGTCTTTAGATATAGTACACTGTTACGGGTTAATTTCAATTTAAATAAAAATTCATTAATATTCCGTCTATTATGCGAAAATTATTATTATAAAGGTTATAAATTATATTATTCTTTATTTGCATCGTTTTAGGTTTATTATTTATTGCTGATTTATCCAATTTCATTGTTATTAGTAATTTTATTAATTAATAATTTAAAATTAACCTTACTAGGCACTGGTTACTATACATATTTTAACAGAGCCCAACATTCCTCAATCGAAAAGTAGTACCTACGTAAATTATTAATTATTTTCTAATTATAGTACTCATGTAAGATAATGTAATTGTACTAGAATTCCTCATATCGTCCTAATATTATTATTAGGGTTTTTAGAATGTTTCTTCTTTTTTGTAGGTCGATTATGTTTTTTGTCTTTAGTGATATCCTTACGCGTTCTTCTCGAGTCCTGAATTTAATTTGCTTGTGTCAAAATATCTGGTACTACGAATTAAGACTATTTAACCATACATCTGCTTAATAAAGATCATTGTGCTAATCAGATTTTAATCAGATTCTAATATGATTACTACCAGATTCTAATAAGATTATTATCAGATTCTAATCAAATTTTAATCAGATTCTAATAAGATTACTATCAGATTCTAACAAAATTTTAATCAGATTCTAATAAGATTTTATTCAAATTCTAATAAGATTTTAATCCGATTCTAATAAGATTTTAATCCGATACTTATAAGATTTTAATTAGCTTCTAATATATTTTAATCAGATTCTAATAAAATTTTAACCAGATTCTAATAAGATTTTGGCAGATTCTAATACGATTTTAATCAGATTATAATAAGATTTTAGTCAAATTCTAATAGGATTTTAGTCAGATTCTAATAAGATTTTAATCAAATTCTAATAAGATTTTAACCAAATTCTAATAACATTTTAATCAGATTCTAATAAGATTACTATCAGATTCTAATAAGATTTTGAACAGATTCTAATCTGATTCCAATAAGATTACTACCAGATTCTAATAAGATTTTAATCAGATTATAATAAGATTACTATCAGATTATAATCAGATTCTAATAAGATTTTAATAAGATTCTAATAAGATTTTAATCAGAATCTAATCAGATTTTTATCAGATTTTAATCAGATTCTAATAAGATTATAGTCATATTCTAATAAGATTTTAATCAAATTCTAATAAGATTTTAAACCGAATCTAATAAGATTTTAACCAAATTCAAATAACATTTTAATCAGATTCTAATTAGATTACTATCAGATTCTAATAAGACTTTAATCAGATTCTAATCAGATTCTAATAAGATTTTAATCAGATTATAATTCTTGAAATTGACAACCCTTAATATAATACATTATTTGATGATCAGAAACATCCGACACGGCAGTCGGATTAAATTTTTTTGAAACCCTAATTTTGAAAATTTTGAGATTTATTTTTTTAATTTTGTATGATTTAGAGATTTCGTATCTTAAGTCCGACTTTCGATGAAAAAATATTACCTAGAAGGTTTTTTGGGGTTGCTGATTACAAATACGTTGTCAAAATGTAGTTCAAGTAATTGTATAAAATTTTATTATGATTTAATGAATATTTCTAACAAATATATTTTCAGCAAACGAGCTTTGCGACGGACATGCCGCTGACACGCGGAAAATCAAGAGAAAAACTGCAGTATAATTGAATAAGTTGAACTTAGAGGGCTAAAACTTTCAGAAACGTTAGGCCAATACGTCTCAGGTAAAAACACAAAACTTAATCTCGATTGAATAATTATTTGGTAAACCGCAAACGTTTGTCATCTTGCGTACGAGACGCAAGCGTATAGGAATTTTTGAAACAAAAGTTGTAAAATGGTAAAATGAAGAATAATCCAAGTAACGTGCTTTAAATTTTCGTACTGTTAAATAAATGTATCTCGAACAATTACGCAAAATTTCATTAACACTTGATGCATATTTTTACCACAAGAAACGATCTTTGCGATGAATGTGCCGCTGACGCAGGACAAATCCGGGAAATAAACTGTTCTAGAATTGAAAATATTGAACTTAGAGGGATACAAGTTTCAGAAATATTTTTTCGGATGAAAAATATTTATATTCATTTATATATTTTGGCGTTCAAATGTCAACGCTAATTTGTTAAAAAAATATTTAAATAATTGAAAATTAACATTTTTCAATGAAAATTTTGTTGCTTATTTACCAAATGTTATTTCTTATCCTACATTCTCAAAAAAATCACTTTTGATTAAATGTCATCAAAAAAATATATATAATTTTTTGTAATTGTTTAAACAATATAAATACTTGAGTCCGACAGCCGGAATATTTCTGATTTCAAATAATGCAGTATAACAAACGAAAATAAATTTTTTCACAAAATTGGTTCAGTTCTTCTCGGTTCCGAAGTAAAAACTTTCACTAACTCCACTAATAACTAAATTCTTATGTATAGTAGAGAAAAGGCAAAGAGAGCTGTCTTATTTTATATAGGTACTTGAAAATGAAATTATTGTTATATTTTTTAACGTAAGATTTTCAGGGCTTATTTCATCTTGTGGAAGAGATAACTTCTTTCAGTATATTTAAACGCAGTTTTTGCCATTAGGAATATTTCCCTTTCTTGTTCTCAGGATTTTGTCATGCAATGGTTTAAATAAAATACGATTAAAAAATGATGGCAGCCTGGGTTTTGCAGTATTACAATTGATGTTTGCCTCAGAAGGTGCCAACATACTGAGTGATATGTGCTTTAATATGCACTCTAACGACTTGTCTGCAAGTGCGCACATTAGGATACATTAATATGCATGTAATATTGTATAACTTGATTTTGTTTCTCAGAAAAATAAGTGGAATGAAACAGAAAATATATGAGTGGAAGCATTGAAACAGAACTAACATAACCATAAACATATGATATCTGTCTCCTTGTTATACGGATTCGTCATCAGCTCAGAAAAAACACGAGAACTAACCCTTAGACAAGTTTATGAAAATTCAAAGTAGCCTTCTACTAGGCGTAGAAGGATCTTCTTTTCTTTTCTTTTATTTTCTTTTCTTTTCTTTTTCTTTTCTTTTCTTTTCTTTTATTTTATTTTCTTTTCTTTGCTTTGCTTTTCTGTTCTTTTCTTTTTTCTTTTATTTTCTTTTCTGTTTTTCTTTTCCCTATGTTCTAATTTTAATTTGGTTAACTGTTACCGTTTATGTTAACCTCGGTTATCCTGTATGGTACGGTGAATGAGAACATCACTCGTCGATTTTTGACAAGCTGCATCATTAGCAACTCCTTTCAAGGAAGTTGCATTGCACCCTGTGGAAGACTTACCTAGCAAAAGTTTTACATCTTTATCATACAGATTATTGTTGTTTCATCCCTACAACCCCTCCGTGTGATATTCTGGAGTCATAACAACCATTCGTATTGTGGAAACTACCCTCTACGCTTTAAGAACACAGCTAAGTGCCACATATAAAATAGATATATTTTTTTTGCAATATGTAATATATTCGACCATTCATAAATGGTCGAAAAGTAATATACTAGCCACTCTTTATTTATAAGAAAAATTTACTGCTTAACTGTTTAAATATTTAGGGGCAATATTTACAATTGGTGAAATAAGAATATTTTATTTATATTTTACTTTTATACAAGTTCCATTAACGTTATGATTTGAATATCCCTGTGGGGCCATATATATGTTTTTGGTTATTTGCGAATATTTTTGATTTTTAAGTGTCACCACCTATAATTTCTACGAAATTGTTTATAACTGCCTGTACCGACGAAAGTGATCACATTCGCCTACAGAATCTTTTATGTCTATATATTTTATTGGGATTTATATATTTATATAAGAGTTGGGTTCGATAACCCTTTCCATTATCAAATAAGTATATAATTTCTCTTATTTTTGTTGACGATTTTTAGGAATCATAATTCGCAAATTAATTATTATTAAAGATAGTTACCTAATTCTTTTTGTTTTAATTTGTTTACCCCTTTAATATCTCCCCAATATAATTAATTATTCAGAGAACCACCCTTCTTATCCACTCCCCCGTCGACTAGTTGGCCGGAGTGCGTGGCTACCATCGCCGCTCACTAAAAACTAATTTTTTTGTTGCTGGCAGCCTATTACGTATGAAAATTTGATATATTTTTGTATAAAGGTGGAAATTCACTTTCACTTTATGCACTATTTTTATTTAAAATATGGGTGATATATGATATTTTTATTATTTCACGTTAGGGCTAACAACACATAGGACTGCCATAGGAGTGTCTGTCGTCTCCTGCTGCAAAAACTGATACAATTATTATTTTGAAAGTTCTAGGACAGGTGGATGTGGTTATACTAGTGTGAAATAATTTTTAGTGGTGTAAGTCCCTCAGGAAAAAAACGGTATATCCAAAATTGTGCATATGTGTAGGTTACGATTTATCGTTTATTTTTAAAATGTTGGTTATTATCATTCTGGCATATATTTATGCTGAACCTGAGGGAAGGTTTTAAATATTTCTGTGTAAATGTAAACAACTATCAGTATAACATATATTTTGGCCTCGGAGATAAATCTTTAAATTTTAAGTTTACATATACCTATATAATTTAAAAACTGTAAAATACTTTTGTACTGTTTAACATCTACGTAAAAACCATGTGCGTGATCTGTATAATTGATTATCTGTTCTGAGAGTCACGTTAAGTACATTTCACGTGTTTTTGAACACCTAAAGGAATATGAAATTATCTTAAATGATCACCGAGAGATCCTCTCAGGTGGCTGGGACACCTGTACACACAGGTGCGGGCTGGGCATAGGTCAAACGAAGTACAGTACACGAGAACTTGAAACTCTTCCAACTAAACGTGCATTCCGACATTTCCGACCGCTATCTACTTTATCATTTTGTTGGTTAGATTGTTTATACGGTTCTGCGTCGAGTGGATTGCACCGAAATTTATGAATGTCATATTAATATGAACCTTTTTTTTTAAGTGTCATATCTGTAAGATAATGCAACATTTGAATGCAAAAGTGGTATAGTTATAATGTTCTTAAAAAAAATTATAAAAGAACTAGGAGTTCTATAACCGAGTTTATCTTCTTTTGTCATATTTTCGCTAACTCTGTAACTTTTAGCAGGTTGTAGTAACCGGAGATTCCAAAACAAATTTTTATATTGTTCTTAATGGTAGCAGTAATATACGTAATTGTGTATCTGACATTTACACAAAATTACACTTTAATGCAAAAATATAAGAAATATAAAATTCACCGACAAACATGCCGCCTGACAGTCACCAATTAGTTCAGAGGCATCTTTGTCGGTGATTTTATGACGTTTTTTTGTATTTCTTGTATCTCTGCAATTAACCTTGCGATGACACAGATTTATCACTAATTTTGTCAAAACATAACTTTGATCGTGATTTGATTGTCTTTTTATGAACATATAGGTTGATTGATAAACAAATAGTACAATTATTTAATAACGTCCGTTTAATTTGTGTGGCATTAAACACGACATTGATTATTTTCTCTGCATAAAAAATCAATATCTTACAATAATCTTACAAACCCTTTTCACAAATATTTGACATTGAGGCTTATTCTGGTGGCACTTGGTTATCGAGCATCGACATTGAAGTTTAATATTAATAACTGAAATTTTTCAGTATGGAAACTATAAAAAATGACCTGTTATGATTGGCACATTGGAAAAATCATTTCAATAATGGGCGTTTACGAAAAGCCACCCTTTGCTCTTCAAGTTCAAAGATTCCATCCGAAAAGTAACTCCGAGTATTTTTTACTACTTTCGAAAAGTCAATCTGTACGCCCAGGTTAAAAAAATCCTATTGCCTTTTTGACTTCGACAATTTTGTCAGAGCGTTAAGGTTGATTTCTCCCACCACCATAAACGTTATTTTCATATTGCTGTAATCAATAAAATTACCTACATATTTATTCACTTTATTTAATTCATCTAAAAATAGTTATTTATAATTCGTTGCCTAATTATAATTCCTTCATTGAACCAATTATTATTGTTATTATCATTAGCATTCACTGCATCATTGTTATTATGTTCTAAACTGAAACACGCATTATTAGCCAGAAATCAAATTTTATGATTAATTACATTTCTTCGCTATTAATTTTATTTACAGCATGTATTAGTAGAATCATATTCAAAATTAAATTCGAATGTCACAGAACACTTATAAATTATAAGTGAAGTCATGCGATGTATTCTTCAATTTCCAATGTTGTAAAGAGCCCTTTTAGCTACTATTCAAATTAACATATGTCTTAAAGACAACATTAAAAAATAACAACCATAATAAGAACTTCAATCGATTTTCAATTTTCCGTATTCTTGAATATATCTAACCTGGAAATGTCCGTGTGAACATCAGAATACGAATTCGCTACCTTTAGTGAAAAATTTTCAAGATTGAGTATTCAATGGACACCAGAATAAGCCTCATTGTGAGGACTTATGAACCTGCCAATACTATTATTCGTGGAACAAACTCGAGCCTTTTCGATATATAACTGTAACTGTAGCTGTGTTAAACCCACTCACTTGTCTTTCGCGTGCGTAATAATATCTTTAGAATTTTTCTAAGCTGATCAAGAACCTTATGTAATCGATGAAGTTTGGAAAAATCTTTTAAGCGTATTCTATCCACTCTTATACTTTTCAAAATGCGAAAAATAAAATTTTTTGAACTGCTCCCATTTATTTATTTATTTATTTATTTCTCCCGTGTATTTATTTATTTATTTGTTTATACACCATCTAACAGTACATAAACCATTTACAAGATGGGAATAACACATTTAGTACAAAAAGAAAAATTGAAAATAACAAATTACATGTATAATATATACACATACATATAGATATACATATAAAAAGATAATAACTGTAACTGTTAGATAAAGTCTCCTATTTTTTAAAAATATTAATGCAATTTTCACTGTTATTGTAGTTGGAGCATATGTTATAAATAGGTGAGAACTCTAAGGCATCAGTCCGAGCTCTAGATGGAAGAAAATTGTGTTTATGTTGCGAATTTACTCTTGGAACATGAAAATTTAATCGTTACAATTCATGATGGGTGATTTTCTTCAAGAAATTTATGGCAAAGTTTTTACGTCTATCTTAAGTTGCTCATAGAGAACATACCAAGCAGATCACTCTGTGGGAAACCATTAGGTGGATATACTCCATGAGATTTAAAATAATGATATTTAAGAAAATGGAGTTGCACATTTTCTCATTTATTAATATGAATATTATAGCACAAGGGACGCATACTCTAGCTTAGACCTCAAAAATAAAAAGTACAATAATTTTAAAGTTGCAATATTTGAGAAATCACGGCCATTGCGTATAATAAAATCTAATGTCTTTATTTACGTCACATATTAACGTAACAAATATGATCAACAAAAGTTAGGTTTCTGTCCAAACTTACCCCAAAGTTTTTAAATGTTCGTCGTGTATAATCGAAGGTAGAATCAGAACTTTAGTGGAAAATGTCATTACATTACATATTTGCACATTTAATGAGACTGTTCTCGAGACAACAAGAGATAAGTTTGGAGATGTTGTTTTGTAATGTAATACAATCTGTTAAGTTAAAAATTCTATGTTGAAGTTTTATATTATCCTCATACACTAAAAAATAGACATCTAACATATGTCATTTACGAAAATATTAAAAAACAGCGGCCCAAGAACAGTTCCTTGAGGAACACCTGAAGATGAGACATAATCAGAAGACTTGAACCTATTATACGCGACATATTATAGTCTATTAATTAAGTTTCAAAGAAAACTCATTGATGAAAGAGCAATAACGTACAAATGTTGATATCGGTATCACTGATCTTCATTTTTCCTAATTTTAAGGTCAATGGTCCTAACTTTGTACAGTGTTTAATGTACAGTGTTTAAAAAATCTCAAATTGCATTTGAGATTTTTCCAATTTCTACAAACCTCCACTTTAAAGGTAAATGAAAAAACTCTAATGCATAGGAAAAACATAGACTACTAAAAATCGGTTTTATCCAAACAGTGAATTTGTAAATAAAACCTTGCCAAACGTATCTAGTAATAATAATAGACCTAGTTCACAAAGTTAAATAAAACTACCTTTTAGTATGTGCTAATTTTGTAGTGTTCACTATAGCTGCTTTCGTTCGTCAAGAACATAGTAATTATGATTCACTTTGGCACTATCTGTCTGTGTTCTATGTTAGATTAATAGAAAGCTAATTTTATCGTTTTGTTTATTCTTTAGTTTGATATTAAAACCAGCAGCTATCTTTGGGGGAACCATGTATAATTGTTGTTAGTAAGTCAACCCCTACTATTTAATTTAATTGTGTTTAATAAAAAAAAGCACTAAAATATCTCTTTGAAGTTTTACGGTACAAATGATTTTCAGTGTGCATTTTTTAATAATTTCAATGAATAATTTAGTTATCTTATTGTTGCATCCGGAACACTCAAAAAATGAACCCATATTTTTCTGTCATTCAAATCATTGTTCTTACATCTTTTCTAACATCATAAAGCAGAGCAAGAGCCAATTAGAATGACGTATTTTACATTTCCCACAAACGCACAAATCTCCAAAGGAAAAGTTTAAATACGATCTACATCATATATTTCAAGTAAAACGTCTCTTATCACAACAACAAATACAATCAATAAATTATTTAAAAAATCCTAATCTCGTGTACACAATGAAGACCTTCAGTAAATTGTTTTTTGTTTACAGGCGAGGTTAAGTATGTAATTAGGCCACGACTTTGTATCAGTATAGTTTTTGCGAGTTGTTAAACAAACTTAACGTCAATACCTTTGAAAAACATTGATGTATGAGGAAGAGGTTGACCTCCGGCCCCACACTCAAGTATCCGCCGGTCTGACAGGCGCCTTGATCGCGTCATCACACCTAGGTTACGCTCCACCACTGACGTAATTCAGACTGCAAAAATTTGCATTATAAATAGAGAGCGGAGATGTGTGCGAACGTGACTCCGTTCACTAAAAATTCCATCGATACATTTTTTTACGCTGTTGCAAAATTTCTTTTCCTAACAAGTTATGTCGGTATTTTTAACTGAATTTAATATTTTGATTTCATGTAGTTTGTGAAACTATAAAACCCATACAAGCCAAGTTTATTAGATTTACTGGATTATTTTATTTCACCCTTACCCTTCAAAGTGAAGAAGTTATGCATTCGCGAAAAAAATTTTTAAAATTTTTATTGCATTTCTGGATGAATCTCGACGAATTATGACGATACACAAAATTTCAGACAGAAAAAATTTTCTGTCTGTGTGTCTGCCTGTCTGGTTCGCGATAGCAGCTACAGTTTTTGAGAAGCTTTCAAATTTGTTACACACATTCTAGAGATCAAGGAAGAGATTGAATTCGTTGATAAGCAAAATCGGTCCCGATTTTTGAAACGTCAAAAAATGTGATTTTTTTGAAACGTCAAAGTGACTTTCTTGCAACGTCAAAGTGACTTTTTTTGAAACGTCAAAATGTGACTTTTTTGAAACGTTAAAAATGTGACTTCTTGAAATGTCGAAAATTACTTTTATTATAAACTTCACCACACGTCGAGTTTTACTACGTTGAGGAAGTTCTTATCCCCAAGTAATTGGCAGCGGTTTTTTATTTTACACCAATCAACTGAACAAATTCCATTTACAGGATGGGAATAGTACAGAATTACGAAGTCTAATAAATACACAAATTACAAAGACTAATAAATATACAAATAAACTAATTAAACATTATATAGAGAAGGAAGAGAAAAAATCAAAAATAATCAAAAATTAAAAAAAATTAGTAGTGTCGTAGGTTATAAATGTATTTATTTTTCTTTTTTCTTTCCTACTTCATACTCATACTCTACCCATGTAATTTGATTTTTTTGATCGTTTCTATACTTATAATTAAGCCTGGCCAAGGTCATTAATCCTACAGAGACGTAATGGGTATGCATCATATCATAATACTTGAATAAGTACAATAACAAAAACAAAAATATTTTATATATTGTGATGTATGTTTTTGTACTACTTCGTTCGCTTTAAATTCTTTTTTTATGTATTTCCTTATATTTTATAAGCTTAGTGCTGCACATTATTATTAAACTGTTAAATGACGTTCACACATGTACATTGTATATCTAAGTGATAACTAATAATAAATAAATAAATAAATAAAATAAATGGAAATATATTTTATTAATGCTGGTACACTTTATAAAAATATGTACAAAACTCACCTTCCTAAGCAGATTTATGAAGTAGCTTGGTTGTCGTTATCACAAACTGGAGCACTTCTATAATAACTGTGTAGCATCAGATATGTTTCTACAGTTGTCTTAGAAGCGATGTTCCTGTGGTGAAAAAATATGTTTGTATTTTGAAAAAGACCGTTCGACATCTACGGAAGTAATACAGGCATAAGTAAAACACTCTGTGAACTCACTTAACGCAGCTGTAGATGCACCATCACAAATTTGTCTTAATTTGGTAAAATCACGATCTTTCCGTAATACACTCTCGAATTTTTCAATAATGGGCTTATTTTTTGCGTCATTTATAGTCTGTAGCTGTGTATTTACGTCGTCCACTATTTGCAGCGATTCCACTAACGACAACGAAGTATTTTGCAATTTTTCTATTGTAGTCCTCTATAATTGTTATAAATAGTTTTTAAATCTGTTTTAAGGGAAACATCTTGAAAGCTTGTCTGGCTTTCCTTAATAACTGCAGCCGCGTTAGGGTTGAACTGTAGTATCACAGCTTTTATTTGTTGAAAATATTCAGCATAAAAAAAACTGCCTTCAACCACATTCCCCAACGTGTAAGAATTGGCTCTGGTGGTTCCGGAATACCAGGACACAGTGTGTGAAATGCTCGAAGTCGTTTAGGAGATTTGAGAAATAATTTTTTTGTATTTGCTATTAATGCATCTACCTCTGGAAAACATTTTCGAATGCTTTCTGCTACAAGATGGAACGCATTCACTTTACACGTAACATGTAAAAACCTACAATCGTCTCTTTCAAGAAAACGGCCCACCAAACTCATTGTCGCAGCACCGTCGGTCACAAACATCAACACTTGACTTGTTGACCATTTAAATTTTTCGAAATTTTCCAACACCACCCGCGTAATTGTTTCGCCAGTACACGAAGTTAGTCTTTTGCTAGCTAGTAAAAGTGGACATGTTGTTTAACAGGGTCGAGTACACGTACTATAACATTTAAAATAGATTTTTTTTACAATCTGTCGTCTCGTCAACACATAACCACAGCCGTGTATTTTTAATGCACATTTAAGCCTATTCGCAATGTCTTCACGAACACTTGGTATATATCTACGTAACGATGAACGACTTAGTAAATTCACCTGGGGATTGTATTTATTCCAGAACTCCCGAAATGCTGGTTTATCCAATATGCGCAGGGGAACATCACAGGCAATCAGCATTAACAGTAAATCAAACATAAACTGAGATTCGAAAGAAGACACGCCATTTTTTTTATTTTTATGCCGGTTACTATTGACATGAATTTTGCAGCCGTATTTATTCCAGCACATTAAGTTTTGATCACATACTTTACAAGTTATTTTACATCCATCATAGAATAAATCCGGGAATTCACCGATAAATTTATTCACTTTATCAGCGTACGGTCGTTTTCTACTCAACGCTCAACATTATTTATTATTTATTAATACTCTATGCATCGACCGACAGATAACAACTGAAGTGTGTCGTGTCATCGTCATCGTAAACAAGCGCGCGATGGCATTGGTATTGCGCCCGACCCTGATTCTACCATCGCTTGGCCAGGCTTACTTATAATTATTGGTATTGTATTGTCTTCCTCGCGGAGCACAGATCCTTGATTTGAGGGAGTTAGTTGCTTCGGTGATTAAGAGGCAATCAGCAAAACAGTTTATCTTCAAGAAGAAAGTTATTTCCAGTTGTTTTGTTTGTGTAAACCTGCATTGCAATTAAAATGGTATTTGTTTCCAACTCAAAACGTCTCCTGGATATTAATACATTAAATACAAGATATGTTCAAAATATATTTTCTTTATGTCGTATAGTGCCTGATTTCATATAAATTATCTTGAACTTAGCGATCTAAGTACAGATACAACTCATTTGAATAAATTTGTTTTTTTTATATAATCACTTGGTGCATATTAAAAAAGGATTATGAATATTTAGAAAATGGTTTCGTTAAGAGCGGGCGAATAAAAAATAATTTTACACAGCAGGAATTTATATTTAAAAATAAAGATATTTCTATTAACTATTAATAAGTTGTTTTAACGGTTAAAAGTTTAGTTTTGGCTATATATGTTAGATACTAATTTCTTACTTAATTGGATTTTTTTACTTAATTGGATTTTGGATACATTTTTATGTAGGTGGATTCTATACATGGGATGTTATAAAATATAAGAAAGTAATTGCCAGGTGTTTTCATGTGGCGAGAATTAATATGTTCTTGGTTTTTAAAGTATTTGATGAAACTGTATGAGAATATTTGACTTAAATAATTTATGACCAAGATATTAATTATGTTTGTAGACGGTGGCCACAAAATAATCCATAGAATGCGAGTTAAACTGTCTATTTAATATTTGCTGGTGTAATTGAAAACTGGTCAGTTTTCTGTTATTTATTATAAATACTAATAATTACGAACCATTTTTAAAACATCTTTTTGAAAACATAAGTTCCAAAAAAAGTATCCTAGCTATACAGGGTGTTTCAAAGAAACGTAGCAACATTTCTAGAACAGGTAGTATATCAAAAAATAATCTTGCTTAATAAATATATTCCTAATATGACCAGGTTTCAAGATACTGAATGTTGAAATTAAATTTTCCATTCAAATATATCCTAGCTTAATTATAATGAGAAATAAATAAACTACGATATCACTTGAAATTAAAATCATTAATTTGTTGGATTATATTTTAGATAGATACATAGGTATTCCTTATTAATAATTGCAAGTTTGGTATAACAATATTAACAATGAATAAAGTTAACTAAAATACTAAGTATATAAATAATCATACAAATGTGCAATTAAACCACAATAAGTAATTTCTAATTGTAGCATTACTGAAACAAATTAAGTTCCATTAAGAAATTTGTATCATAGTAAAGCTAGATGACTTGTGCAGTTACAAAAAAAAAACAAAATTAAGCATTTTAAGATGCAAACAAAAAGCTAAGTCAAAATTAATACTTTTGATTTTTTTTTAATAAACCAAAATTTAAAACCGATGTTGAAGATCCGAATTATTTAAAACATGTCTTTCTACTTGTATAGTAGAATACCGTTGAGCCAAATAAAATAGAAGCAAACATTTTAAATAAATCAGATATTCAACAACAGTTTTTAAATTTTCTTGTTTTAGACGAATTAATTACAAATGTTAGTTTACTTTAACGAGGTAGAACTATTCGTATTGCTCTTATTACACAATAAATCCTTCATTCTAATTTCAATTGATATTACAGTTTACTGATTTTTTTACAAGCAAGCTATGAGGTGATTTTAATTAGCAGGAAGCCAGCACTGGCGGTTCTTCTATAGGGTCATTTGGTCAATGACCTCCCACATACAAATAAAAAATTAGAGCTATTCATTTTCTGAACTTTAAAAACATATAATACATATTTTTTTAATATTCTTAAAAAATACATTAAAATTTCTAGTTCATTCTATGCACAATATTATTCAAATATCGAGCCTCTACATTCATATTCATTACATTATTCATTTATAGAATTTAAAAATCTTGGGTCAATCCACAACTTGTCCTCAAAGCTAGCTACGGACCAAATTTACAACGAATTAAAGTGAAATAGACTTATGCGCAAATCGTCAGAAAGCAAAAGAGACAGAAAACACTGGCGGAGACAATGTCCCTGACACATTTTACGGAAACGATAACGCACGAAGTTCGCTAGTAGAGCAGTCTTAATGCTGACTAGGTACGCGTTGGTCGGTAAATTCTGGCGCGTTTTTTTAATGTTTTTATTTGTGAACATTTTATTAGTAAATCTTTACTTGTCGTGAAATTAAGTAAAACACTGTTTTTGGTGTTTATTATTAAATATGAGTGTTGTATAAAATATATTAAAACTGAAAGATGGACATAATTTGGGTTATGAAGATCGAGTGAAATTCAAAGGTGGTGGCCGTCCAAAACCTAATATGACGATAAAGCAAACATCTCTTGATAAGAAAAAAGAAGTTAATAGGTATTTTCGAAATTCAATGTACTATTTATCCGAGTGGATTTGCGGATGCGAGGTAAATAATGCATTTTTTTGTTTCCCATGCCTGTTACTTAGTGATGATCCTGATCCTATATGGTACAAAATAGGCGTAAGTGACTTGAAACATTTAAAAATAAAAGTACAGAAACATTCGCTCGCATCAAGTCATATGAATAACTGAGTCTATCAACACTTGGTACAGTTGATATTATAATGCAGTTAGACAGTGCCTATAGAAAAAGTTTAAAAGCTTACAACGAAAACGTTTCTAAAAATAGATATATTTTAAATAAAATAATAGATGATAGTTCCAATAAAGTACAAGTAGTTTTTGTGTTTAGATACGTTTTAGACGGTGTTGTATGTGAGAGATTTTGGAAATTTATTCAGCCTCAAGGAACGACATCGCAGCATTTGACAGATGTAATTTTAAAAGAGTTAGAATGTCTGAAAATTAATGAAAGTCCTGAAAAATTGATAGCACAAAGTTACGATGGAGCATCAGTAATGGGTGGTGCTTTTGGAGGTGTACAAACCAAAATTAAAAAAATTATCCTTCAGCAAGTTTTATTCATTGTTACGCTTATCAACTAAATTTAATTTTACAAAAAGCATTAAGTCAGGATAAAAGCATTTTTTTTGCTAATTTACATAGCTTTTCTTCATTCTTTGGAAAATCGCCAAAAAGAACAGCCGTGTTAGATAATGTTGTTAAGGTGAGATTACCTAAAGCGGCTACAACACGATGGAATTTTAATACAAAGTGCATAGAGACTGTTTATATCGAATTATTAGATTGTTTAGAAATAATCATTGATAATGAATCAGAAAACAACACTCTAAACCAATTGGTTTCAAAAACTACTTACAACATGAACATTTTCTTTACTAGTTAAATTTTTTTCATTTAGTTATGCCTCATTGTGATATATTGTTCAATCAATTACAAAAATGTAATATCGATGTAGTAAATAAGTGTATTGGCGTTTTTAATAGTAAAATTGAAGACATCAGAAATAAAATTTTTAATAACTATTTGGAGGAGACATCCATGCAGTCTACCCAGAGATGTAAAACGGAAGAATCAAAAGGAGAATTTCATTAGAAGTTTGTGATATAATTCTGAGATCAAAAACAGGTTTGGCTTCAGTAATCATTTAGTAGTGTCTCAGTTATTTCACGCAGATCGATTTAAAGATTATCAAAAAAGCTTTCCTCAAAATATGTTTAAATTAGTTAAAACGGAGTATCCAGTCATAAATCATTTGAAACTTAAAACTGAATTAGTAGTATTATATAGCCGAGAAAATTTTTCTAATAGTAAAGGTGCAGTTGCTTTGTTACAGCTTTTTATTAACAATAATTTGTGCAATACTTATTCTGAAAGTGTCAAACTGTTAAAAATCTGGTGTACTCTCCCTATGACTACCGTCGAACGTGAACGTTGTTTTTCCATATTAAAAAGAATAAAGACATTTTTAAGAAATACCATGGGTCAGGAAAGGTTATCTTCTTTAGCTATGCTTACCATAGAAAGGGCATTAATATAGAAGATAAAAGACTTTAATGAAAAGTAATTGACCACTTTGCATCTCAAAAAGACCGGAGAATCGACTTGGAATTTAAATCACTTTTTTAAAAGGTAGGTAACACAGTAAACTTTTCTACTTGACCTCCCTATCTCTTGACCCACGAACCGCCACTGGAAGCCAGGACCTATTTGCCTTAATCCAAGAAAACAACCCTTCTTAGTAAACTTGACACAGCCTAATTTGATTACAAGAACCAAATATTTTATTAATAGAATGTATTATATAATTGTAGCTAAATATGAGGCAAAAGGTAAATTTCTAAATAAATTTATATCACCGTTCAAAATGTAGGTACTATATCAGTTCACAACTAAAATTTATAATTCGCGCTAGATTTTCTCGAAAACATGCCCATACTTCAGCAGCTTCTAACTCAAAATCTGTTAGATCTATCGAAATTATGATAGGGAACTTTTGTATAAAAAAATTGATATACAACATTTTCTCTCTCTACACTATTCATATAGAACACCGTTTTGCTAAAAAAAATTTAAAAGCTGCAAAATTCCCCCTTTTTGAGGGGGTAGTAGGTGAAACTCGCCCTTTAGGGGTTGGAACCTTTTTTTCGCATTCCTACATTCTGAACACGTCGCCAAAATTTTAAAACATTGTTAATTTTTTTGCGTAATTTCCATACATTAATCACAAAAAAAAAACACTTTTATTCAAATTATGAAAAGATAATAATGAAAGAATGACAGTTTAGTGAAATAAATTTAAACAAACAGCTTTGTTCAATTTTACGCTTTCTGGAAGTAATTACAGATAAAAATAATAATTGAAAGTAGTTGATAATTTACTATTTAGAGTTATATAATTCAAAACCAAACTGATTTGTTTGAAAAATTTTAAATTTGCAGTATATTAATCAATAAAATCAACATAGAAAAGAAAAAATCTCAAAATATGCATTTTAATAGACAATACTTTCTCAGGAAAAATATCTTTTATTTTTGATTGTTTCCAATATTGTTTTTTTCTTTGTTCAATATCTAGCGAAATTTTCTAGAGACCTATGCAAAACACATTCGCTAGCAAAATAGGAAGAATGTTTCCTCTCATATCATTAATTCAACTATTCCTTGTTATTTCACTAGTTCAGAGTTACATTTTTTCAAACCTTGATTTACGTTTCTTTTTGTGATTCGCAAATGCATTCAGCTTGGAAATTATTCTCATTCATTACGAAACGGCAAAAAATAAATCGGTTCCAGTTTACATCAAAATAGATACAAGCACCATAAACTATGTATGTAAAATGTCTCTGCTTCATCAAGCGAGCTGTTCATTTGATAGTTCACACGTGCAACACTAAGAACTGATTTAAATAAACTTGAGAAATGAGAATATGCAATGGGAGTGCAGATGTGTTTGTATTATGTAAATCAATATTCATGATTAAAAATGATCTCGTACAAAATTTTAATTATACTAGGTAGGGCTTACATATGTACCGGGTGATCCAAATAAGCCTCCCACCCCCATTTTCTCGGTTATTTGGAAAGATTCGAAAAAAAATGAAAAATGCATTTTGTAAGAATCCAGACACATTAACAGAGAAACAACTGAACATCAAATAAAAAAGATGGAGGCCTAAGTTATACTTTTTTAAATGGAAGTACCCAAATATTTTTCCATGTTTAAATAGGGCGTCTTATTCTGATTTCAAATATATATACTTTTTATATAGTATCTTCAGTAAGTATTCCGATAATCGATTATTTCCCAAAAGAAAATACGATGCTTAACAGATATCAAGAAATATTTTCTAGATGGCCGTGATAACAAAACAACAATTAATATTTTGATAGTTTTGCTCATTTAATAATTTAACAGTTTGCCAACAACTGTTACTTTTGAACCTTGCTTTGTTGGCCAAAAATAACCAATATGAATAATCATTATACTTTAGGAGAAAAATACGATATGGTAAACTTATAATTCAAAAATAATAAAAACGCTTGTGCTGCCCAGCGAGAATATGGACAAATATATCCGAATAGGAAATTGCCTGACAGGAAAACTATTAAGCTGGCAGATAATTTATTAAAACATACAGGAGCAATTCAAAATAAAAAGAAACGAGGAATAGTCAACGAAGATAGAGAATTCAGTATTTTACTCTATTTTCAAGAGAATCCAAGAAATTCAATAAAAGACGCAATGAGGTATTTGAATTTTTCTTATGGAACCATACAGAGAACTTTAAAAAATTATGAACTTAAGGATTATAGTATATTGCCTGTTCAAAAATTATTCCCTCAAGATAATGAAAAGCGGCAACAATTTTGTAGAAATATGATCAACAGGTATGACATTGATAATAATATATTTAATAAAATATGTTGGACCGATGAGGCATCATTCAACACATCTGGTATCTTCAACAGAAAAAATTCACATTTTTGGTCTTCCGAAAATCCTCATATTTCTGAAGAGATTCAATTTCAAGGAAGGAAATCCATAAATGTTTGGTGTGGAATAATAAATAAAAAAATTATAGGGCCTATTTTTCACGAAGACTCCCTTAGAGGACCATTGTATTTAGATATGTTAAGAAATGATGTAAATAATTTATTAGAAGAAATGCAATTGAAATTCGATGTTATTTGGCAGCAGGGCGGGGCACCCCCACATAATATTAATGATGTTACAAATTACTTAAACACAACATATCAAGAATGGATAGGAAAACGAAGAACTATTGCTTGGCCACCTCGTAGTCCGGACTTAACTCCATTAGACACGTTTCTTTGGGGTCATTTAAAAAATATTGTTTATAAAGAAAGAAGCACAACTTGGAAGAAATAAAGGAAAAATTAGAACAGAAATACGAAATTTGAATAATAACAACGCTGTTATGGCAAAATGTAATGGGAAACTTAAGAAAACGATGCGTTCTGTGTATAGAACACAATGGAGGGCACATAGAGAATTTTTGTGATATTTTATTATTAATTAACTAGCAATAAATTATTGTTAATTTACTACATTTCTGTAGCCGTTAATGAATTTAAATATTTTCATTTACCACTCTTATTTTAATGGATAATATTATTTTTAATAAATTATCTACCACTTCAATAGTGTTCTTTAGTTATTTTCTATATTTGTAGTTTTCTTACCTGGCTGGGCAGCATAAGCGTTTTTTATTTATTTATTTTTTTTCAATATAATAATTTAACTAATAATTGAGCATAGTTTCATGAGGATAATAAAAGAGAAATTAAATATAGGTAAATTAGGCAAAAAAGTTAATAGTTATAATAGTCAAACTGTCAAACTAACACTTTTGTTTTACTATCACAGCCACCTAGATAGTATTTGATATCTGTTAAGCAACATATAAGATACTATATTATAAATATATATATTTGAAATCAGAATAAGACGCCCTATTTAAATATGGAAAAATATTTGGATACTTTCATTTAAAAAAATATAACTTAGACCTCCATCTTTTTTTATTTGATGTTCAGTTGTTTTTCTGTTAATGTGTCTGGATTCCTTTTTAAAAACCCTATAAAAAGCATTTTTCATTTTTTTCGTATCTTTCCAAATAACTGAGAAAATGGGGGTGGGAGGCTTATTTGGATCACCCTGGATCTTTGAGATACATGATATTTTAGTGAACATTTTTAAAAAATGTCTCCAAAAAAAATAACGAGCCAATAACCTAACAAAAAAAAACTTTTTTGTAGAAAATGTTCACTATGAAATTGTCTCCATCTTTGTTTTTATACATTTTTTAATAGATCTTACAGTAAAAGAAAAATGCACGCATGTGTAATCAAATTGGTTCATTAGCAATTGATTATCATAAAGTAGAATTTTTATTTGTTTATGGACAAATTTGTTTCTAAAACCGTAAACTGTAATACCTGTTCCCCTCAGTATTTGAGATGATGCGTATGTTTCTTAAACATGGTTGGAATTTATCATCTTGTTTACCCAACATATTACGAATTTGGCAATCCTCGCTTTAAAATAAATAGGGATTTGTATGCAATTGCCAGCAATTTCTATCGTTTTTCTTGGTTTGAAAAGTCGAGTAATGTTACATTTACTACTTTATTTCGCAACAAAACCCATATAGTGACCGGTACTCATAGCTGTTTTTAATCAATGTATTTTATCCAACTTCTCCCAGTTGTGAGATAAGCTATGAACTAAGCAGTTAAGGTTTTATGTACAGGGGCGGTTCTAGGCCCCAAAAAAATGGAGGGACCCCATAGAAAAAATTTTTTTTTTCAAACACTTTAATTTTAAATAAAACAATAATCAAGCGTCGTGATTAGACTTTTTGGAAAATAAAAATAATATTTAAAAATTTCGTCAATAATCTCGTTTGTAAAATTAAGAATTTTTATTTTTATATATTTTCTTTTTATAAAAATTGTATATTATTCTGTGAGCAAAGCTTAAGTTCGCGACGAGCCACGATTTTCATTTGATTTAATTTTCTGGTTTAAAGTTAAGATTTGCAATAACTATTTTCTCAAAATTATTCTTATATAACCCCACATGTAGGTCAATCGGCGAGGGCATTACGCGCGGGAATAATTTCGAACAGGCTGGAAAAATTTTAGTAACTAATTGGGTCTCAGAAGTCATATACTAATTTTGCACCCCGTTGAGTAATTCAGTTTTTGCCGCCTAAAAAAAAAAATTCCGAGAAAGCAATATTTTTTGAAATATTTGCAAATATTTCGGTTAGTGTCAACTTAACAGAAAAACATGTAGTTTTCAAAGTTAAAGATGAGTTAATTCTCTACAAAAAAGTTGTATACATTAGTTTTAGGCTGTCTATGTCGGAGAAATATGTGTCGAAATATGTACCACTAAATATTTACATAAAGTCGAACGTACTACTTCGTTCCCCATCCCTTAACTCGCCCAATTTCGGCGACCAACTGGAAATTATTTCACTGTTTAATATTATTTGTCGCTGTAGATGATTTTTGACAAGTCTGATTTATGTGGTATCCCCAGAAGGCCTAGTCCACTAAGCTATTTTACAGATATTCTGACTTACATACATTTGACTTTCTGCATAATCTGTCATATTTTCCGAAATTAACTAAGAACGGTCGGAATATTTCAACCCGTTTTCTGTTTCGTTATATATTCCGTTCTCGTTGTCTTCGTCCAATTCAAATACGTCCACAATATTTGAACAAGATTTGGCAGAATCCACAAATTATTGAGCAACGTAAACCTTCTTTGCGACAACTATAAACTGCATTGCACCTTAGACGCATTTATAAGAAATCTGATTTAATAACTCCTGAGGGGCTGCCTATTATAGAGTGTGGATTGGTATCAACCCATTCTATGAATTCTTCCATTCTCAGTCTAAAGATGACTTTTTATTTTCATACAAATGGTAAGCGAGCTACATCTTTGGTTGGTGGTAATGATGATAACTTTGATAACTACAGGTTTTTCATTCAAGTCGATATTAACCGATATATTTGCAAATATTTCAAAAAATTTTTTCGGACGTTTTTTTCCAAGATGGCTCTCAGGAAGTGCAAAATTAGCATGTGACTTCTGAGACCCATTTAAGTAAATGAAATTAATTCCAGTTTATTTAGAATTATTCCCGCACTCGGCTAGTTTAAATAACCTGCTGATTGGCATAATGATACATTTTTGTAATCAGAAAATTTACACCCTGTTAGCTCCAAGCATACCCCCAATATTACATGTCCAAGTGGTAATTCAGTAATAGTGTGCTCTGACTGACATATGTATATTAGGAATCACACGGCAGAATTACCATGAGCCTTGTTCGGTGTGGTCGTTTGTATTATATCTTTGTGTTACGTATTTGTTTACGCTTTAATATATAAAAGCCAACATTAGAAGTGGGATTAGAATTCAAGAGCTACGTTGGACCCCATTAGCATTTTTACATTTTTAACAAAAAATTTTATGATTTCAGATACAAATTTACAAAATGGCCGACAATAATGAGCATGGTGAACTTGCTACCCGACAAACTGTAGTACTGCCATGATGGCTTTACTTAATCAACTTTCAAGTGCTGCCGCAACTAAAAATGACAGAATTTAGGTGCAACACCGATATCGTTTGATCCTGAAATGGATGGCACAAGTGGAATGGTGTAATAATGTGGAAAAAGTTATTAATCAGCAAAAATGGGACGAGTATAAAATTAATATCACACTTGTATAAGTTAGAGTGTTGATGTTTGGGCCTTGTGCATTCTGGTGGATATCACAATAAATGTCTATAATCATATTTTGATCAAGATTTACAATATTTTGCTTGTTAGGAGCTGAAATCTCCTAAGACACCTGTCTCCTAGAACGCACATGGTAGTCAGGATGAAACCTAGTTTGGGCAGAGAACGTCCCAATGTTAGACTGGCCGTATTAACGTCAAGCGTACCGCAATATTACATGTGCAAGTGGTAATTCAGTAAGTGTACTCTGACTGACATGTATATTATGAATCGCATATGTTAGAATAACCACGAGCCTTGTTCGGTGTGGTCGTTATTATTTTATCTTCGTGTTATGAATTTGTTTACACTTTTAATATATAAAAGCCAACACACCCTTTCAGAAAATATCCAAAAATTACCCCTACTGCCATACAAATATTATAATCTTGACCACATATCTTTTGAAATAACAATGATACTTATATTAAATATGATTTACAACTACTCAGCGGAAAATACCCCGACCTGCATTGGATTACACCTTCAAATCATAATAGATCGATGGCCAATATCATTTGTCAATTCCTAACCAGACATAGACCGGTTTCGAACTTATTTGTTCTCCTCAGTATGCCATAGGTTATGGATCAGACAAATGATAGTGGCCAACCTGCTAGTCATATACTAACTAAGGTAAATTGAGTAGTGGTGGTTAATAACAGTAGTGTAGCGCACCTGGGGTAGAGGTCGCCGCTCTCGGTACTTGCTTGGCAAGTCGCTATCCGCCACAGAGACATCTATGATGTCGGTCGGATAGTAGCATTTAGACCATACGAGAAGTTTCATACCTCTCACCACTACTCCATTTCCCTTAGTTAGCATATGACTAGCAGGTTGGCCACTATCATTTGTCTGTTTCATAACCTATGGCATACTGAGGAGAACAAATAAGTTCGAAACCGATCTATGTCTGGTTAGGAATTGACAAATGATATTGGCTATCGATCTATCATGATTTGCTGGTGTAATCCAATGCAGGTCGGGGTATGTGCCCGCTGAGTAGTTGTTTCGTTCATATTTAATAACAGTAGTTTAGTCCACATGGGCTAGAGGTCGCCGGTCTCGGTACTTGCTTGGCAAGTCGCTATCCGCCACAGAGACATCTATGTTGTCGGTCGGATAGTAGAATTTAGACCATACGAGAAGTTTCCATACCTCTCACCACTAAACAATGATACTAATTTTAAAACGTCATAATGTGCACAACTTACCCAATTTCTTTTTTTCTGTTTGTTTACTTTTTTATTGCATACTGTACAGAAAATCGTAACGTCCGTATATGCTAAGTCCTGAAAATGTCTTTTTGCTAAGGCAATCTATTTATATAATTTATAAATGCAACACAAGAAGTTGGAAGGCTGGGCCCTTCTAAAACCCCCTGTAGAATTTCCCTGTTTATGTATTATTACACTAAAATGTCCATTAACTACATCACTTCACTTCACTTTAAAAAAATACCTCATCGAACTGTTTAAAACATTAAAAGATGTGGAAAATATTAATAATTTATCCAAAACATTAATTTATCACTCTTTCTTATCTTTTACTTAAGTAAATAATACGAATTACTTTTTTCACTTTGTTTCTATTTTCACTGATCCAGTTTTTAATTGGGAAAATTTAAAAAAAAAGACAGTTTCAAAATAAATCAGTAAATCAGCAATATTTCCAAATGCAATAGCTTGTATCTGTTTATTTTACTCAGTTCTTCTTTAGAAGTTATATAAAAATATATTTTGGAATAAATGTATCTGTCACCGTAGAATTACGTACAAGTTCTATTGAACAAAGTGTTTATAAATTAGTACAAACCGCGGAAAAGATTAAAGAACTAAGATTTCATAATTTTCAGGAAGTTAAAAGCAGTAAACACTGGAGCTAATTTTAATTTAATACTTTGACTGCTATGTATTTTAATATGGATGCCATATCATTATTTTATTTATTGCGTTTTAAAACAAAATAATAACATTGGCTAAATTGTTAAAAACTTTTTAATAATTTAATCAGTATAATTTGTTTGCTTTAAAATGCTATGAGTGAATTTTCCCTCCATTTCGATGCATTTATCCTTCAATTCACTGTTAAATGAAAGGTTTTTAACTTAAGTATCTTTAATAAAATTGGTAACATGTGATACGTTTTTGGAAAGGAGATAGACAAAGCTTTCTGAATATGCAATGATATACAGGGTGTCCTATTTAAAAAAACAACGTTGTCCGATACCTGAAAATGTCTACTTCCCATATAATCGGACGTTGAATGAAAAAGGTTCCTAAGTAACTTAAATAACTAAAAAAATAGGAAAATAACTAGTGAAAACAGCATATCAATATCTTGAATAGTTCCAAAGATATAAGCACTTGAAATGTTTCAAAATATAGGTGGACACTGTGTATCTGAAAACCCCATTTCATTTAAAGTATCTTTAAAAATGCATGTCTCTAGGCTTGGGAAGTTTTAGGTGACGGTACATTCTTCAAAACCTTTGCTCGGAAAATATGATTTTTGAAAATTCCGCCTTCAAAATATTTACTTACAATTTGCATTATCTTGAAAATAACCCATATATTTAGCATTCAGAATAATAATGTTAAATAACACAGTTTCTCCATGCGTTTTGCATATTGCAAAAATACCAATGTTGCCATCTCAACAGAGTTTTTACTTTAGTATTACCATAACAATGACATGTAATGTTCCGCTGTGAATACAGTGAATCTATTATCGATATTTCATGTGTTATTTATTCAAAACACATAAATATTTGCAAACGGTTTTATTAGTTGTACAGTGAATGAGTTCCCAAGATGGAATTTTCATTTACCAAAGACAAAAAAAGAATTCGATATTTTTTTTATAAATTAGCAAATTAGCCCATAATATAATAAGACCAAGATACTACTATTTTTCTCATTGTGTAAATATCTCTAGTAAATCATAAGGTGTAATTTGAAATAGTGTATCGTGTTTACTTAGATTTGATTTCTCATGTATTGTATTTGATATTGTGTATTGTTCCCATCCTGCAAATGTAATTTGTTTTGTTGGGTGGTGTAAAATTAAATAAAACAAAATAAAATAAATAAAATAAAAAATATAATTTGTTGATAAATTTCGCATACTTTGCCAGAGGCGTTCACAGCAAAATTCACCTTCCTTACGATAGTGGAACCTAGCCTAAGATAACATTTGCCAAAACTAATTTTGGTATCGAGTTAATCTATAAAATACCGTGATAAAACGTATATAATATACGTAGATATTTACTGAAACATGTAGGTACCATTTTTATTGTTATTTCAGTAGCCTATTATTAATAGAATACAACAGCGAAAATTGTGTACATCTAAATAAAATTATTATTTATTTGTTTTTATTGATTTTCTACAGAACGAGTCCATTTACAGAATAAGAGCTATTAAATCAGGTACTATTAATAATACTTTAACTATAAAAAAATTACATGCAATTATAAAAATACAAAATATATTGTCAGCTGACAAAGATTACTGGGTTTATAAGACGGCTTTGACAAACAGCAAGAAAAATATTTAAAAAATTTGTTACAGTAATAAAAGAAACATTATAACATACGGGGTTGTCCTAAAAATAACCCGGAGTTTTTTATGTTGCTTAATAACTCTCTTAATTTTTATCCGTTTTGAATTGATAAAAACTGAATTATAACTAAAATGTTAGGTTAAGCAAAAATTTTTCAATTTTTGTCAAAATTGTAGATAACATCTGTTACCAAACTTGAGCTAATTTAAGACTCGCTGGAGTTTTTTTTACTGAAAAATAATGCAAATTTATATTCTCGCATAACCTAACGGAAAGATTAACTATAACAGCAAAGTTATAGTTTATAATTTAGTTCTTGAATAACTAAAAACGGATAAAAATCAAGAACAAGAAACTTATAAGCAACATAGAAACTGCAGTAACAATAGTTATATACACTGTAGACATGTTTCGTTCTCCTGAACTTATCGGTTATTAATTATACACGTAATAACAATTTGTTTCATACTGTGTACTAAGTTCATGCTTTAGAAATACGTCATCACAAGATTAAATATGTAAAAGGGTTTGATGTAAGATATTCAGGTACTTGGCATTTTACTGATACACAGCCCCACAAAAAAAAAATTTCTGACCTAGCAATGAGACGAGTATATCCTTATGTATTTTTGATTGCTGATTCCGAATCCGGGGTCAAAAAAAGTCGTACACCCCCAAAAAAAATTTTAGAGCTAAAAAACACCCCCTGAATCGTTTTGTTTAATATTTTCGGGAAAAATTGAATGTATTACGATAAAATAAAGGTGAATTGCAGCGTTCACCCTATCGGTATGAAACGCACCCCCATAGAGGGTGAGAACCACCCTCATCTGCCATCAAACCAACTGATAACGACAATGACTGAAAAACATCTAAAAATGTTTAAGTTTCGTTAGGTTTGCAATAAACTGACGTAGAATTCACGTAATACCCCAAAAATACCCCTATATCGTTATGAAAAACAACCCTTCACTTCAATTACAGAAAAAAGAAAGGAAAAAAACATAAAATTTGATAACGATTTCATTATATGGATGTTCTTATTTGCAGAGATCCTTATGGCTAGGATATTAGCAGTCATTTGTCACCAATCTTAACACCATTTGGGTATAAAACGCATCTCTGAAGGGGGTGAGAAGTACTGTTACGTTAGTAGCTTTTAATTCTTCTTTTTTAATCTTTTTTTTATGGTATCTTTTAACTTTATTTTCAAACGATCTTCTTACTGACTGTCGTTTGTGTTGTTCTTTCGTGTCTCTTTTCAGAGACCAACAGTAGTCTGCTATCATGTGTTCGTCCCATCTTCCTTGATATCGTTTTTCCATTTCATAACGCTATAGGGGTAGTTTTGGGGTATTACGTGAATTCTACGTCAGTTTATTGCACACCTAACGCAACTTAAACATTTTTAAATGTTTTTCAGTCATTGTCGTTATCAATTGGTTTAGTGGCAGATGAGGGTGGTTCTCACCCTCTATGGGGGTGCGTTTCATACCGATAGGGTGAACGCTGTAATTTACCTTTATTTTTATCGTAATACATTCAATTTTTCCCGAAAATATTAAACAAAACGATTCAGGGGGGTTTTTTTTGGCTCTAAAACTTTTTTTGGGGGTGTACGACTTTTTTTGACCCCGGATTCGGAATCAGCGATCAAAAATAGATAAGGATATACTCGTCTCATTGCTAGGTCAGAATTTTTTTTTTTTGTGGAGCTGTGTAATTTTTAAGTAGACAGGTTAAGTTTTTTCTAGAAAAGATATTTCGCGAGGAATTAAACATTTGTCAGCTAGATAAAAGCAATTATTACACGTATAACATTTGTTGTTGTTTATAATATCTCTTGTCGTTTACAATATTCACTGGATATTTCAAGAGAACCTATATGGCGAATTCCATATCTAGTGACAATAACTAATAAACAACTTAGTGGTTATTTCTTACTACAGATTAAGGAAAAAATGTTGGCTAGAACGATCTTTAATAGACAGAAGATCATTGCAATTTTTTCCAATGTTTTCCTGAAGTGTATTGGCACATATGATGTGAAGATAATAGTGACGTAAGGCTCGACACGCATTTCGCCAACCAAGTTGGCATCAGCCGCAGACGACTAAAACCAACCGTATGCTAATAATAATAAGCTGAAGTAATAATGTTGTTACAGGATTTAAATACATTTACTTCAGTATTCATTTTTGGTAATGGATTTCTAGAAAGTTTTTTATAAGGACCATTGTTTATTAGGTTCTCTACCCTTACGTAGTAGTCCTCTTTATTTAAAATAACAACTTTATTGCCCTTATCAGTTTTTAAGTAAAAACAATCGTTTTCACGTAACTGTTTGATAATTTTTCTATCCTTTTTAAAATATATATGTGGAAATTAATACAATCAAGCCACTGTATATTGGAAAATTTATGCAATTTTTTTAGTTTATCATATTCCTTTAATGCAAATATGCAGTCGGCAGTGGATGTAGTAAATAATTTCGCACATAAAATCATCTGATTTGATAACATATTTCGATGATTTTTTTGGATCTATGGGAATGGATATCGAAAATGTTTCACACACTCAAAATAAGCAAGTATTGGACGTTTAAGTATCAATCAGCTCGGCTTACCTTATTATAAAAGCGCAATTTAAAATAAACAAGTCCGGTTGGGTATACTAATTTAAAGCCATTAATAAACCAAACAGAAATAAATACAGCTGTTAATTAATTGGATCCGATCGTTTGTAATTAAAGTTGACTGATAAATATTCCATAAAGTTGTTTTAAAATTTATATTTATCTTAAGATGCAGAGTAATAATCGTTGTTGCTGAATAAGCTGTTGATTTATTGTTCCTCTTTATTTAATGGTTTTAAAATCAAAATGCAAATTTGAGATTTCTATGCCCCAGATTTAAAAGCATTATCAAGGCTTGAGCCTTGTACTACTAAAGATACAGGAAAACACCTTTTCTAACTAATCATTGTAATATTAGCCATTCTTTATCACACATCAAGGGCTTTAAAAGTTGCGCATTGATTAATTTAATTTTAAGGTAAGACATTTTCCTTTGTAGCAATTTTTTTCCCTCAGTTTTTATTAATGCAATATATTTTGAATACTACTTCATGTACAGAATGTAATAGAATATTATTAACCCTTTTACGTCCACGCCCCAAGCGGTGGTCACGTATCTAGTGCGATCTTACATTCCAGATTACCAGATGTGATCCACAAGTTATGTGCATTAGAACAACTTGAAATAATTCTCGAGATATAGTTTTATGGATGGAATATGAAAAATTTATAGTGAGGATAAATTTTTTCATGAAATCTGAAATAATATCAGCGAATTCGAAATCCAGCCTGGATGCGAAGGAGTTGATTATGATTTGACAGTGATACGTAATAATATATTGTTACGCCACTGGACTGTGCAGACTGGTTAGATTAGGCTGGAATTGTACACGAACGGCCGGGAATATTCTGGAGTGCTCTAGACCGGGAGAATGGATGTATAAATAAGACGCACGGTGGGCCGAGATTTTAATCTTAAGTTGAACGTGAACGAGTAAAGAAGCAATAAGAAAGGGACTTATAAGTGTTCTAGTGTGATTATAGTTAAGACAGTAATTAATCTATTGTTATTAATTGTTAATTAGTAAATAAAGTAGTGAGTTAGTGTTACCTGGACTTTCAATCAACGAATCTACGAGTAGAGGTGTTTGTGTGGATAGCAAACACGTAACAATTTGGTGTCGGAAGTGGATTGGAAAAGAAATTTCTGGAAAATTCGAAAAGGTTCTACAGTGTTCTTCTCAGAAATTAGTGGTAACACTGAGAATTAAGCTACAGTGTTTGGAGGACTATTTCTGGACTGAGTAGTACCTTTAAAGTGGATTTTCGAGACGTTTCTAGAACATTCGATTTAGAAATAACTGCAAATACGCGAGTGCCGCTAGTAATAACGTGTTGTAGACTGAGAAAAAGGGCTACTAGTGCAATTTCGGGAAAATTCCAGAACATTCTATTTGGAAACTACAGGAGATACGTGAATTGTGTCGACGGGAACGTGTTGTAGACTCAAAAACGAGACTATAAGTGACTTTTAGTGACAATTCTAGAACATTCGATTTGGAAACTACAGAAGATACGTGAATTGTGTTAACGGGAACGTGTTATAGACTCAAAACAAGACTTATTAGTGATATTTCGTGAAAATTCTCGAACATTCCATTGGACAATTAGTGGAGATAAGTGAATTTTATCAACACAAAAGAAGTATAGACTCTACATAAGACTTTCTAGTGCTGTTTCGCGATTTTTCTGGAACATTCCATTATTAAAATAGACGTGATATCAACATTTTACGGACTTTATAGTGTAATAAACTTTATTCTGAAATTGATTTACGTGTCGTGAGTTAATGCCAACAACAAGAAGTATGGCGGAGAAGCAAACACAGGACATGCTTGCAGCATTGTTACAACGGATGGACGAACAAGAGAAGACGACAGGAAGAAAAAGCAGAACAAAGGAAGATTATGGAAGATCAAGAGAGAAGACATCAGGAAGAAAAAGAAGAACAGAGAAAAAATTATGGAAGAGCAAGAAAGAAGACGACAGGAAGACAAAGAAGAACAAGAGAGAAGACGACAGGAAGAAAAAGAAGACCAAGAGAGAAGACGACAGGAAGAAAAGAAGACTTGATAAGAATGATCGAAGGCCTGGAAATAAGACGACAGGAAGAAAAGGAAGAGCAAAGAAAGGAACGCCAGGAAGAATTAAGACAAATTATGGAGGGACAACATCAAGTCATGCACTCGGTCACTGAACAATTGAAGGAAGATGTACATGCTGAAGTCATGGAAGTTAAAGAAGAAGTTAGTGAAGTTAGAGGAGAAATAACTGAAGTTAAAGGAGAGGTCAGTGAAGTCAGAGGAGAAGTAGCCCGACTCAAGCAACAATTAAGAGAGAAGGGTGGCCAGTTAGTACTGTCGTCTGGTGCTAGGTTACAACCACCTTCCTTCGACGGTCAAAGTTCATGGTCAACATATAAGAGACAATTTGAGGCAGCTGCACGTTCAAATAACTGGAACGATGAGGAAAAAGCAACAGCATTGGTATTAGCACTAAGGGGCCAAGCATTAGACCTGCTCCAAACAATTCCTGCCACACAGTAACAAAACTTTAGCATTTTGGAGGCAGCGTTAGAATTAAGATATGGCGACCAACATCTCGCCCAAGTATATCAGGCTCAACTCAAATCACGCAGACAACGAGGTGGAGAAAGCCTCCAGGAGTTCGAAGCTGCGGTAGAAAGATTAGCCCATCTAGCCTATCCTGATGCACCAATGGAATTTCAACAACAGTTAGCAGTTGGTACATTTATTGATGGAGTAAGGGACCAGGAAGTTAGGCGAATTCTTAAGTTAGCCAGGCATAAGCTTAGTAGTGAGGCTTTAGTACATGCACTGGAGATTGAGGCTGCCAATAAGGATACCACCCAATCAAATCCGAGAGTACGAGCTGTGAGTGTGGAGGAAGACAAGCCAGACAACACAACACAAAATCTGATATCTGATATACACAAAATGATCACCCAACTACTGACAAAATCGAACTCGCAGCAGAGACAAGACCAACAACAAAATAGTGGAGGCCGAATGGAGGCATCCGTTGTTATAGGTGTGGCAAAGTGGGCCATACCAAGAGGAACTGTCGTCAACGCAGCCCAGAAAGGGTAAATGCTGCTGTGGTTGAAGAGCCTCAGGAAAACTAAAGATGGCTGGCAATTTGGGGGCTGCGCTGGCCAAGAGATGTTGTGCCCCCGAGAAATAAATGTTTCCCAACTTCGAAGAGTTCAAAGTAGTCTGTTGTTGGAGGGTTATGTAAATAAGAAGAAATGTGTGTTCACAATCGACACAGGAGCTACGTCATCAATAGTACGGGCAGGATTCATAATGGGTTTCAAAGTAAATAAAGAACAGAATGGATTAGTCATCCGAACAGCTACGGGAGATAGGGCGGCGGTTCATGGGGAAGTCGACATGGAGCTGCAGATTGGCCGCTTATGTTTTAAACATCAAGTTATCGTAGCTGACATTACCGATGACTTCATTTTTAGGATTAGACGTTATGGAAAAATATGGATTTGTACTTGACGTTGGAGAACGAGTTCTCAGGATTGGAAATGAAGAAATTATTCTTGCAACAGCAGATGAAAAATTCCATAATATTAGGCTACTAACTTCAAGGACCATAAAAATTCCTGCAAGAACAGAGAAAGTAATTGAGGCAGTCCTGGAGGAAAATTCTGTAGGATACCGCTTTGGCCTCGTTGAGAAGGATGACTCAATTAAAATAACAGACAATGTGATCCTGGCAAGGACTTTAACACAGACTACAGACAAGATACCGATTAGAGTGGTTAACCTAAATTCACACTCAGTGACGTTCAAAGAAGGCGAAACAATTGGCACCTACGAACCAGTCACATGGATTGCGAGATGTGAAGAACAAATCGTTAAAGCTTCGTCTACAGATATGGACCAAGAAGTTGTAAAGATGTTAAATGCCCAGTTAGAACATTTAACTCCAGATGAACATAGAGAAGCTTTAAAATTTTTGAAGAAGGAAAGTACAGTATTTGCAAAGGACACAGAAACTCTTACAAAGACCAATATGGTGCAACATCGGATAAATACTGGTGAATCAGCTCCTATTCGTCAACCACCTAGGAGGCTCCCTTTGGCAAAACAAGAAGAGGCTTCTGCAATGGTACAGAAGATGCTTAAAGACGGAGTTATTGAGGAATCAACCAGTCCTTGGTCGTCGCCAGTAGTTTTGGTTGCTAAGAAAGATGGAACATTAAGATTCTGTGTCGACTACAGGAAGCTGAATGACGTCACAAGAAAAGACAGCTATCCGTTACCCCGAATTGATGACACACTAAGTACGCTGGCAGGTTCACAGTGGTTTTCCACTCTAGATCTTCGAAGTGGATATTGGCAAGTGGGACTTCATCCAGATGACAAAGACAAGACAGCCTTTTCGACAGGAAGTGGCCTCTATCAATTCACTGTGATGCCTTTCGGCCTGTGCAATGCGCCAGCGACTTTTGAAAGATTGATGGAACTGGTACTACGAGGACTAACTTGGAAGACATGTCTAGTTTATCTTGATGATGTGATGGTTATGGGACGGGATTTTTAAGGAGCATTTGAAAAATCTTCAAGAAGTGTTTGGAAGAATTAAAAATGCACACCTGAAATTGAATCCCAAAAAGTGCCTAATGTTCCAGAAAGAGGTAAAATTCTTAGGACATGTCGTGTCTCCGGAGGGGATAAAAACAGACCCAGACAAGATTTCCTCAGTACGAGATTGGCCCAGGCCTTCAAATGTTCACGAAGTACGAAGCTTCCTTGGTTTATGCACTTATTACAGACGATTTGTGGAACGATTTGCTGATATTGCGAAGCCACTACACCGGCTTACAGAAGAGAAGGTTCAGTACCAATGGACACAAGAGTGCGAAACATCATTCAGAACACTAAAATCAGCACTGTGTTCGAGTCCAGTTCTTTCATACCTAGAACGGAAAGGCCTCTACGTATTAGACACAGATGCCAGTAATTCTGGACTTGGATGTGTTCTTTCCCAAATTCAAAATGGACAGGAAAAAGTAATTGAGTAACTCAGCAAGACGTTGTCGAAGCCAGAACGTAACTACTGTGTGACACGGAAGGAACTATTGGCCATTGTCAAGTCCATAGACCATTTTCACAAGTACCTATATGGACAACATTTTAAAGTTCGGACCGACCATGCTGCATTAAAGTGGTTATTGCAATTGAAGACTCCGGAAGGCCAATTAGCTCGCTGGATAGAAAACTGCAGCAGTACGATTTTAAAATCGAACATCGTCCCGGAAAATCCCATAGAAATGCAGACGCTCTCTCCAGAAGACCCTGTCGGGAAGACTGCAAGCACTGCCACCGGGTGGAAAAACAACAAGGGATAATAATTGTAAACACCGTTAAAATTGATGTTCCTGACGATTGGACAAAAGAGACATTAAGAGAAGAGCAGTTAAAAGATCAAGAAACTGGTCCTATTCTGGAATGGAAAGAAAGAGGAGCCCGACCTGGCTGGAAGGACATTTCAGACAAGGCAGTGGGACTGAAGGCTTTGTGGGCACAATGGGATTCCCTTAGAGTAGAGGATGGACTGTTGAAAAGAGCTTGGGAAAGTCCAGACGGGAAGAAAATTTCTTTGAGATTGGTAATTCCCAGGTGTCGCATATCAAAAGTACTCCAGGAAGTGCATAATGGAACATCTGGCGGACATTTTGGCATCAACAAAACTCTCACCAAAGTACGCGAACGATTCTACTGGGTGAACAGCCGCCAAGATGTGGAGGCTTGGTGCCGCAAATGTGAAGTTTGTGCGGCAAGTAAGGGGCCACGGACAAGAAGTAAGGGCCAAATGGAACAATATAACGTAGGGGCTCCTTTTGAGCGAATTGCGATCGACGTAGCTGGTCCATTCCCCGTGACAGATGATGGAAACAAATACATCTTAGTTGCCATGGATTATTTCAGTAAGTGGCCTGAAGCTTATGCCATACCCAACCAAGAAGCAGCCACTGTCGCTCAAGCTCTGGTAGATAATCTAGTATGTCGATTTGGCGTGCCCCTAGAATTGCATTCGGATCAAGGAAGAAACTTTGAATCAGGGGTGTTTCAGAAGATGTGTCGCCTACTGGGAATTCATAAGACAAGAACAACAGCCCTACATCCACAATCAGACGGAATGGTGGCGAGATATAATAAAACCATGGAGGAGCACCTATCCAAAGTGGTTGAGAAACATCAGAGAGATTGGGACCGTCACTTACCTCTTTTCCTTATGGCATACAGGGCCTCCATTCATGAAACAACAAAACAGACACCGGCTCGCGTGATGTTTGGACGTGAGATTAGACTGCCATGTGACTTGGTGTTTGGCACACCGGAAGAGGAGCGACTTTCCGTAAATGACTACGCCGATGAAGTTGGTGAACGGCTAAGGAACATTCATGAGCTGGTACGAGACCGAATTGCCATAGCAAGTGATCGCATGAAGGCTCGTTATGATCTTAAGGCGAATTCAGGAGGGTTCCAGGCTGGAGATTTGGTTTGGCTATATAACCCACAACGAAAGAAAGGCAGGTACCCGAAGCTTCACCCGCCCTGGGAAGGTCCTTACACTGTGGTCACCAGACTAAACGACGTTGTATATAGAATTCAGCAAAGTCCAAAATCCAAGATGAAGGTGGTGCACATAGAGAGACTAGCCAAGTATGCAGGGAATAATGAATTGCCTGATCGGTACGTTCAGGCTTAAGGAGGGGCAGTGTTACGCCACTGGACTGTGCAGACTGGTTAGATTAGGCTGGAATTGTACACGAACGGCCGGGAATATTCTGGAGTGCTCTAGACCGGGAGAATGGATGTATAAATAAGACGCACGGTGGGCCGAGATTTTAATCTTAAGTTGAACGTGAACGAGTAAAGAAGCAATAAGAAAGGGACTTATAAGTGTTCTAGTGTGATTATAGTTAAGACAGTAATTAATCTATTGTTATTAATTGTTAATTAGTAAATAAAGTAGTGAGTTAGTGTTACCTGGACTTTCAATCAACGAATCTACGAGTAGAGGTGTTTGTGTGGATAGCAAACACGTAACAATATTATAACACAATCAAATCTATGGCTGCTGGAAATGATGATCTATAACTTCCTTTTTACTGTTGTCCTTATATCATTTTCTATTTGATACATAATTATTATTCTGCAGAAAGTTGTGTCAATCTCTTAAAAAATATCACACATAAAACCACTTCTAAAATGCAAGCAGGTGAGAACAAGGTTACGCCCAATAAGCATCTTATAGTAGAAGAAATCGCTTTAGTGACGGAACGTGCGCGGTAGGACGCTACAGAACGCAGAGCCGGATTTATCTGTATTGCTCGCTCGTTTAATTTTTCAATGTAGGTTTTTGTGCTCAGGAATACAATAACAATTTTAGAAAAAAATATTGGCTTGAAATAAAAGCATTGAATTTCAAGTACTGACTATACATGCAGTAGTTGCAGTAATCAAGTTCGCTTAATATAAATTGTTACTACCCAACAAAAACCGCGAGGAGGTATGAGCCTTTATTGCCAGGAAATGATGAGTATGGAATATTAGTATAGAATAAAGAAATGTTTTAAAAGTAACAAAAAACTTTTAAAAATAGAATAAAAACAAAAAATTTACTCTCAAAATAGTAACAGAAACAAATGTGAGTGGTCATACAAAAAGGGACCTGGAGGGAACAAAATGAGTTTTCCAGTTTTATGTCGAAACACACACTAACTAGTCAACAGCATGGAAGTAAAGACAGCCTCCCCGCTGCACCCGCGTCATTCGAAGATCCACTTGACAACAATAATACGGTAAAGTGAGCTAATATGAACATAGCAGGCAATATAAGCATATATCGAGATCGCGATTAATTTTTAGTCTAACTTTAAACGCATTTATCTCAGTATTTACTTTTTCCTTCCAGGTCCCTTTTCGTATGATCACTCACAAATGTTTTTCTCAATAAATAAACTCAAAATAAATTTTAATAGTAAAGTTATCACTGTAATAAAAACAGAAAGACGAATTTTTTGTCAAATTAAAAAAAAAATAATATTAATAAATAATAACATCCTGAAAAATAATATTTCTCAAGCACTGAACTACGAAAGCACAATAACGGAAATAAATAATACAGTTAATATAAAAAAATTCACTTCTTCACTTCACATCACTTCACTTTACCGCACCTCACATCTTCCTCTGAATCCTCGTCATTCTCACCTCATTTTCAGATGAACTACTCTCCTCATTTAAGTTTACAATAAATTCATTTCAAGCATCCTCAATTGTAATTACTTTCCCTAATTCTTTTTTCCCAATATACCTTGTTAATTTTCGACACTGTATTTTGAATTAACTCAGTGTACAGTGTACAGTGTATATAATATACCTCTTCTCATAATTTTTCGTTTGCAGGACTTCCAAGAGTTGTGCTTTATTATAAATTTCCTCATAATAGAGATCACGTTCCATTAAAAAAAAATTGTAACTTCAGCTTAGTAGAACTCTTGTTAGGAATTTTATACAGTTGTCTCGAATAGTACTTCGCATTGCCTCCAGTTCTTGTGGTAATCCATGTTACAGTCTTCTATGTTTTTTTCCACACAGTTTCAATGCATTATCAACCCATCCATCAATTGATCCACAGTATAATGTAATCAACCGAGTCCGTTTATTAGGGGACAATTATATTGGTTGATATTTCCTAGATCCATCAGTCCATGCTTTTTTTGCGGTGTCATGAGTATCATACCAAGTTTCATCTAAATAATAAATTGGTATATTTTCCCTTCTGTCTTTTTTTATCTCATCTAGATAAGAATCTCCCCAATCCACTATTCGTCTGCTTTCCATAATTGCCATGCGTTTATTAATAGTCTGATATTTAAATCCAATCTTTCTCAGCCAAGTTCCTAAAGTTCCTTTGATACATTTTAGATGATAATCTATTTCTTTTAGTTTTCTGTCTATCACGTCAATAGTTGGGATTTCATTTTGCTGATATGCGTCGTAAACTAAAGTTCTTAAAAGTTTTGTTAACGATGGGTCCAGTAGTTTTCGATTGACCGACGTCGGATCGTTGTTTTCTTGGGAGGGCACCTTCTTTCACCAGTGTCTTATGGAATTCAAAAGATTATTGTAAACATTAAAGCAAGTTTGTTTCGACGAACTTTGATTTTCTTTATCGCTATAATCATTATCACTTTCATTTTCACAAACACAATAAGATGTAGACGTAGAGGCCTCCCACGGTCGAAACATTTTTACAATATGATAAACTTTTTAAATTATTTTCAAAAACACACCAGCAAATAAACAAATATAAAATAATTATTACTTATAATATTACACTTACCATTAGACAGCTCACTGCAACACCATAACCTTCTTAAATTATTTTCAAAAACACATCAGTAAATAAACAGACATAAAATAATTATTACTTATAATATTACACTTTCTCCTACAACGCACTGCTAAACAAATCGGTAACAAAACTAAGTACGGACCTGAAGTATCACAGAATGTAAGTGAAACTCCACCTCGGTTGCTTTCCAACAAAGACTACAATCAGCGTTCTCGCTTTAATGTAAGCGATGTAAAAGACGGAAGATATCATGTGTTAGACATTTCCTGCCCTCATGTTGACTCTTACCCGCATGTACCGTCACTAAAGCTATTTATCCTACTATACTTAGTTTTCCTAAATTACTGGAAAGTACTGGAAAAGAATGTGTTAATGCTCAACTCATTGATTATTCTAAGATGCTTAAACAATTGAATCATCAGTTGCTTGCCCCTCTGTTACATTGCTTCAAGTTTGCACGGAATTCTGTTGCTTTGATGAGAGCTATTTGTACAACATTCATATGGTCCTGGAGTGGATTGTAATCTTTGATGTGAAGATAATACTGACGTAGTTTTTTCACGAAACACCAAAATATCATATACAGCACTCGACGCGCGTTTCGCCAACGAAGTCATCTGGAGATGATTAAAAGTTTTAATCATCTCGAGATGATGCCAACTTGGCTGGCGAAACACGCGTCGAATTCAGTATATGGTGTTTTGATGTTTCGTGGAAAACAATGTTAGTGTTACACATTTGGTCAAATTACATAATTATTTGTCAGAACCTATTGAAATTAAATATGGAATGCTATAGGGTTCCATTTTAAGTCTACTGTTCTTTACCATATATACATCTAATCCCGGCCTCGACCTTGACAAAGTCGAAGGGAGTGATTGTGTGTTCGCATTCAAATGTGTAACTTCCGCTCGTGCAGCTTCGGCTATGGATTTGTGGGTTGACGAGTTTATAGAAAAACTGGTTTTCGAATTCCAGTATTCCAAAAAAAAAACGGATAAATTGGTTTTTTGAGTTTTTACAGAAAACTAAAACGTAATAAAAACCGTGAAAAAGTGTTTATACTTGTATTAAAATTTATCAGTTTACATATTTAATAATTATGGAAGTACAAAAATAAAGAAATATATATACTCTATGTATTTTGTTATACGTTTTCCGATATAACTAGTTTCCGTTATTTAAAACGAAAAAAAAATTATGTACATACACTCCTCATCTAAACACGTTTTAAGATACCGCAATTGTGATTTCGTCATATGAAGATCAAAAAAATATACTCAACGCTTTGTGTTTTGTATAAGGTAGAATTGAGGTAATTTGTTTAAGCGGTATTTGGCGAATTGGTCTTTCTACCTATAAACAAAAATTTTGGGACCAGAAAGGCATTAGATATGGGGTTTAAACCCCTACCGCTGCGTAGCCCTTAACACGGAATCTTTCAAATATCTTTACAGAATTTAGATATCTCCAGCCGTTTACGATAGTTGTTATAAGAAAAAAAAACATAATATGATATCACCCACAAATGTGACTAGTGTAAAAATAAAACCTTTTTGTTTTTTTTTCAAACGTTTCCCGATGAAACTAGTTTACGTGTTACCATTTTAAAATTAAATAAAATTAACTTTATCATGTATAAATCTTTATTTTTCTGTTGTTTGGGAATATTATGTCTGCATGAAAGCTGTCACTGGGAACCGAAACTCTAAGCATAATATCAGTTTGCGGATTTTTATATCAAACATTCACCTGACTGCCTAACTCATGAAGCTAGTTTACAGTAAAATTTTACTACAATATGCTTATGCCTAACGCATCTAAAGGCAAAATATCAACGTTTTTAATTAAATAGACTTTCAGTCTTGATATTTGCCTATGCGCCTAATAATTTAATTTGAAAATCTTAAATCAGCACGCTGTGACATCGTTATTTTTATCAGTTTATACAGTGGCGACGAAATATGTACTTGCTTACTGCAGACTGAAATAGGTTTCGCAGAGATTTCAATTATATCTGCTCCATCAAGCCTATACACTATTGGTCTCGATTTCATGCAAAACCTGCGTTTAATGCGATAAAAAGTAAGAGAATTAGAGTTTAAATATTCGGGAGAGAGTTAACTATATACTGCTTAGTCGCCATTAAAGACGCCCGGTACGATGAAATGCGCAAGAGAATGTTGAATTCAACAAGGGACCGGAGGGGACACCGCAATAAAAAACATTCATTCTCGTTGTTCTGTGCCTATGTTACATAGCACAGAGCAACTGTCTTTGTCGTCTACCAGTTTTCTATTATTCTATCTTTGTCAGCTAAATTAAATGCAAGTTTTGCATGAAATCGAGACCAATAATGTAGTGTTGCCTACGTAGATATGTCTATGACCAGCGTTAGATTTGCCACGCTATGTATATTGCAAAAATATTTCAATTTGCTGATTAATCCAGGCTAGAGGTATCAATGCTTACACAAGCACTCATGGATGAGCTTATTTGCTGTCATTGATATCGGTGACGGGCCTTGGATACGGAAATAGGTCATGCGCGACTTTAAATAAACGAAAGGAAAATCTTCTTATGACAATTTTTTACATTTTTAACCAGTTTGATTACGCCAAAAAGCTATGCTACAAAAAATCATTTTATAATCATAATCAACATGTTTATATAACAGTGCTCGGTTCCCACAATACACAGAAATTAAATATTTCTTTCATAATATGTGTTACAACAGCAGTTAAGTGTCAAGATAATATCTGCTTCAAACTAACTCAAGAGTATATTTATAAAAAAAATTCATACATTGTCATGGTTTGTGGACATCCTTTCCCAACACACCTGCACACGAAGAGTAATTCATTCTCAAATCACAGCCATTACAACACGGTGCAGGTGTCTATATTAAACTATAAAAAATCTGGGCTAACTGCGCCAACATGTAGGGGAGATTGGGGACATTCAGAAATTAAAATTAATGGAAAGTTTCTAATATGACACTAATTCGTAATGTGAGTAGCAGAAATATAACATAATGTGAACAGCTCCGAAGAAAAAGACATTATGACTAAAATCAACTTTTCGAGAAGTACGTGTTTAATTTTTACAACACTGTTTTGTTGTTTTACTTTTTTGAAAATCGTTCTTTTCAAACCTCTATAAAAAAATTAATACTCTGGTAAATTGCATATGAAAGCAGAAGGTTCACTTATATTAAAGCCATCAAAACCCTAAAATCGTAAATTTAGGAATAAGGTCCTTTTCTTCGGAGCCAGCCACATATTATTATAACAAAGAAGGTTTAATGCCATATCCAAAAAAAAACAATTATGCAGCTACGGACACGTATTTCGGAGTTATTGCCCCTCATCAGCGTAGCATAGCTAAGGAATTGGATCTAGGATGGGATAGATCAGGAACAAGAACTAAAATAATGCTGGAAAGTACAGTACACAGTACTCAATTAGTGCCTTCATGTTCCCATATGCTACAAATGGGGCCTCGATGAGCACAATCGACACACAGAGCTCTATGTATACTACTCGTTTCCACCTGGCACATACAAACAAAAGAAGATAGATTTATTGGTGTTCAAAATAAGACAAAGAAGGTTTAGTGTCATATCCAAAAAAAAAAAAAAAAACAATTATACAGACACGTATTTCGGAGTTATTGCCATCATCAACTTGGCGTAGCTAAGGAATTGGATTTAGGATGGGATAGATCAGAAACAAGAACTAAAGTAAAGCTGAACAGTACAGTACACAGTACCTAATTAGTGCCTTCATGTTCCCATGTACCACAAATAGGGCCTCGATGAGCACAATCGACACACAGAGCTCTATGTGTACTGCTCGTTTCCACCTGGCACATACAAACAAAAGAAGATAGATTTATTGGTGTTCAAAATAAAACAAAGAAAAACAAAGAAGGTTTAGTGTCATATCAAAAAAAAAAACAATTATGCAGCTACAGACACGTATTTCGGAGTTATTGCCCTCATCAACTTAGCGTAGCTAAGGAATTGGATTTAGGATGAGATAGATCAGGAACAAGAACTAAAGTAAGGCTGGAAAGTACAGTACACAGTACCCAATTAGTGCCTTCATGTTCCCATGTGCCACAAATGGTGCCTCGACACACAGAGCTCTATGTGTACTGCTCGTTTTCACCTAGCATATACAAACAAAACAAGATAGATTTATTGGGGTCAAAATAAAAGAAAGAAGGTTTAGTGCTCCCAAAAAAAAACAATTATGCATCTACGGACACGTATTTCGGATTTATTGCCCCTCATTACACTAAACCTTCTTTGTTTTATTTTGAACCCCAATAAATCTATCTTGATATATTAATATGTTGAAATAAAAGTAAATGGTGAATTAGCTCAAAGAATAATGATAAAAATAGTAATAATAAATATTAATAACCAATTATATACAGTTATGTGCATTTAGTAAGTCATTAAAATATATAAAGAACTGAAACTGCAATAATAATAAACAAAAATATAAATGGACAAAACGAATTGAGGATGTTCTTGTCTTAAAAGGATCCTCAGTCATTTTTAATATTTAGCTAATCGTTTCGACTTTATTAAAGTTTGACTGAAATAATAAAAAGTCTCCTTTTTTAAATTTATTTTCCATCTTTGTGTTGACTATATTGATACAAGTCAAAAGTACACTGAGTATAGTCAGAAATGTTTGTTTAAAGTTTGTTGCAGTCACGTATAATTTCAATTCTTAAATATCCATCTAGCGAACTACCCTTATAATCATTTAGTTAATAGGAAATTATGGCATATAAAAAAGCTGGATAAAAGCTGTGGAGTTGCAAATTTGTTGTATAAAGTCCCCCCTAATTCAATTTTGTATTTAAGAGAAATTTTATATTGTAAGAATATTCTTGCAACTAAATTATAAAACCATTTTATAAAAGCTTTCTTAATTACTGTTAGGACATCTATATAACTACCGCTATACAACAAAATTGCTCTATAAGCATTTTTGCTCTATGGATTACTTGCAATAGCTCTTAAATGCAGTTATAGAACCTATATAGAACAAATATGTAGTATTAGATAGGGCTCACCCTTATCTTATAATGTTTTCTTGACCACCTCTCAAGTCACCGAAGTAACCTCCAGAAAATCCTAGGATTTTGTGTTAGGAAAGGGAGACGAGGCCCTACAGTTTATTGTGGAGTTCGAACCACATCTAGGGCATCGAAAATTCCCTCTCTCAACTTAATCCATAACAAATAAACAGAATATCTAACTTGCTCCAGGATGGAATCGAATCATCGATATTCGGTATATAGCTATAAGCGCTTTACCCACTCGGCTTTTATACTATTCAATTCAATATAATAATATAATATAATAAATAATAACACAACATGTAATTACAACCCCTTTATCCCTGAAGGTCTGGAATGACTTTGTGCGGGAGAGCGTTACACATTAAGAGACAACGGACACACATCGAATATCCGAGTATACTGGGATTAATTTCTCTTTCCGAAAAAAATCCCAGTTCCTCGACCTAGTAACACCCCCCATCCAATTGCTGGCATCACACAATTAGCTGGGGGTTGTACTTATTGACCGGTAGCTCAGTTAGCAGGTCGTGAATAAGGGCTTAGATTTATTTGAGTATTCACCAAAATCTAGGCTGGACGCCAGGACTTTTGCAAGTATCAAATAATGAAAAGTTTACTTTAAAAGGTAAAGATAACGTTAATACTTGAAGTCTGTTGGTAAGGAAGTCGAATAAAAAGATATTAGTTAATAAAAAAGTATAATCAACTTGTAAGAATATATACAAAAATGTACATAGGCTAAATGACCTCTTTTAGTTAAAAAAAAACCCAGTTTTGGTTGAGGATCAAGAAATAAACAAAAAATAAGGTTACTGATCTCTTACAAAAATTCTTTTGACCAAATATAAATGTTCACTGGGGACGAACATCTTACTTAACTTCCAATGGGTTAGTCCAGCGAAGAATCCACCAACGGCTAAGCTCTAAATAGGTTCGGTGTCAGTTTCAATCATCACTGTCAGTACTGCAGTTACCCTTGAGAAGAAATGCCAGTCGCATAAAATATCGTTTTCCTGCTCCACCCAGTATATAATGATCATTTCGATCCACCAGTTATCCTCTTCTCTTGGTCCAGGTATTTATACAAAAAGGGAGAGTTTTATGAGATCAGTATTATAGGCAAAACAAAGTAAAATGCTGTGACGTTTGAATTGTCCAGCTACGTAGGCAAAATATTAAAGTTAACACAAATTTACTGAGTAAATTGCAAACTAAACAAACTAGGATCGGTATCCCACAATATTTTAGAAAATTGAAGACTTCAACTAACTTAAGTATCAATAAAAGTTACGTTAAATAGAAAAATTACTAGTCCAACAAATAAACTAGGTGTAGCTATGATAATAAACAAAGTGAAAAAAGTATTCACTATATTTAAGATATTTTTTACTAAAGGAAGGTAATCTTCATTAAAATAGAATTTAGAATATCTGTATACAGACAGACAACTAGAAAGATAACGTAAATCAATATTTGCTAAATATAAAACAATATGATGATTTTCAAATTAAAGGTAACGTGAAATTAAATTATTTATTAATTCATCATAGAGAGGTAATAATGAACTTCAGATAAAGTTAAATAAAGATATATAGCTTGACTATATGTTTACTGCAGATAATCAAAAGTTAAACAATTGCCAGATAACTAGGCAGGTATATTTGCCAGAAAACTAGGCAAGGCTCCACTAGAGCAGCGTTCCTGACTAAATACGTAAACGTTCGAGTAAGCACTCGATATTTTAAATTTAGAAAAACCTTATGTTACTGAAGTCTGGTTGGTAAATATATGCACTGGTATAAAATAATCCACTACAAAACAAATGTACATTAGGTAATTCTCACAAAGGTTATAAACAAATAGGTTTAGTCCAAAAAGGGGTACCAATCTCCAAATGTCACTAGTCACCATTTTTTACAGAGCTACCAACGTCGCCAAGTGACCTAAAACATCAACAGACAAAGACAGAAAACAACTAACTACGATACAAAATGGCGACATTCGTATCCGGGTAAATCTAAAATTTACAATAACCGAGTTAGTTTAAATTAATACACGAAATTATTATAATATCAGAGAGATATTTGATAAATTGCCAACAAGGCACGATAAATCTGAATTAGAGATGTTGTCTTCAGAACGCTACACTAGTAAGAAGGAAGTAGCACTGTCGCGTTCTGCTATCTAAACTCGATTATAGTTTGGAAAGAGACAAACATTTGAGAGTACAATATGAGCAATAAAGACAAGTAGATATTTAGGCATTTTTTATAAACGCAAAAATCTATCAAACCAATCGTTCCAGTAGAAATCAGTGGCGCTATTTGGACTAGACTGGCAGAAACAATTTTTCGCCGAAAACTACAAACTGGAATGAAATGGCTTGCAATTTCGTTACAACCGAGAATCGAACCCGGGATCCCGAGATTTCGAGGCAAGTACGTTACTTCTAGACCACGGAGCCAGATGAAGATGTAAGTTTACTTGCCTCAGCTTGGATTGGTTTGCAAATAAAATGACCGCGTACGTTTATTAAAGGGTGCGTTTTAAATATGTGCTAATAAAAAGAAATCCTCATTTAAAATTTCCGGGAATGCAAAATATTTCATGGTGTCCTTCCATAAATAGAGGTTTTTCCGTATTAACAATAATGTCTTTTGGCCACAATTAACACAATTTCAGAGTGAGAAATTTTTCTTAGAAATAAGTTTTGATGTTGAATAAAATACAGCTACACTGAAAAAAATTATATTCAACTTGCTCCCATATAATAATTTGCTTAGTGTTCTCTGAAGAACTAAAACACTCCGTTTCTTACATAATTGTTCTATAGACAGCAAATTTGTGATGTTAATGTTTAAAATAAATATATACGTGTGGCTATTTTAGAGTGCAATATTAAAGATGCCATATTAGGAACATTAAATATTTTATTCCAAAATTCACTTTTAGACCTGAAGTGGATTGGAACCTTTGATGTGAAGATAACTCTGACGTAGTTTTCCACGAGACACTGAAAGACCACATACTGCTCTCGACGCGCGTTTCGCCAATTCAATCATCTGGAGATGATTAAAACTTTTAGAGTTATAAAAAAAACATTTTTTTATTATAAGTTTTGCTATAATTTGTCCATCAGAAAGACTATTCTAACTAAACCACTTTTTGAGGTTACAGTTATTTTCAACACATATTTATAAATAATCAAAAAATTATTAAGTAGCGAAGCCGTACAAGAATTTTACTGAAATAGTTTATTAGTCCAGGAAATTAGACAAAAAAAGGCCCAACTTTAACACTAATGGAGTTCGAGTCAAAACTAAGTAGAGGGTACATTTACTGACGGTCTTTATCGGAATTCCATTTTTCAATTTCGAACGCTATATGGACAGTTATTGTTAGACTTCAAGAAATGAAGTTAAATACAATTTTACTATGATTTGTTCTGTAAACGGAGATTATCGCAACTTTTAAAAGTGATGTTCATGGTTGATTAAGGTGTTATACTTGTTTTATACACAACCTTTCTTGGGAGTGATTTATAAGAGCTCTATTATATTAGCTGTATAAAGATGTGACAAAACTGTTTTATTATTTTTAGAGCTACATTAATACCTACAACATTTATAAGAGAATTCATAGAGCAATTTTGCTCTCATTCGCACTTGTAGAACTTTTATAATGGTTGCAAGAACATTCTGGAAAGCAATTTATACAGCTTTAATACTTGCTGTATGATTGTTCTTACAGTTTTTATAAAGAAAATAAATGCTAGTTGGTTATATCTTGAGATCATCTATGCAATAATGCACACCCAAATAATTGACAATATAATTAACATATAAGAAAAATATTAATAGGTCTAATATAGACCCGTGGGTAACCCTAGAAGAAACAGTATATTCAAAGAGTTATAACCATTTTCAGACTTTCATGAGATTTGTATTATAATAATTGTTATTATTTTCCCATCTGGTTCAGTAGCAAATCTAGGTTAAATCTATGACTGAAAACACTTGCGGTTATTAGTTACGGTGTAACTAATCAGCAAATATTCAACACTTTTTCGCCACAAATTCCGCCACAAAATTTAATAAATATTTCCCACACCTAGCTCAGTAATTCTTTAGGAAACAAAGGCAGTTTTAAACTTGTAAGTATGTAATTTCAGCGCCACGTTTATATATGACTTTCTGCGCGTAGAATAGATAGGAGAAATTACAAAATAAATAAATGTTTGCTAAAAATATTTAGGTAAAAGAAATACTTCTAATAATTTCAGATTTTCCATTCTCCCCTACTGCAACTTCAGGAGATTTATTACAATAACACTCAGTTACCGAACGCTTAAGCATTTGTTTTATGAGTTTAAAGCTGTTTTTAGACACAAGTGTTAAAATTATATTGCTGGCTGTATAGCAGATGGTTAAAAATTATAATTTGATGGGCATTAAACAGGAAATTATTGTTTGGTAATAAGGAAAATCATTTAACATTTTTAATATGGTCGACATACGTGGTGGTCTACAACTGGCAAAAGTGGCAGATTTTATAAAACATTACATGAAGGACGTTTCAATATATTAAGGTGAGTTCAATGAGAAGAAAAGACTAGACATTAGTCTTGATATTATTTTCTGCTCTACAGAATTACCCTACTATACAGAATTACATTCCAGGAGATAGTAATGGTAATGGTGGGTAGGCTAACATCTGACAAGTAAGGTGCAGGCGAGCCCTTTTCCCCACCCCTCAACCATCTTCTCAGCTGTCCCCTGAGCTATTTACTTCTCTTTTTCCTTCGTCGAATTTTTCCGATCTTCTAATGAAGGTCAGAATATCACTCAGAGCGAGGAACTCATCACCCCCCTTAGGAGCGCCCCAGTACCGAGGATGCTATGCCTCAGGTGCTCGAATGTACACTGCTCCAGGAAGTGGCAAGACATTTCTTCACCATTCCCACATCCTGGACATATACGATCTTCCTCAACACCCATGGATGGTAGATGTCTCCTAAGTATGCATTCAGAGTCACAGACTCCGCCCAGTAACCAGGCCGATCCCGGAATTGTTTGGTCACAAAATCTTGAGTTTGTCTACAGGCTCTGCTGAAAACAGCAAGCAAAGAGAGCCGTAGATGAACTTGGTCTCATATTCGACACCAGACGAGGAAGTCGGCGAGTTGCTGACATTGAATCAGTTACTGAGCTTCAGCCAAATCATCTGATAGCTAGAATAAAAACTGTGAAATAGGGAAATATGTTTCGGCAGCATGTCGATAAGTAGCATGGCATCTTCTCTAAGAACATAGAAACACTTGGTTTATGTACCAAGCTGACATTTTCCTTTCTAAGGTCAGCCGGGCTTAAGTCGAAGACTCAGTAATTCATGGCGGCCTCTCGATATGGTGTAGTCAACACCTTGGTCTACCGTAGCTACGTGGTGTGTAGAAGTTCCTGATATCAACTGCTGAACCTGCCATCAGGTGTCGGAATCTTCCATGCACTAACATTCAGCATGTCCCATATATGTGTTTGCGACCTACATCCATCTACATAACGCGGCGTTACTAATACTATATTACCACCTAAGGCATGGGGTAGTCCCAACCACCAATTCTAGCTTACGTCCCCAGTGATATTGAGTCGAATGTTGAGAAGGAGAAATGCCTGATTTACTGGAACTACGCGTTCCCCTCGGTCAGGCTAATCGAAGCTAACAAGCCTGATATAGTCCTCCTCGACCAACAACTCAAGGTGATGTATGTCATCGAGTTCTCGGCACCTGCGCAAAAAACATTACCTTGAAAGAGGAGAAAAACGGACCAAATATCGCGATCTCTAGTACAAGATTCAAGTGCTGTACCCAGGTTACTCGATCAAGATGGTCGTCCTAATAATCGGTGTACTTGGAGGGATGACGCCGACGCTGCTCTCAGAATAGAAGTTCATACTGACCTGCCAAGAATCAGCTGAGTGGTTGGCAGGCCAAATGCAGAAGGCAGTTATTCTAGGTTCTCTTCGTCTGCTTGGGACACACGATTCTGGTATCTACAGTCACTGTTTCTGTGGGCTATGGAGAGTGCCTGCAGTTAATTCTCCTGCGCTACTCCTGTGAGGTGTCGGATTCCATGGGGGACTATCCGGAATTGGTTCTTCCAAAAAAAAAAATACTAACATGTTTTTTTTTAAGTATTTCTAAAAGTATTAACGATAGTGAGTGAATATATGCAATTTTTGCACGTTTATTACTTTAATAAATTTGAAAAATAAATCTTTTGGCTTCTTCTAGTTGTGTTTTTGTATTCATTATTGATATTATCGAGGACCTCATCAGCATTGGCGTAGATTTATTTAATTTTCTTTGGCATAGTTTGGTATATTTGTCTCTAAAATGTTCTCCAAAGTTGTGAGTATGGTGTCACCGATATATTTATACATATATTAATATCGAGAATAGAGATGCTTTGCATTTGAATGCTTATTGAATCTTGTACTCAATATATTAATAATTTATAGCGTTACCTAATAATTATTGTTTTGCTTCAGAAATGCACATCATATTTCATTCGACCGTTCAAGGAGATCTGCGTGTCCGATAAGAATTTAATTCGTACACCAGGTTTTGATTGTATTGTCGATGCTGAATAATTGAACATATTAGTCTACTTCTTAATTTAGTTAAAAGAGTAGGCATTCACGTTCAATAATCCTAATGGATTTTTTAATCAACTAAGTGACACGGGAAAATAAAACGAGCGTGTCAAAGACACTGATCTTTATCTAGTTGATTAAATTTGATTAATGAATAAATACATTTGTTTATTTGAGTTTTAAATAACATCTAGGAGAATATACTAGTACATATATCCAAAAAATAATATGTTCCGTTATTTTGTAATCTGAAGGTTAATCAGTAAATATACGTTTCCTGACTCTACTGGCTACTTTTTATTTTACTAACATTCAAATAGATTCATTTCTTTTCATTTAGGCATAAGATTAAATAGGCCATGCATAGTGCTACACAATTCGTTTCTTTAGTGTGTGGACTGAAGTTACTCATTTCGTATCTGTAGCTTGCAGGCTAAAACTACGCAACTTTTCTATCAAATAATTGAGGTTATGTTCATATTTGGTTCCTAGTACATTTATTTTTGTATTATCCAGAGAACTTGTACTTTGAAATTTGTGAAAATGACAAGTACACATCTTGAGAAAGGTAAAACATTTGCCTCTTTAAAAAAGCTTAAAGATTTCATAGTAATTGTTGAAAATGAAATATTTATTTCCCTATGTAAGAGGGACAGTAAATCTTTGGAACACATGAAGAATTATTGCCCGAAAAAAATTCGAAATGCCAATAAAGATTTGGTATTTTATAGAATCGTATTTTCTTGTCAGAAAGGCGCCCAAAAAATTTAAGACTAGAGGAACAGGGGTACGAAAATCTAGGTGAGTAATAATTATTTGCAATAGGTAAATTAGAACCATTTGTATGTTAACCACAATTTTTATTAGTACTTTTAAAGAAACTAATGAAACTAATATTTACGCTTTCCGAAAATGGGCAAAATTTGGTTTTGAGCAAAATTGAAAATACACACAACCATGATATAGTGTCTAGTGTGCATCCATTATTACCTAAAAAACAGAAAAGGATGATATTTTGAAACTAAAAATCTAAAATGTAATAAAACGTTATTACAAGAATATATCCGAGACAAAACTGGTAAACCTATATTACTACGCGATATATCCAATATTAGAAGTACAACAACAGTGAATGATTTAAAAGAAGTCCTAAATATATTACAAGAAGATCTTAATTCATACGTTGAAATTATGATTGACGAAGTTGATACACTTCAAGGCATATAATAATAATAATATAATAACACCACATGAAATTACAACCCCCTTTATCCATGAAGGTCTGGGATGACCTTATGTGGGAGAAGGCTACACATTTAGAGACAATGGACACACACCCAATATCCGAGTATACTACGATTAATCTCTCTCACAGAAAAAATCTCAGTTCCTCGACCGGGAATCGAACCCGGGAGTCCGAAGTTTCGATGCAAGTACGTTACCTCTACACCACGGAGCCATATATACTTTCAAACTCTTCAAATGAAAAGGTGTTTTTCAAACAATCCCGAATTACTGCTTCTTGATGCCACGTACAAACTGAACAATCTTCGCATGCCTCTGTATATATTAATGGGAATTGACGGAAATGGAGAAGGTTTGTACTTTCATTCTTCATCATAAGAATTCGATTTCAATTTCTTACATGCTAAATATTTTAAAAAACGTAATTTACTTTGGACAAGAACTTCTACTATAATACATAATATTTATTTTTTATCATCTTGTCTAATCTGTAGGTGTTACAAATTGTATGACAAATATTATTAATTTTAAATAGTTGCTGGGGTGTTTCACCCCTTATATTCTGATTTCCGTCAAATCTGAAATAGGGCATGCTGGAATAATTATTTTTAATCATCTTGTCTAACCTGTAGGTGTTACAAGTTGTATGACAAAAGTTATATTAATTTAAGTAGTTTATGGGGTGTTTCACCCCATTGTATTCTGAATTTTGTCAAATCCGAAATAAGGCATGTTGGAATATCTATTTTTTATCATCTTGTCTGATGTATAGGTATTACAAGTTGTATGACAAAATTTATATTAATTTTAAATAGTTTCTGGGGTGTTTCACCTTCTCTTATATTCTGAATTCCGCCAATCTGGAATAGGGCATGTTGGAATATTTATTTATTATCATCTTGTCTAATTTGTAGGTGTTACAAGTTGTATGACAAAAGTTATATTGATTTTAATTAGTTTCTGGGATATTTCACCTTCTTATATTCTGATTTCCGTCAAATCCTATATAAGGCATGTTGGAATATCTATTTTTTTATCATCTTGTCTAATCTGTAGGTATTTCAAGTTGGATGACAAAAATTATATTAATTTTAAATAGTTTCGGGGGTGTTCCACCCCTTATATTCTGAATTCCGTCAAATCTGAAGTGGGGCATGTTAGAATATTTATTTTTTATAATCTTGTCTAATCTGTAGGTGTTACAAGTTGTATGACAAAAAGTTATATTAATTTTAATTAGTTTCTAGGGAGTTTCACCCCTTAAATTCATATTTTCGTCAAATCTGAAGTAGGGTATCTTGGATTATTTATTTTCTATCATCTTGTCAAATGTGAACGTATTACAAAAAGTATTAGGATTTTCACTTCAAGAGCATTACTCAACTGGTTCACTGTAAAAAATCGTTTCCCGTTTCTGATTCTGGTTCGTCTTCAGCCACATAATTTTAGGGTGCCACCGTTAAGGGGCTGTGGCACGGCCGAGTCAAGTTGCTTGAGCTTGAGCTGCTCGAGTCGGCCGTGGTTGTAGCTCCTTTAGCAAACATTTTAGAGATAAACTTTATTCAGGTTTTCTTTATCATTTGACTTGCTCTACATGTCCCTATGATTTGAATATTCATTTAGAAAACATTAAACGAGTAAATATGTAGAAAGTGATGAAAACAAATTTGTCGATTACAGTTTTATAATAACATCAATTATTTTTATTACTAGTTTTATTTGTGTGCAGATAATTGGAAGAGGATAAGTAGTGTATTATAAATACTTCATAAAAACTATTACAGCAGATATTACTTTTTTTAACCGCAAATAACACTTTTTTGTCTCCTTACTCATCTTCATCACGAATACACGATTAACAACTGTGATGTTACTAAACCTTTATGTAAAAAAGAAAAAGCAAATCACGTCCTGTACCATCTTGAAACATGTTTAAAAAATGAACATGAAGGCCGCAATCCGATATGGTTAGTGAAAACCGCGATGTTACCGTTGACGACGACATACGGTGTCATCAACTGCATGAATTTGCGTATAAACGAATATAGTTGGTGATAGACCAAAGTCTTACTCGAACACCGCCTGCCAACGGTGTTTCGTAATTAATCGTGTTTTTATTGACATTAATGAACGATAAAAAAATTTCAAATAACACACAAAATGTGAAAAATGTTCTACTATTAATAATATAATATGTTATCCTTTATTATAACAACAATATTATAGGTTTCACCCCTGGTATTATCAACATTTTAAAGGAATCTTTAGCTTAAATGGAGTTTTGCTGATAAGAAAATGCATTATCAGCAATTCCAGCAAAAATATAAATCGAGATATACGAATGCCATAAAATCTAATTTTTCATTTAAATTATAACATTGCTTATACGATATTAATATTTTGTTTATCTTCTGGTCATTAAAACCCCTTTTAAGTTAAAGGTTCCTTTAAAATATGGATAATACTAGGGTAAGTTATCAATATACCAATTTGTTTTACAGAGTTGGTCATGGCTGTACTTGTTTTTAACCATTTATGACTTCCACTAAAGATTTCCAGGAGTAATCAAAGAACTTGTACTTTGTATAATTTATAGGAGTTTTCGTTTTCGTTATGATCAGAGTGAAGGGGTAATTTTAAAAATAAAGATTTTGGCAAATGAGTAAACATTTTTAATAATTGGTTTCAATTTTTTTTTTGCTTAAAAAATGCTATGAATCTTTTCATATAATCCAGTTTCTTCTATCTAGGATGAGGTAGTTATCTAATAAATATAATTAGGAAGTTTGGATGTCATCTCAGAGACGGATTTTTAAACTTAATACCCAAAAACGCGTGATGCAATAGTAATAAATTAATTTGTAAGTGTACTTACACATTAATTAATCACTCTTTTGCATATAAAAGCGGCACCGATGAGCGGTTGTCAATCGACAAAAATTATATTCCCTAAACAAAGCGCATTGTTAGTTGACTGCTTATATTTGCTTGATTAAGCAGGAGGGCCTTCTGTTTACGGCATTTAGCAATTTTGGTCAGTTCGAAAACTTTCAGGCTAGAGATATGTTGTATATATGGCGATTATGAAGACATTTGTTATTTATTCAATGTTTTCTGTTTAGTGTAGGGCGTTAGTGGGCGTAAACATCGCGAAGCAACCCGTCTTCAGAAAGTGATGTATTGTGTGTTGTTATGTAAATGTGGGACTGTCATACACAAATCCAGTCCAATTATTAGTAAATGCACTATGACGAGATATGTGTCGTCGAAAAAACACCAAACCCAGATTGGTGAAGACAAAGGCAGGAACAGGAGAAGCTGTTATGTAAAGAAGTTTACAAGGTGAGAAGCTTTTACTGAACTGTCTGCCCCTGTTTAAAGTTTGCTTGCAGTCATGGCATCCAAATTCCCGAAATATAAAATAAATATTATTATATTAATAAATTCTATAATAATTAATTAATGCTTTTACCACCTAATATTTGTATATTAACGTGTCCATCAAAGAATATCAGTAATTGAAATGGTAAATTCCTTATTGAAAATAATGACTTATTTCCTATACAAAGAGTTATGTCCTAAGGGCCACTGTATCTGAAAATTTTAGTACATACAGGGCAGAGTTCATAATTTTTTTAAAACATATTTTATACCACTGGATAACTGAAGAATATGAAATGGCTGACCATTTCCATAACCTACAAGCAATGCAAACAACTGAACATCAACGCCCTCTACCTGCAAAATGGTTGATTTTTAGAACAATGTTTATATAGGAAACTAACATTAATATTTAAATCCTTATTGAAACTTTTGAAAAAAAAAATTTTTAATTATACAGTAGGCATTTATTTATTTACATTAAGTTAGTAGTTAGCATATCCTAAAAATTGTAAATTTCACTAAAGCTAGAAAAGGTGTGCTAGAGAACTCTTAAATAATATCCACGAAGTTCTGGAGTATTCAAATCTTGAAAAATGTTGGTCGTGTTCAAACAATAAACTAAATGTACATCGCTAAAGCAGCAATCACACCGCAACCGACTGAAACATTTTTTCAGTACCATCTATAGCCCTATTTTCGATTTACTTCAGCAAAGAAAAAAATCATACTTTATTCATTACAATATTTCACAGATATTGTTTATGGCGTATTTTGTTACATCCATGCAATACGTATACTTATGTATCGCCTTATACCAAGAGAATACTGGGAATTGTAATTCTTTCACAGAACTAGTCTACAAATGGAACCTTAAAGATTTAGAGCCTGCCCTGTCCTTAAACTGTCCAGAGCAACTGATGATAAATAAATATCTGAGCTAAGTTTGCATATGTCAGTCATACTTACTTGTCAAAATACTACTTTATTGATTTTGTGCAAAATACATTTATTTTCTTTCTTTATGGTGGCACTGTGCGAATGGCCACGTTGCCACAGCCATGCCTTAATTGCATTTTTTCCGTAAATAGTTTACTGTTGCAGTATGACCTAATTGGGTTCTTCTTTCACTTTGGTACAACCTGTATACTATAACTTGAATTAATGTTTATTTTAAAAGCCGCTTTGAACAAAGGGTTAATTTATTTTATGTCAAATACTTGGAATAACAATTATTTCTCAAAGTAATTCTTTCAAACCGATTTCTTGTTCAGGGTAACATTAGTTATTTTATGTGTTTATGTAAGCCAAGTAAGAGGAAAGAATTTTAATATGATTTAATTCAGTTATAAGTCAATCTTAAAGTCAGAAACTTAATTAATATAATTATCTGGATTATACTACTGTAGGTATGTTCCTATATGGATAATAGGAATATCAGAGTCAAATATAATAATGTGGAATCTGTGAAATATAAAGTTAATTTGGGTGTCCACACCGTTCTATTTTGGGGCCACTACTATCCATGATATTCATTAATGATCTACCTAATTTCATCAAAGATGCTTTGACAGTTATGTACGCTGATGATATTAGTTACACAGTAATCGCCGATTCTGCTGAGGAAATGTATTGGAAAGCAAAAACTGTACTTGATAATGTTAGTGCCTGATGTCAACGTAATATCCTTTTACTCAACAAAAAACAAGACCACATTTTTAAATTTTTATCTTAGAAGACCTTATAGCAGATTTCTTTGTTTTTTTTTTGATAAGAAAAAAAGTCCTAGGTACATATATTGATGACACATTGACATGGGAATCTTATACTCATTATGTGTGTAAAATGTTAAATAAGACATATTTTGCCATACTTAATTAATTTAATATTAATATCTACCTTAAATGAATCGGGACTAATGGAGGTATAGTATGCATTGGTGTATTCTCACATGTGTTTATATATTCTGGTCTGAGATAGGGCCATTGACTTTGCCAAAATTTTCGTTATTAAAAGTCGAATTATAAGATTGATCTTTAACATAAATCTAAGGAATACTTGTAGACCAAAATTTATCGAAAAGAAAATACGTTCCCTTCCTTGCATATATATTTACAAGTGCCCAATAAAAAAATTCTTGCGCATTCAGATATAGTGGAAGCTAAACAAGAAATTGACCGGCTAAATAAAATGTTAAAACTAAATCTACCAAATAAAGAAGAAATGAAAGATGAATTCAAAAAAATGCAAATATAATTATGAACAACTGATAATTGAATATAAAAAAAATCAAGCAAATAAAAAAATAATAGATTCTGACAATAAACAAAAAACAATCTGGGACATTATAAATAAAAATGTACGTAATGTAGGTAAAAAAGAAGCCAGCTCGAATTTCCTCTGAAAATTACAATAATTTCTTTACAAGTATAGTAGATGATATAATCAAACAGATACCGCAATCAAATTATTCTTATATGGATTACCTAAAAATTATTCCACAGAAAAATGACCTTTCAATTTTCTTGTATCCTGCTTCACAGGTGGAGGTGGAGAGTGTTATAAATTCATTGAAACAATCTAAGTCAACGGATGTGTATAATCAATCAGTAATTATATACAAAGAAAATATTTTATCACTCGCTGCACCCATTATTTATCTTGTAAATCTTATATTACAGAACTGAGTATTCCTCAATAAATTAAAAATAGCCAAGGTCATACCACTTTTTAAATCGGGAGATATAAGTGATGCATCGAATTATCGACCTATTGCTTTTCTGCCAATTTTGGCAAAAATCGTTGAAAAATAATCGCTTTAAGAATCATAAATTATTTTTGAGTCAAATAACCTTTTCACTAGTAAACAGTTTGGCTTTAGAAAAGGTAGAAACACATCAAGTTCTGTGCTTAATTTTGTTAATTTTATAACTGAAGGTTTCGAAAATAAGAAATCAACTTTAGGGATCTTTCTGGATCTAAGCAAGGCATTTGATTGTGTCTCAAATGATATCTTGTTGGACAAATTAGTGTATTATGATTTCAGAGGAGTAGCTTTAAACTTATTATTGTCCTATCAAACAGATAGAAAGCAGTGCGTATTTTACTAATGATATGTTAAATAGTTTGTTGCCTGTATAAAGGAGTGTCCCACAGAGTAGTGTCCTGGGACCGTTGTTGTTCTTGATTTATGTAAATGTCCTACCATACGTTATTCCAGTTTTTTCAATTTTGTTTGCCGATGATACTACGTTTGCGGAGCAGCTAGATGACATATGTGACAAAAATATCGTTAAAACTAAAACAGATGTTATTGATAAACCGCTAGATTGGTTTAATGCAAACAAATTTTATCTAAATAAAAACAAAACAAATACACTAATATTCAGCACACAAAAGACTATTTCGTCTGAAACAGTTAAGTCACTAGGTATAACATAGACTCTAAGTTAACATGGCAGGCAATATCGAACAACTTTGTACTAATTTGTCAAAAAAAGTCTATGCTATTCGCCAGATCAGAAGTAGAGTTAATACAGATGGTGCAATTACAACGTATCATGCTCTATTTCATAGTGCAATAACTTATGGCCTAATAAACTAGGGATCATCTACTCATATTCAAAAAAGTTTTTATTGTCCAAAAGAGAGCAATTAGAGCAATTGTAAATGTAAACCAAATGGTGAGTTGTAAGCACTGGTTCGTAAAACTTAAAATTTTAACTCTACCGTCGCGTCGGCAATAATATTATGTAATTTGATTCACATAAAGGAGATGAATGGAGATACTCATGAATACAACACCTGTACAAGGAACAATATACGAATACCCAATCAAAGGTTAGAAATAACTAAAAGAGACAACTTAGTGGTAACGTTGTTCAACTCTCTGTCAAAGACTCTGAAAGAATTGCCTCTGAATCATTTTAAATTTAAATTAAAAAGTCATCTTTTAGCCAGTGCCTACTATGACATTACAGATTTTAATTACGTGTAAAAATTGATGTAAATTGTTTGTGCCTAGGAGTGATGTTTTTTCTGTTTTGTGAAATTTCTTATTTATATTATATATATATATATATATATATATATATATATATATATATATATATATATATATATATATGGTGGGTGAGTATATACCTTTTTAAAGAGGTAAATGTATCGCCTTTCCGAATCAGTAATAATATACAGGGTACTCCGGATTTAAAAAATTAACTTTCGTACATTTTTCTAAGTCACTTGTAGAAAGCGTTCTCTAACTCACCCTGTAGGATATTCGAAACATTTGATTGATGGAGGAGATGCCCCCTAGGCCTTGCCTAGCTGCAACTAAAAAAATTATCTTTTAATTGCGGCGTAGGTAGGAGAAACACGATTTACTGAAAGTCAAATTTTTGGCAATAAATTCAGAAAAGAATTATTATCTCGAAAACGGCTTGAAATAGGTATAGGGAAATATTAATAAAAGTTACTCAGAAAGAGACGTACGATCCAAAAACGCAAAAATATTCAGGTTGTTCCATTTAAAATAACGAAGATGTTGCCAGTTTTACGTATAAGTGGCAACACCGCACTTTCGAAAAATATTTTAGTTGGAGAGATCATACTCGATTATCTTGTACCCAAAATTTTCAAAGCAATCGGTTGATCCATTCTCCATATACCTCTAATACTCCACCCACCGTGGCTCACCCCGTATATATATATATATATATATATAAATATATATATATATATATATATATATATATATATATATATATATATATATATATATATATATATATATATATATATATATATATATA
>JANEYF010000541.1:0-45326 GCA_029963845.1 Rhamnusium bicolor | reverse complement strand
TCAACCTCTAAAACATACCCATACCTAAGTTTAATCTACTATCTGTTATAGTTTTTGATTTTGTAATAAAAATGCAATTAAAAAAAATTAAATTGCAACATCTCAATAACTCTTCATATAAGGATATACATTTTATTTAGTAAACTCCGCTTATTTTTTACCTGCCTTGAAAATGTTAGTACGTTGTTACCTAACACCCTTACATTGTTAAAGGGGGGCTTACCCCAGTATTTTTTGTATATTGTGGAGTATTTTTAATTATTTCAGATTAGCTTTTGTTGGACCACTTAAAACCACGCTCCAAGTATTTCAGTTCTTAGTATTATTTAGTAGGTACATAATTACCTTTTTTATTTCTAAAATGTCTTTATTTACTCAAATGATGTCCTTTAGCTGATTACATTTCTATTAGAGGCAATGGTATATGTACTTTGTAAGTAAACTTTTTATCATTTTCATTGTCTATAGGAAAGATCAATTTGTATTTTCTTTTTTCACCTATTTTAAATTTCTTCTTTAACTCTACATTTTTAATTTCATCATCAGATAAGCTGGAAGTATCAGACAGATGTTCTTCTTGTAAACTTGCAGGTAGGGAGAGATTTCTATTTATGGTATTAGAATCAGAATCACTATCGCTACTATCATTTTTTAATTGATCATTGACAGTTTCAAAATTAGATCTACCAAATTTCGTTGATTTGCGCTAAATATTTTTCTAAGTTTTTCTCTCTATTCTGTTTCATATTTAGTTTGTTATCAATTCTAGATGACTTTCTTGAATTACTTTAGGAAATTGTTCAACATTTTTTTTATTATCTATGTTGCTTTCATCTGAATCAGATGAACTATTTTTCTTTTGGTTTCGCTTGATCTTAGAGATTTACTTTTTATGAGTTCCTTACGTAATTCCTCAGTATCTTAGAGTTTTCCTTGTCTTTTTTTGCATTACGTTTATTTTTGCGTACTTCGTCACCTCGCATCTTACTTTTTGATAGGTACTTTCTGAACATCAGAATCTGAAGAGTTCTCATTTTTTTGTTTTTCTTTGTCAAGGTTTCTACAACTTCACACTCAGAATCTTTTATTTTGCTTACCTCTTTTTCTCTTTATTATTTTTACTTGTGATTTTTGCACTCTATTATTTGATGGCGAGTTTTAAGGCCGATTTTAATTTACCATTTTGATCTCTCCCATCACTTTTTTCTTTGGAGTTTTAGATTCTTCATCAGAACTAGTTAAAATTATTACTGAACTATCAAATTTAACAGATTTTTTGGTTTGGGGTCGATCAATTTGCTGAGGTCGACTAACCGAATTAAAGCTTTTGGTTCAGATTTAACGTGCATTACGTCACAGTGTTTATCATCATTTTTATCTAATTCTTCTTCAATATTTCCTTTAGACTTCTTCAAAATACTACTCTCAATTATATTTGAGTCATCTATTTTTGTCGAAAATTCTCAGAACTGTTTGAGTCAGAGTTATTTCTTTCAAGAGTTGTGTCATCATCTTTATCACCACTTTTTTAGCGTTATTGTCCAAAATGTTTTCAGTTACATCTGAATTTTCCGACAGCCCTAAAGGATCTTCCGATAAAGATTCAGTGTAATTTTTTTCTTCCGCTGTATTATCCAAAGTGTCCTCAATATTGGTTTCCTCATTTTCTTCGATGTTATTACAATCAATAACCGCACCAGCCTCATTTTCTACAACTGTGCTTTCTATTTCATCTCGTTCATTCTCCACAATTGTGCTTTCAGTATTACCATCTTTATTTTTGGATTTCACAGTATTGTCAGATTCACTTGACTTCTAATCATTCGTTTCTTCCAACCTACTTTCATTGCTGTTCTCATTAGTTTCAGAATTTTCCGTTTCAATTACATTTGATACATTTTCCTCTGTTTCATTTTCAACATTTTCCATTTCTCCCTCTTTTTCGATAGGTACATTCTCAAGTTCATTATAATGTTTATAAAACTCATCTTTAACTTTCACAGAATGTTCAAAGAGGCTATCAACAAGATTTTTTGTTTTCTTTAAAATCACACCAATTCTCTCTTTTTCTGTTTAGTTTCAATTTAATTAAAAAATTCTCAATGTCCTTTGTGGCATTTAACACTTCCTTGATGTTTGAAAAGTTGTCCAGGACAAGCTCCAGAAGTCCTTCCTCTTTCGACATTTCTGAATATCTGGAAATTAGAAATATATTTTATTTACTAATATCCAGCGTACGTTGGGGTTAAGTTGTTCCTAAAATAAGGATAATTAAAAACCAAATATTATTATTAGAACAAGGTAACGGTAAAATAATAATTATAAAATGTAATTTTTCCCGCCTCATAAATTATATTTACATCCATCTGGATTTATTTAGACATTAATTTAAAATGCATATCCATATGTTAAGTATTTATGGATGAGTAACTTATTTTAACACAATTTACCTAAAGGGAACAATACTTTCGATAAAACATCAACAACGAAGCAACGCCGACATTTTACACAATTTGTCAATCAACTATGGGACTTTCGTAAATGTTACACGATCATTAAATGATTCCTCTATCGTATTCTGTCCTATTTTAAAAACTTCAGAAGAACGAGGACAAATTCAGTTCAGAGTAGGATCAAATTGGAACGGTTACATTTATAAAAAAGGTGGCAGTGCTGCCACAACTAGATACTGAATGACAGCCACGAATTTCTTATAACAGCAAATTGAACATTACGAAAAACATTGGCCACATTGAAATTTCTTCAAATGAGTTATAATAGGCGTGTTTTATTGCCGTCTCGATTAGTGGCCACAGAACATAAAAACTACTTGCAAAAGTAGCAGCAGATTCTTGAAGTAGCAGCACCAGAGACAACCACTCTAGCAGCACCAGAGAGTGGTTGTCTCTGGCAGCACCAAATAAAAACACGCTTTCAGTGTTGCCAATATAACATAAATTTATGAAAAATGTTCTCGAGAGGCTACTTTCATTTAAATTTTTGCACTACACATACATGTAACTTTTTTTTAAAACTTTACGTAGCATTTTTGTCATATAAATATAAATAATTATTTAATTGATCAATATTAAAGTGTTCATCTATATTTCTTAAAATTTTGACAACACGAATTATTTTATAATCTTTATTTGTCAAGGCCAAAGTCAACTGTCATATAAATATAACCAAAAAACTACTGGCGGTTCTTCTATAGGGATATTTGGTCAATGACCTCCCACATACAAATAAAAAATAGAGGTATTCATTTTCTGAAGTTTAATATTCTTAAATATATATATATATATATATTATATATTTTTAAACTTCAGAAAATGAATAGCTCTATTTTTTATTTGTATGTGTGAGGTCATTGACCAAATGACCCTATAGAAGAACCGCCAGTGCAAAATCTTACAGTAACTAGTTATTTTCGATTTGTAACTAATTGTCCACTATCTCTACGATAGATTTCGGTCGTAGGATTAATAGCCAAAATTTTGAACTCATAAGTCATAAAACATCTAAACACTACGTAGTAGCAGGGGTGTACAGCAATAAAACGCGCTTAATGGTTTGATTTTGACATCTTTTGTAATAAGACTTTTCGGGTGACAAGAGTGGTTAATACTGCGTGGTACTAAACGGTAATAACTAGACATTACGGTATTAACCAAGGTGGTATGTACACCCGAAATGGATGGTAACAGAAAACAGAACCCCTCCACTTTACTTGAATGAATACGACGACAGATGATTGATGAATCGTCGTCACCAGGAATTGTTTGTTGTTGTATGAATGCAGTTGTTCAGTGGTTATATGCTTTAACGTTTAACATCAGAAATATAACTTATTATATGTTTTATGAATAACATGTTAATTATTATTAACCGTAAATAAGTTTTTCGGCTACTTCATCATTCTCCTCATATTCGAAAATGATGTTGGTAATACTGAATTTTAATAGCATTTTTGTATGAATTAGTACACGTTAACCTAAAAGTCACTTTTGTTTATAGTTTTTTGACATATAAACGGTGTCTCACTCATAACCGCCGGTATTAACCCAAATGGAGACTTGAGTTAAAACCAACTAATACCAGGTAGTACTGGGTGGTACCTCGAATTGGACTCGAATTACACTGGTTTTAACAAATTATGACTTGGTCCTATTTGGTTATAACCGATTTGTCACCCGAAAAGTCTTAATGTTATCTAATCCTGATTTGAACGCTCTCCTACATTGTTGTCCTCTTTTAAATAGTTTGGAAGAACGCGTACAGATATAGTTCAGGTTAGGACCAGGTTGGACCAGATAACATTTACGAAAGTCCCCGCTGTTATACTCAAATGACATATCGTGGATGGTTCAGCTCACGGTTTATAAACTAGAAAGAACCGTACCCTTCGATTACAAGTTTTAACCTTTTTCTGTTCTGTGGTTTTAACTAGCCGCTAAACTATGGAGTGTAGAGAAGGAGGAACGTCTCTTATGGACGGTACGTTCAAAATGTGGTCTGAATTCTGTAAGGTATGTGATGTGGCGCTGATCGTATTATGGGATTGAGTCTGAAGTTAAACACTTACTATATCTCTGAAACTAGCTTCAGATTCTATAAACTAACGAAAACATAATATTATGTAGGTGTTGAAAAGAATTATACAGCGTAAAAAAATAATAAAAATAGTAAAAACAAAATCACGTAGTATACCTCCTCTAAATCAGCGCCACCTATTCTTCCATCGAAAATCCGATCACATTTTTTAACACGGAGACGTTTCTCCTTCTTTACACTCCATAGTCGAAGGTATGCGCTACGTACCGGATACTGGCGCGCTAACTTCACACAACTATTGTTTTGTGGTTGGTTCTACTGTGTTGTTGATTTGAACTTCAAAGCCATTTGACAGTTATACAAGTTTTATGTTTGTGATTGTTTATTGCGTTTTGTTTTTTATTCTTTAGAAGGTGATGGTTTGGAATCATTTTGAGTGTTGATTTATAAAAATTGTTTTTAATTATAAAATGAATATAAGCAGAAGTATTCGAATGTGAGTATTTTTTATTTTTTACCTACGTACTCAAACAATTGAAAATGTTTAACCACCAAATTTTTTCAAAATGTTTTTAAATAGTGTTAAGATTTTTTTCCACGTATTTTTCTAAGTGGATAGTAGTTGAGAATATGTTGAACAAATTTGCCTTTAGTTACATACCTTTAATATGAAGGAAATCTTTTACCAGTTGGAGAAATTTAGATTACCCCTTGCAGTAATCTCTCCTGGTAATCTCTTAATAGTATATCGACCATTGATCATCTATGATGTAATTTTCATGTAAAATCTGTGAAATACTGTGGTAATATCATGTAGTGTCGTGTCATATTTTATATACTGGTAATATAATTAGTAATATTGTGTTCCATTATAACTGGTTATTCACTTATAATTTTGATTTAACGTTAAAGTTATGATTAGTTTTTTAATTTTATGTTTATTCGAGCAATATTGGCAAATTTTAGATAGGGTTGTTTATAATTATTATTTTTTATAAAGTAAAACTGACCAAAAGGTTTTTCATGATTATACAAGGTCTTACAATTTGTCAGTATCAGTATCAATACAAGAGCATGGCAGAATAATTCAAAATAATCTTGGAAACAAGGTAAAAAATGTTTGGCTACTACATTATGCAATGGTATAATTGACTGCTCTTTTTATTAAAGATTTCCTCTCCAGGTTTGTGTTTCTGATACGTATAGGTATCTATTAATATTTATTTTGAAATTGTTAGTAAAGAAAATAGTAAAATTTTATTATATCTACCTACTATAAACTATAAAAAAGCTGTTAACTAACTTTAAACACATTTATTGTTAGGTACTAAATTATGTGTATTAAATTCACTTTACTCGCAGCATAACTAGGCCTTTTATGAATTATATGAAGTGATTTCTAAGGAGTCGTAGGAACAATACAAACCCTTATTTTTACTCATTCTGGAAACTCATTTTCGATTTGTACTGCGAAATCAGCAACCACCTGCAGATGATACATTAGGAAAATGTTTATTACTTATTAAAATAAACTTTTTTTATTTCAGTGCCAAAAGACAAATTACAAAAGAAAATGATGGGGAATTGGAATTAGATGAGAGTCAACTAGAAGAAGAAAGATTAAAAAAATCTACTGGTAAGTTTATTTATATTTTTATATAATCTGTATATTTATAACTATTTCAATACTCAAATTCGTAGTTTGTTTCTATTTCGAATCTGTTCATTACAACAATGGCAATGAAATATGACAAAGAGTTACCAAATGTTGTCCCGTTTATGTTCAATATATCGCGTGCGTAGACGTCACAGCTGTTGAGACTAAAGTGAAACAAATAGTGTGGTCTGCTAAATGAACATCTTGTTTTAAGTGTATTTTGCGTTTTAAAAGCTAATATTGGTATTTATTATTTCGATGTAATGAAATGAAATAATCTGTAAATTATTTTAAACAGTTGTAACAGGCTGAAGGACCTCGGTTGATGGCCTTTTGGTGAAACCAATAAAATACTTTTATTATTATTATTATTCTTATTTCCATAATTTTGTGTGCTCAAGATAGAGATGTATTTGCATTTTACGGAATTATTTCGTGATGTACAGGTTAGATACATGGAAAAAGTGTCATTGATTTAGATGCTTATAATTTGAAAAAGACGTATTGGGTTTTGGGTCTTAAACAATTTAATAAAATAATTATAAACAACGATTAATAATAATAGTATTTTTATTATTCTGCTCTGGTCACAAGTCAGCTTATAACTAGAGTTGGCATTTCGATCCGCAAATCATGGGCGGTGCCAGGTAGAGAAATACCCAAGTATATAAGCGAGACTTGTTTACTATTTTAGTCTACTGTTATGCGTCGAGGTGTCAATAACGTAATTTATTTCTCTCCGTTGTGTTGTTGATAATTTTATTTTTTGTGTTTTATTCTTGATATTAATTTAATAATAAAGTATTGTTACATGTTTGCTATCCACACAAACACCTCTACTTGTGGATTCGTTGATTGAAAGTCCAGGTAACACTTACTCACTACTTTATTTACTAATTAACAATTAACAACAATAGATTAATTACTGTATTAACTATAATCACACTTGAACACTTATAAGTCTCTTTCTTATTTCTTCTTTACTCGTTCACGTTCAACTTAAGATTGATTCTCGGCCCACCGTGCGTCTTATTTATACATCCATTCACACGGTCTAGAGTATTCCAGAATATTCCCGGCCGTTCGCATACAATTCCAGTCTCATCTAACCAGTCTACACAGTCCAGTGGCTTAACAGTATGTCAGACCTGCTCAGGGGAAAAATGGCCATACGCTGACAAAGTGAATAAATTTATCAGTGAATTCCCGAATTTATTCTACTATGGTGCTATAATAATTTATAAGGTGTGCGAGACTGACCTGATGTGCTGGGACAAACATGATTGTAAATGTCACGTAAATTTTGTGCAACAAAACTAAAAAAAAATGGTGTGCCTTCGACAACACAGTTTATGTTCGATTTACTCTTAATGCTGATTGCCTGTGATGTTCCGTTGCACATACTCGATAAACAACCATTTCAGGAGTTCTGGATTAAATACATTCCCAAGGTGACATTACAAAGTCGCACAACGTTGCGTAACTATGTACCACCTGTAAGCGAAGACATTGTAAATAAGATCAAATATGTACTAAAAAATACACGGCTGTGGTTATGTGTTGACGAGACGACAGATTGTAAAAAAAAATTCTATTGTAAATGTATAGTATGTGTACTGGACCCTCTTAAACCAACATTTCCACTGTTACTAGCTAGCTAAAGACTAACTGAGTGTACTGGCCAAACAATTACGCAGGTGGTACTGGAGACGTTAGAAAAATTTGACATGTCAAGTGTTGATGTTTGTGACCGATGGTGCCGCAACAATGCGTTTAGTAGGCCGTTCTCTTCAAGAACACGGTTGTAGGTTATACATGTTACGTGTAAAGTGCATGCTGTACCCCTTGTGGTAGAAACTATTCAACAAGGTTTTCCAGAGGTAGATGCATATAGCAAGTACTAAAAAAAGTGTTTCTTAAATTTCCGAAACGTCTTCGCTCATTTCATGACAAGTGTCCCGGTATTTCTGAACCACCACAGCCGATTCTTACATGTTGGGGAACATGGTTGGTGGCAGCATTTAATTATGCTGAATATTTACAACAAATAAAAGCTTTGATATTACAATTCAATCCAGACGAGGCTGCAGCTATTAAGGAAAGCCAGACAAAATTCGACGATGTTTCTGTTGAAACAGCTTTAAAAACTATTCACAAGAACTATAAAGGATTACATGACGCCATATAAAACTTACAGAACAGTGCGTTGTCGTTAGCGAAGTCACTGCAAATAATGGACGAAGTAAATCGACTGCTACACTCTATAGGTGACGCAAAAAATGAGCCCGTTGGAGAAAAGTTCACACGTATGTTAAAGCAAGACACCGGTTTTACCAGATTAAGACAAATTTGTGATGGTACTGATGGTGCATCTGCAGATCTGTTAAGTCAGTTCAAAGATTATTTTAAGTATGCTTGTATTACATCAATAGATGTAGAACGGTCGTTCTCAAAATATAAGCATATTTTTTCACCATGTCAAACATTACTCTCGGAGACAACCATTGAAACATACATTATGCTGCAAAGTTTTTACATATCTTTTCCAGTTTGTGATAACCAAGCTAGTTAAGAGGGTAAGTTGTGCATACATTGTTATAAATTGTAACAGTTTATTGCTTTTATTACTAGTTAATTTATTTTCTTGCACTTATTATGGTGCGTACGTCTATGGCCTGCGGCGAATTTTTGCCAACTCTACTTATAACTAACTATATTAATTTCATCATGGTTACAGTTTAGTTTACATGTATAAGCACATCTTGTTCAGATGAGCAGTGAGGATAACATAAATAGAGTACTATATCATTCAACCTAATTTTTTTTCTGTATATAACTTATATAACTAATACTAATTCTGTTTGCACTTTGATTTTAAAATATACATACCTATTCAAATTGTCATTAATACCTTTAGAATTTAAAATCGTATCGGTCATCCAAAAATTATGGGTTGCAGGCAGGGTTTATATATGAGGTAAATATAAAATTTTCCCTAAATTGTACTATAGCATATACAGGGTGGCGTAAAATAAGCTAAACATATTATTTGACCTGTAACTTTTATACGAAATATGATGTTTCTTGTGTTGTAAATACTACGCCCTTGGAGTTGATGGAGCCTGCCGGCTTCTCTGCTGTAATCTCAGATATTATGTTATTGAATTAAAAACAAACATTTTTAAGGTGAATAGACCATTGATTGGAATAGTTTTTAGTTAGCGAGAGTTTAGTATATAATAGAGTCAGCTTAAGTTCACAAGTGTGCTGATAAGATTGTTATTCTTATTAATTAATATACGCTTTCTTCTATTGAAAGGGTGTTGGAGTTTTACTGAGTGTTCCACCCTACTTTTACTCGAACACTTGAGATATCCCCAAAGAAAAAGTCGTTCAGCTTATTTTGCGCCACCCTGTATAAATGATACATTCTGTCGCCTGAGTTTTGGCATGAACAAATAAAGAGAAATTTTTAAATAATTTTTGAGCATAAGAAATTCACATAAGTAGTATATGACAGTTATTACCAGTTTATTGCAATTTACTGGCAAACATTTATTTGCAGACTTTTACTTTCATATACATATATGTACAACACGCTAGCGAATAACTCAGCCAGTTTATTGAAATGAACGGTGTGCTTCGAAATCTTCAGTGGTTTTTAATTTTTTGAAATCATACCATTGGTTACTAAGTAATGAATCCTTTAAAGCGGCCTACACACACAAATATGTTGCGATGCACCCATCGACTCCTTGGTTTCATAAAACGCATCAATTTCAATTCGCCCCCACATTACTGATTCTTGATAGTTTGTGAATTGATGCTGATGCTTAAACACGTTTTTGAAAATCAAATCAATCAAATGTTATTTAACCCAAAGTTACAATAAATTTTTTTTATATAGTGATAAATTAGTACCTGATTTCATAATGAAATGTTTTGCGTCTTGGCAGATTTCATAATGAAATCGTTTTGTGCTTTAACAGATACTGTAGTATTTTACATTTGTTATGGGTTATGATTTATTTATCCTAACTAAATTAAAAAACTAAGAACTAAAAAACGTGGTATGATCGTTATTAGCATACAATATGGTTTTAATTATGAAAATATTTCCTCCAATGAATTAAAATATTGCATAACAAATATTGATAATTTTTTTCAAAATAGGTTATAGTTATGAATGTTTTTTATATTTTCAGGAATAATATTATAAATGTTTGCACCAATGAAGTTAATAAATTTTTTGTATAAACATGAGTTAGGTGGGGTATACTAAGAGCCTTGTGTTCTGTTTGTCTTGTATTTTATGTGTGATTAATTACTAGAAAAAGTTGCTCTGTAGAATATTTTCGGTTTTTGTGAAATATAACTTTAAGTATTCATTTTTGAGTAATTTTTAAATTGACTATTATATGTTCCGCCCCATATTATGATACCATAGATAAGTGTAGATTCTACTAATGATTTGTATGCAATTTTTAATATACTAAATAGAAGAATATTACGTAATTTATAGAGCACATAAACAAGTTTTCTTAATTTTGTGGTAAGGTATTCGGCGTGACTATTCTATTTAAATATATCGTTTATTAAAAGACTTAGATATTTCACGTCTGTAGTATTATGAATTACTTTTTGGCAAGTGCAGTTTATGAAGTCACATTTTGAATGATATTTTAAAGTGTCAATTTCAGGTAGTTACTAAAAATAACAAACTTCGTTTTTGAGTAATTAAGGCTTAATAGATTATTGTCCATCAAGCATTTGATTTTATACAACCCCTTTTCACTATTCTTAACAACGTCAGACCAATCTGTGTCATGAAATAATGCTGTGTCATCAGTATATGCTGTGGTATCGCCACTTATATCTGGTTCTAGCATATCATTTTCTTACTGAAAACACTAATGAATAAGCCTGGCCAAGGTCATTAATCCTACAGAGACGTACTGGGTATGCATCATATCATAATACTTGAATAAGTACAATAATAAAAACAAAAACATTTTATATATTGCGATGTATGTTTTTGTACTATTTCGTTCGCTTTAAATTCTTTTTTATGTATTTCCTTATATTTTGTAAGCTTAGTGCTGCACATTATTATTAAACTGTTAAATGACGTTCACACATGTACATTGTATATCTAAGTGATAACTAATAATAACTAATAATAAATAAATAAAATAAATGGAAATAAATTTTATTAATACTGGTACACTTTATAAAAATATGTACAAAACTCACCTTCTTAAGCAGATTTATGAAGTAGCTTGGTTGTCGTTATCACAAACTGGAGCACTTCTATAATAACTGTGTAGCATCAGATATGTTTCTACAGTTGTCTCAGTAAGCGATGTTCGCTGTGGTGAAAAAATATGTTTGTATTTTGAAAAAGACCGTTCGACATCTACGGAAGTAATACAGGCATAAGTAAAACACTCACTTAACGCAGCTGTAGATGCACCATCACAAATTTGTCTTAATTTGGTAAAATCAGGATCTTTCCGTAATACACTCTCGAATTTTTCAATAACGGGCTTATTTTTTGCGTCATTTATAGTCTGTAGCTGTGTATTTACGTCGTCCACTATTTGCAGCGATTGCACTAACGACAACGAAGTATTTTGCAATTTTTCTATTGCGTCGTGTAGTCCTCTATAATTGTTATAAATAGTTTTTAAATCTGTTTCAAGGAAAACATCTTAAAAGCTTGTCTGGCTTTCCTTAACAGCTGCAGCCTCGTTAAGGTTGAACTGATCACAGCTTTTATTTGTTGAAAATATTCAGCATAATAAAAAGCTGCCTTCAACCACGTTCCCCAACGTGTAAGAATCGGCTCTGGTGGTTCCGGAATACCAGGACACCGTGTGTGAAATGCTCGAAGCCGTTTAGGAGATTTGAGAAATACTTTTTTTTGTATTTGCTATTAATGCATCTACTCCTGGAAAACATTTTCGAATCGTTTCTGCTACAAGATGGAACGCATGCACTTTACACGTAACATGTAAAAACCTACAATCGTCTCTTTGAAGAAAGCGGCCCATCAAACGCATTGTCGCAGCACCGTCGGTCACAAACATCAACACTTGACTTGTTGATAGTTCAAATTTTTCGAAAGTCTCCAACACCACCCGCGTAATTGTTTCGCCAGTACACGCAGTTAGTCTTTTGCTAGCTAGTAAAAGTGGAAATGTTGGTTTAACAGGGTCGAGTACACGTACTATAACATTTAAAATAACACATAACCACAGCTGTGTATTTTTTAATGCATATTTAATCCTATTTACAATGTCTTCACGAACACTTGGTACATATCTACGTAACGATGAACGACTTGGTAAATTCACCTGGGGATTGTATTTATTCCAGAACTTCCGAAATGCTGGTTTATCCAATATGTGCAGGGGAACATCACAGGTAATCACCGTTAACAGTAAATCAAACATAAACTGAGGTTCCAAAGAAGACGCGCCATTTTTTTTAATTTTTATGCCGGTTACTATTGACATGAATTTTGCAGCCGTATTTATTCCAGCACATTAAGTCTTGATCACAAACTTTACAAATTATTTTACATCCATCATAGAATAAATCCGGAAATTCACCGATAAATGTATTCTCTTTATCAGCGTACGGTCGTTTTCTACTCTTTACGCTCAACATTATTTATTATTTATTAATACTCTATGCATCGACCGACAGATAACAACTGAAGTGTGTCGTGTCATCGTCATCGTAAACAAGCGCGCGATGGCATTGGTATTGCGCCCGACCCTGAATCTACCATCGCTTGGCCAGGTTTACTAATGAACTTTGATTTTCTTTATCACTGTAATCACTATCATTTTCATTTTCACAAACACAATAAGATGCATACATAGAGGCCTCCCACGGTCGAAACATTTTTACATCAAATAACTTCTTAAATTATTGTTACGTGTTTGCTATCCACACAAACACCTATACTTGTAGATTCGTAGACTGAAAGCTCAGGTAACACTTACTCACTACTTTATTTACTAATTAACAATTAACAACCATAGATTAATAACTGTCTTCGGTATCAAAATTAAGTGCTGCCCTGAAGTATCACAGCATGTAAGCTAAACTCCCGCCTTGGTCGCGTGCTAGCAAACACAACAATCATCGTTCTCGCTTTAATGTAAGCAGTGTAAAAGACGGAAGATGTCGTGTTATACATTTCCCGCCAACATGTCGCGTCTTACCCCGCAAGTGCCGTCACAATATAGGTTTCCTCAACTATAACATAAACTGTTGTAATTTTTTATATTATACAGCTCAACGTTTTCTATATTTCCAAGTCTCCGTCAATATTACAGTATTGCAAGTGAATGATTTTAAGAATATCACACATTTTTTACTAAAGTCCTAACAAGTAATATCTATTTGCTTTATACTACTGTTTTACAAACATAATACCTTATGAAGTTATAAATTGTGATTTTGATTAACTGTAATACATCCCCGAGTGTTTTAATTTCCATTTTGTTTCCACTGACAACAATAAAAATTTTACCATTTGTAGACCACACATTCTTAAAGCCATATTTTGTAGATAGATATTTTGTTAAATCTTCTTTAATATTAATTTTTGTACCCTTCAATTTTTTGCTATTTAATATTACTTCATGTTTGTCTTCATGGTTATTATTAAAGCTGCAAATCGTTTCTGTGTATCATGGTCGTAGAGTACAGATGTACTTCTGGCGCCGGCATTCACCTTGACCGCGAAACCCTTTCTTCAGTCCAGTTTATTATTAACTTTCGAGTTGTGTACATGTTAAGTCACTTGGGCGTATTGCATACTGGTTTTGTGTTTTTATTTTATTTGTTGTACTGTATTGTTGATATTAATTTAATAATAAAGCAAGGCAGACGTACGCAGGGGTAGAAAACGGCCATTTGCTGACAAAGTAAATAAATTCATAGGTGAATTCCCGGATTTATTCTATGATGGTGCTAAAATAATTTGTAAAGTGTTCGAGAAAGATTTGATGTACTGGGATAAGCGTGATTGTGGACTTCACGTAAATAGTGTACACCATAAAAATAAAAAAAAATGGTGTGCCTTCGACAACACAGTTTATGTTTGATTTACTATTAATGCTGATTGCCTGTGATGTTCCACTGCACATACTCGATAAACAACCGTTTCGAGAGTTCTGAAATAAATACAATGCCCATTTGACGATACCAAGTCGCACAACATTATGTAACTATCTACCAACTGTACACGTAGATATGGTAAATAAGATGAAATGTGAATTAATTAAAAATACACGGCTGTGGTTATCTGTTGATGAGACAACAGATTGTAAAAAAATCTATTTTAAATGTTATAGTACGAGTACTGGACCCTCTTAAACCGACAGTTCCACTGTTACTAGTTAGCAAAAGACTCAGTCAGTGTACTAGCGAAACAATTACCAGGGTGGTGCTGGAGACGTTAAAAAAATTTGAACTGTCAAAAAGTCAAGTGTTGATGTTTGTGACTGATGGCGCCGTGGCAATGCGTTCGGTAGGCCGTTCTTTGCAAGAACAAGGTTGTACGTTTATACATGTTACGTGTAAAGTGCATTTACATCTTGTGGCAGAAACTATTCGAAAAGGTTGTGGAGACAACCATAGAGACATACCTGATGCTGCAAAATGGCTACACATCTTCTCCAGTTTGTGATAAGCAAGCTAGTTCATCAAGCTAGTTAAGAGGGTAAATTTTACATACATTGTTATACTTTGTAACAGTTTATTGTTTCTCGTATTAGTTAATTTCGCGTACGCCACTGTCCCACGGAACATTTTTGACAGCCCTAGTTATTATATTTTACAAAGATTGGACGTGGCTTATTATTAGCATTAGCATTTGTTTTTCCAATTCTGTAGCATTCACCTATTTTTTTCCCCAATGTTCATTTTTTCCAAAGTTATATACTTGTTCTTCAGTTGATATTGTTGAGCTCCACAACACCATAAATTCTTACATTTTTTCTTCTAGAATATTGTTCCATTGTGTCTATTTTTTCTTCCAGATTTTAAATTTTTTCCTCATTCAGATTTTTGTTCTTGTAATTTTTTTCTTTCATATCCTTAAATTTTCTAAAAAAGAGCGAATTAAATTCTTTATCTTTAAATAGTTTATTCACGGATGTTTTTAGGATAAACTTAATTTCTTGCACCTGATCTCTTGTTAGTGGCATTATTGTTTTTGTTGTTTACTAAAATAACTCGTCTATATGACTTTAAACTGTTAAAACTGTTAATGTACCGGAGCTCCGCAAAATACGTCTACTCTCGACGATAACCCATACTACCATAAATATCTGACTATTTGTCAACACAAGTATTATTATCAATAATGGAGGGTATATTAATTGTAAATAAAAAGTCAAAAACAAATTGGCTGCTGGAAAATGTTCCTTACATTTTTTGACAAGATTTTTGTTTGCTTTGTTTCTTAAATTCTTGTCTGAATATTCTTTACTTTATTATCCCATAAACACGAGTTTAAACTATATACACTATTGGCCTCGATTTCATACAAGACCTGCGTTAATGTAACAGACAGTGATGGAATAATAGAAAACTGGTAGACGACAGACAGTTGCTGGGTTGATTAAAGGTTCAATCAACGGTAATATAATATATATAAATTCAATTTTTACATCTTGCCAATACCAAGTAATATTTCTTAAAATAAAACTTTATTATGTACTCACACTATTTAAGCAAAACACCCACTTCAAATAATTTAGTTGCGTTAAAACAGGTAAATATAAAAGTATTGTAGTTTTCTGATGATGGTTTAGAAACGTTAGAAAAAAATGTTGACGTGTATGTCTGAAATTACAAAAAAAAACAGCTATTAAATATTATTTGATATTAACAGTCAAGAAAGAAAAACGTATATACTTAATGAATGATGTAGGTAGGTAGTCTTCATCTAGGTTAACTTTCATATCTTCTTGTTGACGAAACGCCTCAGCGACTACACTTGGTAAAGTTGGGTAACGGATAAAATTTGTCTTTGTGGTCAAAATTTGCCAAAGACACTGTGTGGTGAAGCGATTATTTTTTGTTTCATGAAGAATTTTATGAAATATTTAAGTTTATTTTTGTGTTCAGTTTGTAAGATGAATTTTCATCAAATAAAAGGTTGATCAATTAAACACGTTAATAATTTTATTTTCACATTAATTTGTTTATACTTACACTTGCAAAATGTTAACCAAAATCCATAATGAATAAAGTGGTACATCAACAACACTCCATAAAATAGTGTAATATAAAAATATAGGTTAGTTTGCTTTTAGGTTTTCAAATTGTATGATTAGCGTAACATAAGAAACAATTGATGCACAAAACTAAAATATAAAATAAAATCAAAACAAATCAACAAATTTTGCTGTGGTTTACCTTCAAAAACATACTTTTGTTTATAGGGAAAAGTTCAAGAGCAGTAAAATCCAATTTTAGGTGTAAACATTGCAATAAGAACATGTGCTTCTAAAAATAAAAATTTTATAAATAATTTCACACTATAATTTACCTCAATTATATATATTTTTTGTGTGTTCACTGGATGAAAACTAAACGACATAAAAACAACATCCAGTTAGATCAACTAAAGCAGATATATTCGAAAAACTAAAATTGGTCGTATGCGGATTTGTCAGTTAATATGGAACAGTTTTCTGGAGAGCAACGTGCATTTATTTTCGAGGCTTACTTTTTAGAGTATATCCGCGGCCGCACTGTAACTGTAAGTGGTCAACGATATTGTGCAATGATCCGTAATTTTTTTAACTGCGGTTCCTCAAAACATTACAGGGTACAACACAAACTGGACATGTTTCAACAGAATGGTGTCACGGTACATACAACAGCAGCATCGATGAACACTAATTGTTTCCGGGCTGTTATTTCTAGAATGGGTGATATCTCCTACCCTCCAAGATCACCTGATCTTATGCCTATCGATTTCTTCTGTGGGGATATTTAAAAGAGTATCATCTACACAGTTCCTCCGGCAAGTACAAAACATTTAAGGAACTACATTCGGTGGCAATATCAGCGGGTATTCCAAAATTTAAGGACAATATTGGCGGAGTGTCACGAACAAGACGGTCGACATTTAGACAACGCTGTATGTATTTAAAAATTGAAATACGCATTTGCATACTTTAAAATTATGCGATATAATTGTTTCATCAGTTTATGCAAACAGAATATGTTACTTACCTCGAAGTTTAGTTTTGTGTCATTTTTGGTATGAAACATGTTTACAAGATAAGTACTTCTTCTAGACTAAAACATAATAATAATCATGTATTTTTATTATTTTATAAACAGGAGGATGGAATTTCTTCATAAATAAACAGTCAAAAGAGTTTATATTCCAAAGTGACACGTTTCAGAAAGAAGGAAAAAGTACGAAGAGTGGAGCTGACTTGTGATCTTTATTTTTTGCTAAATATACTGATTTGAATAAAACTCGTAACATCCAGTATTAGTTACTAATTTATTTGAAATTTTAACAGAAAAGGTACTTCAATGTAAAGAATTGATTCAATATGAATTGCCCCATCGTGATTGTTTATGCATTCATTTACTCGGTGGAGTAAGGGGTAGGCATAAAAAAGGTCAGTAGGAATGAAGCCCAAAAATCATTCATCGATATACGGACGCCATAGTCTTTGTCTTAAAATTTCCATCCAATCATTTTTCTCGGCTCATGTTGAGGAAAACATGTCTTTTACAGCCAATATTCTCAGATTTTTTCAGAACCTATAGTTCCTCTAGGACGTCCGGATCCGCAGCGTCGCTCATGAAGACCAGACCACCTTAACCAACATATTAGCACAGTTGTCACGCTATAGTCCACGTGGTTGGCTTGTAATTTTTGAGCACATAAACATAAAGTTTCTCAACGTAAATCGTATTTTTTAGGAAAGCAAAAACTTTTCTCGAAAAGTTCAATATTTTAGCAATAACTTTTATAAACCCCCATTTGCGTACATACTATATACAGACTTTCTCAAAAACTAAAAATAAACGAGTTAAAGGAGGATTTAAAACATATACGTGAAGATTCTGCACATCGTTTCTTTCTAAGATGGTTTATCTTTGATCATTGAAAAGCATATAAAATATAAATAATCTGTAAAGAAAAACAATGTTATCTTAATGGCCTTCCAAGTCACCCAAGAAATTATGGGAAAATTTGTATTTAGAATCCAAGAAACTATTGAGATGGAGTAATAATTTTGTAATAAATATATGAATATAAAAGAAATCTAGACGAAATTTAAGATCTTCATTGTGTAAATTTCAAAATGTCATAATTTTACAAAAAATCAAAATTTTCGATTAGGTATTAGATAACTTACCATGTTTTAAATTGATTTTATTTCTGCCCGATAGGCCACAGTCCACTGTTTCACAAGATCTTCGTTTTTAGGAAAATGAAAATATCTTGATATCAGTTTTTTTAGTTACTCGATTATAATTTCTACAATACCAGCCACAGCACAATTTGGCATTTTTAAATAAACAATAATAGTTGTCTCAACAGCAGCGATAATTACTTGACAGTAAAACAATGACAACCTTACAATTTTAATAATTTAAATTTCGCGCCACATTATTTTTCGCCACTGACGTCATGCGCAGAAGTGAACGAAATTCGGTCATGGGAATAGCATACCAGTGTATTTGTATCATGCTATGCTTAAATGCTTTATTTATTGACTCTTTGTATTTGTGGTAGACGTGGTATCAGCATTCACCAATCGGAATAACTTTGATTTTATGAATCCGTCATCACTAAATCCTGTAATAATATATCTTAAAATGTACATTCTTCCATTTTAAAGTGTTTTATTTGACCCATTATCGTAATATTTGATAAAATTGATACTTGATTTAAAACTAAACAATTTAATTTTATTTAAATACTATTTAGGTTATGTTGTTATTGTTTAGCTTTCATTTCAGCGCGCTCTGTTGGCGAAGTGATATGGCCACTGGCCAGTGTCAGTGTCTGCTGTCCCACCCATTGCTATCTCTGATTCATTTATAAAATATTATGCCAAATATCAGCTAATCTGCAAACTTTTGTAATACAGCAGCTTTTGTAATACATAGTTACAAATTACACTGGCAAATGGAAGTACCTCCTGGCGAATAAATTTGAAAACTACGTTTTCATTAGGTTGATAAACTGTACTTTATAAATACTGCTAAATGAACATCTTTGCTAAGATTCAAAACTTTGTCAGTTATTTTCGCCACACGTCGAAATTTGTTCCTATTTTACTGGAAATTTTAATATTATTTTTGCATTGAAGTGCCTTTTTTGCAAAAATTTCAAATAAATTGCTTACTAGGCGTTGCTGTTTTTATTCAAATCCAGTGTATGTATTTTTAACTTCCTTAATTTCTTCTTTAGAAATGAGCTGCTCATAGAAATTAAGGCATCTTATATCTGATCTTATTTTTTACTGACTTTCTTACCATTATAATGCATTCATTGCAGAGTTCTAGCATGTACATGACTTCTAGGATGGTATAAAAACTCCAAAATAAATCATAGATATCCAACATGCCCGTGTGTTTTTTCACAATTAAATGTAAAGCAGTCGGTACCATTACAAAAATTTTAAGAATTATTAACAGAAATTCCAAATCAAAAGTTTTGTTAACCAGTTTTTCCAATTTGATGATATCCCAGTGTATATTTGATATATATCTTAACGAACGAGCCAAATGGTATTCATCGTATATTAACTTGTCACAGTGATTCTCTTTATCATATTGTCCTTTGAGGACCAAGTTAGTAATGGAGTTGTTGAGGGTTTTTAATCTCTTTATTCCTATTAGTAGAAAGGCACAGAAATGATTTAAAACAGATGAGGAAATCAGGAATGCTAAGTTGTAAGTCACAAAGTATATAGTGCATTGCAAGTACTTTTGGTTTGTAAATGTAATGCAGCCAACATTGTTCAGTATTATACAAGTTAATGCCACGCAACACTTTATAATACCAAAGTAGTTTAAAACTCTGAAATAGAAAAATGTATAAATATATAAACCATTACGATTTTTTACTTTGAGTTGGATGTGATATTTTTTATGTTAATTTACAAATAGTAATAAATACTCAACACCTAAGTCAATACCAATGTCGCAATCCTCTTACTATATATTTAATTTAAGATTAAATGAAGTTGCCACACGTACTTGATAATTTATAAATTTGTATCACATAAAGAGAAGTAATTAAGCTTTAAATTGCATTTACCCACTAGTAAAAAGATTTTTATCAAATAAATGGAAATCCCTCTTGAGGACGTCGTGTATACCATTCACAGACCGGTGTCTGGTTTTTGCATACTTCTATGCGAAGCAGGTATACGTAACATCAACAAAGGGGATTTCAGAATCATAAGAAGTCTCTACGTGAACGCAGAGTACCAACGAAGTCCAGATCGAGATGGTGACTCCATCTACCAGTGTCAATCGCAATGTAATAAATTGGAAAAATGCTCCGACAAGACGATCTTTACTATTAAAAGTACAATAAAAATAAAAATCAAAAACTCCAGTAGAGGAGGTGAGATTAATTTACAAATATGTAGTAACAAATACTTAAAGTAATACAAGGTACCAAAGTCGTAATCCATTCACTTTATTTAATATAAAATTAAATGAAGTTGCCACACACACACTTCTTGATTTATAAATTTGTATCACAAAAAAAAGAAGTGATTAAGCTCTAATTGCGATTTACCAAATAAATGGAAATCCCCTCTTGTGACCGTCGCGTATACCATTCGCAGACCGGTTTCTGGTTTTTGCCTTCAGTGCGAACACTTGTATACGCAATTTCAATCCATTCCGTATTGAAATTTTTTTGTTGAACGAACATTTTGTGAACCTGTCGTTGTTGATTCAATCAATGCCTCTCAGTATGGATTAGAATTCAATCCGTACGTATTACGACTCATTCTTGAGTTTATGGTCGAGTCCCCATGATCCGGAATTAGCACGAAACAGAAAAATTCAAATGATTTTATTGGCCATAGCTCACAACCGTGAGAGCCAAGGTCAGTCTGGCAGAAGTTGAATCAATTTGAAACTGGATGTTGTTTGAGTTTTGATTTGGATGCCGTTTTTTTGTCACTTGTTTTGTTATTATTAGAGCTCGGAATTTAGGTATTGATGACATCAAAACCAGGATTGGCTGTAGGTTATGTGTCAGCGCGTAAATATGTTCATGCATGTATGACACAATATATCTTACGTTGTAATTTTTTTAGCGAATTTCGTAATATCCAAAGTTGATAAAATCAATCTATTATGAACACTCACTCGAAGAGAACTATTGGGGAATGTACCACTAAACTAACACACACACACACACACAAGTATTTTTTTCACTACCAGTTACGTACAAGAATATATTACGAATATCTGTTTTAAATGTTTTAGTTAAACTTCGGCGCCTTTTGTTCAAAATCCATGTATATTGTGAAAAGTTCAGAAGAAATTTCCTGTCTAATGTTGGCACACTCCGCTTGATAAATATTTTTTCTTAGTGTCGGCTACAATGGCACCTGAACATTGCTATACTTTTGCTACTAATACTAATACACTTTTGAAAAATTGTTTAAAAAGTGGATTTATGTAGTTTCAACCATGATATGTTTTATCCAACGATCACTTCTATTAAATCTAAGTTAAGATGGCGTTGCCTGTCACTCTTGTCACTATTGGTAAAACCGCTTACACTCTTTTTATGTTTTCTGAGAAAATGTGTTTAATAAATTTTATGTTACATGCCCAAGAAAGTGCTTGGTCACAGCTACTGCAATATAATCGTGTGCCATCAAATTGCAATTGCGGGATATCATGAATCCATAAATTTACTCTAGCAGGCAAGTGAAGTTTTGCAATGAGATATTTTAAAAAGATCGATCGGCTTTATGCAATTTCGCGGTATTGTCACATACGACTCGACGTTATGCAATAGAACTGACAAACTACATGTAGTCTATGACAGATCGCAAGTGCCTACGTAAATTTCCAGAATTGTCAAAGTGTAGTGTAGTTATAAAAGAATCTATTACGATTTTATTTAATGTAGTACGTTTTCTGATTTCTGAAAATTAGTTTATGCATTAACATTTTAAAATGAAATAATACTGTATTATGTTGTATAAGTTTCAGTTTTTCGGTGTGGAAATGTTTCAGTAGACGTTTACAATATAATATTGTCTACATTAAATCCGTCACTGGGTACCGATACCTCCGTCCGAGCTCTAGTTATTATTATGGCGTTTGATTTCTTTAATAATCATTTCTTTCTGTGAAAAAAATGCATGTTAAAGATTTTATGTATATTTTAGACAAATGTCCCAATACATAAATGTGTCAAACGATTCCATATTATAAAAAAATGCTATTTATTAAAGTTTATAGTACTGGGCTAACCTCAATGTTTAACAACTATGGTTTATGAAATTATGACGATGATAAATAATAAATCCATATCTTTATGATGATCCTAAAATACTGCCCAGATTTATTGTCAAATTCCGTTCCGATATTTCCGGATCATGGGGACGTGACCTAAAGGCTGTGTTTCCCACCTCAAGCATAACTTTTACTTTATTGTAGATAATTTTACAATAATGCCTTCTAAAATCCAATTTAAATTATCACAACCTTATTTAGCAATTGTCATTGCGCGTGATATATACAGTATGAGGATGTATACAAGACATAGTAAATGGGAAAATCACATGTGTAGAAAAAGACTGAGCTCGGTGGCGCAGTGGGCTAGGTTAGAGCGTTAAATGACAAACAGCTGGTTTTATTATCATTGTTCGCGGTACTAATCCCTAGTACTGGGATAACTTGAATGAAAAATAATCGTACATTCGATTATTGATGTCTTGAGATATCTCGAATAAGCTTGTCATGAGAAATCGAATGATTTAGTTCTCGGAGAGTAGTGCAGTCTATAGATATTCTAATCTAATAAGTCCGCTCACTCGCAAGGAGCGCTGAATATTCCTTCCCTGCCAACACCATTCCTCTTATCCTGCGACTTACTGCCGTTCGCCGGCACGCTGCCTTTATAGTATAGAAGTATAGGGTTTCCGGCGCGTGTTTACATGATTTACGACCGCTCGCAAAAAACGCCGGCATTTCGAGGAAATCAAAGGGGTGAGCGGACTTATTAGAATACCTATAGACTTTCGGTAGTGTCGCGCCGACTGCCGATTGAATAATCGTCATTCGTTTCAGCGGCTCATCATTCAAATTTTAAATACGTGATTCGGGCGATGAGATACGATACGAGTACTCTTCCACTTGAACACGTTAAGATTGTTTAGTTGTTTACCGTCGCACAGTGGGAACAATTTAATTTTTAGCAAGACAAAACCTAAATTTGTAAGAATTAATTTTGGGAAAAACTCCATTTAGTATCTACAGAAAAAGTCAGTGCATAACAACATTAATATGAGAATCCCTAAAAACAAATCATTTAGGAATAGTGAGCAAGTAAAGAACACTAAATGCGCGACCATTCTGTTTGTCAGTTGCTTTTGTATTGTATAGAAGTGGTGTTGTGTTCTCGATTGTCCTTGAGGGTGTAAAATATTTCCTGTAGGAATATTTTTGTTAAAGGTATGCTACTTTTTTCCTTTTTATTTAACGTTTTTTAATATAGTTATTTTTGATATTACTTATTCCAAATATTAACCAAAAAAGTATCGGTATTTTTAAATTACATATTACAAAAAAGTTGATTGAAGATGAAGTTACTTTGTGAAAATCCATTTTGATTTAAAAAATAAACAATTCCTATTCGGACATTTTCAAGTAAACTAAATTATACACAGATTTTACTTTCATTTAAATATAAACTGAACTGAATAGAATGGGTCACTTTATGGTAGATAATATAATTCAAATTTGTACAGATGTTATGTTTTTAAATGTAGGGGTTTTTTCAAGCTAGTAAATTATATTATGCTGTGATTTTTATTAGCAGCAGTTTATCTGAATAAGTTTAATAACGGAGAATTATTTAAATCTATTTGGTCGTTTGATATGTTGTAATTTTTATTCCTATTTAATTTATTAATTTCTAACACTTCTAAAAATTAAGTTTTTTACTTTTCCCACAAATATGTAATATTTTAGGTTGATGGTCGTCAGTTATTGTATGACCAGAATCTGTTAGATGTTTATAAAAGTTGGAATGTTGTTTTTGTGTGTGAATATGTTCTCTATATCTTACTCCGAACGATCTACCTGTCTGACCTACATATTGAGGCGTTACATTCTGGGCAATCTAACCGATATACACCACATTTTTTAGAGATATCAGTTTTTTGTTTTGCATTGAAAAGATATCTGCCTATATTTTTGTTACAACTAAAAGATGTTTTAATATTAAATTTGGAAAAAGTATTGCTAATTGAATAGGAGAGTTGACCTGAATATAGTAATGAAATGTATGTTTGAACTTTTTTCTCGTTAATAGTGGGATAAAGTTCTTTCAAGAGGGACTTATTTTGTTTTTTATAGATTAGATTGTTGATTATATTTTGAGGGTACCCATTATTATGTGCTATAAATCTTATTGTGTCTAATTCTTCTTTTAAATCTGTCTCAGATAGAGGTAAGCTGAAGGCTCGGTGTGTCATAGATTGATATGCGGCTAATTTGTAGGAGAGAGGGTTATAGGAATTAAAGGGTATAGTGGCGTCTGTAAAAGTTGGTTTGCGGTAAATATTATAGGAAAATGATGTTTTATGTTTTTTTATAGTCAAGTCGTGAAAGTTTATCGATTTATTATCGTTCTCTGTTTCTAAGGTAAAAGATATATTATTATGTGTGTTATTGATAAAATCGAGGAGTATCTTTAATTGTCTGTCTGTCCCTTTAAAACCTATTAGGATATCATCAACGTACCTGTACCAAAAGATAATATGTTTTTTTGATATTGGAGAATCCAATATAGTTTTTTCAAGATTATCCATGAATATATCGGATAAAAGGGGGCTAAGTGGCGAACCCATAGGGAGCCCTGTTTTTTGTATAAAGATGTCCTCATTAAATTGGAAATAATTTTGATCTAAACACAACTTGAATGTTTGCAGTATTTCATTTTTTAATTTTGGAATAATTTTGCATTTTCTAGTATATTTGAAATTAAAAGAAGACATTCGAAGGGATGGATATTAGGAAACATATTCGACACATCAAACGATACTAATTTAATAGAGTTGTGGTCAATATTTAGGCTGTTTATGTTGATACGTTGATGATATCCTAATAGGTTTTAAAGGGACAGACAGACAATTAAAAATACTCCTCGATTTTATCAGTAACACACATAATAATATATCTTTTACTTTAGAAACAGAGAACGATAATAAATCAAAACTTTCTCGACTTAACTATAAAAAGACATAAAACATCATTTTCCTATAATATTTACCGCAAACCAACTTTTACAGACGCCACCATACACTTTAATTCCTATAACACTCTCTCCCACAAATTAGCCGCATATCAATTTATGACACACCGAGCCTTCAGCTTACCTCTATCTGAGACAGATTTAAAAGAAGAATTAGACACAATAAGACTTATAGCACATAATAATGGGTACCCTCAAAATATAATCAACAATCTAATCTATAAAAAACAAAATAAGTCCCTCTTGAAAGAACTTTATCCCACTATTAACGAGAAAAAAGTTCAAACATACATTTCATTACCATATTCAGGTCAACTCTCCTATTCAATTAGCAATACTTTTTCCAAATTTAATATTAAAACATCTTTTAGTTGTAACAAAAATATAGGCAGATATTTTTTCAATGCAAAACAAAAAACTTATATCTCTAAAAAATGTGGTGTATATCGGTTAGATTGCCCAGAATGTAACGGCTCATATGTAGGTCAGACAGGTAGATCGTTCGGAGTAAGATATAGAGAACATATTCACACACAAAAACAACATTCCAACTTTTATAAACATCTAACAGATTCTGGTCATACAATAACTGATGACCATCAACCTAAAATATTACATTGTGGGAAAAGTAAAAAACTTAATTTATTAGAAGTGTTAGAAATTAATAAATTAAATAGGAATAAAAATTACAACATATTAAACGACCAAATAGATTTAAATAATTCTCCGTTATTAAACTTATTCAGATAAACTGCTGCTAATAAAAATCACACCATAATATAATTTACTAGCTTGAAAAAACCCTACATTTAAAAACATAACATCTGTACAAATTTGAATTATATTATCAACCATAAAGTGACCCATTCTTCTATTCAGTTCAATTTATATTTAAACGAAAATAAAATCTGGGTATAATTTAGTGTACTTGAAAGTGTCCGAATAGGATGAAACTAATTGTAAAATAACAAATAAAGTGAAAATTAGACAAGTAATAAAAAAGTGAAAAAAAAATTACATATTTACTTAGGTTTATAAAAAATTTCACGCATTTGCACACTGTAATTTGAAGTTTTTAAGAGTCTTATATACCCTATTAAATCATAATTCTCGAATATCTCGTTTAAAACTTATCCGATTTGAGTGCGATTTTTACAAGATTTTTCAAAAATATGTATAAAATGTCGGAATGTAATTTTTTTTTTAGAGTCGTCAAAAAAATTTTCGCACGCATTTTAAATATTTTGTATCCAAATTTTTTAACATTCCGACATTAGTCACTGTTTGTAACGTTTATATTCATGTGACCCAACTATTGGATTAGTTGAAAATAAATTTATTAGAAAACCAAAAACTGCATATCTATATTCCGATAATAGCTGCCATCTCGCATGATATTTCGGAAACACGGATGCACTTGCATACAGTAGACTTGTTTGCGGGAGGGGAATCGGGCACTTAGGAACCACGTTGCGATTTGCGTAAACAACAGTGGCGTGTGTATTCTAGAGATATCTCAAATTTACTTATTTGTTATAAAGTGGGTACACTTGATTTCAATAAAAACTGGTACACTTTATTTTAGCTATGTAAATCATTCGTTCTTTGATTGATATTAATAATCTTACAAATGTCACTTTGACGTTAATCAGTGGCGTCATTATTAAAAATGGTTCGACATCTAACAGATATTCAAAAATTTCGAATTGTTTCTAAAATTGAAGATGGTTGGTCCATAAGAAGACTTGCTGCTGAATACAATGTGAGTAAAACCACGATAATGAGTGTTAAAAAACAATGGGAAACCAACCAAGCTGTATCCCGTAAAGTTGGTTCCGGTAGGCCCGGAAAAAGCAATAATCAAGAAGATGAAAATCTTATAAATTACCTAATAGAAAACCCTTTTCAGACTGCAGTAAATGCAATTTCAGAGACAAATTTCCCTGCTTTGGTATCTACTGCTTGCAGAAGAATAAAACTACAAAGCGACTTGAAGAGTTGTTCAGCGGCTAAAAAATACAAACTTTCAGAAGAAAAGAAACAGGGTAGGATTATTTTTGCACTCAACTATATAATCAATGATGAAAACTTCTGGGGACAAGTTGTCTTTTCTGACGAAAAGGTTTTTAAATCCTGTAACGATGGACATGTTCGCGTATATAGGCCTCCTTCCACTAGATACGACGAAAAATATACTTTCGATCCACAAATATTAGGAAGGTTTTCAGTCAATGTCTGGGCTTGGATGAGCCTAAATGGGTTAGGTGTGTGTTGGAACAGTGGTGGTCATCTCAATTCCATTAAATATATTGAAATATTAGACAATATTATGTTGCCGTCAGTAATAGAGGTGTTTCCGGAAAATAATTTTATTTTCCAACAAGACAACTGCTCCATACATACGGCCCATCGTGTCAGGCAATGGTTTCTTAATAAAAACATAGAGTTGTTACCGTGGCCATCTAAAAGTCCGGATTTAAATCCAATTGAAAATGTATAGGGACTAATAGTGAAACATATAAGAAAATTAAATAACCATCCAAATAATGCCCAAGAATTGGAAGGGATAATTGAAGACGCTTGGGAGAACTTGTCGCAAGAAGTTGACCTTGCAAGAAATCTGATTTTGTCCATGCCTGCAAGACTTCAGGCAGTTTTAGACGCTAATGGAGCAATGACAAAATATTAACGTAGATAGGTTGATCCCATATGAGTAATTATTCATGTGTTTTAAAATTTCTGTATGTGCAAACACGGTTAAAAGAACACGTCCGGTGTATTACCTCTTCATCAGGTTTCTCCCATTTTGCCAAACATCTTGCAGATAGCAACCATACATTTGATAATACTCTTAAAATATTACATTTGGGAAAAAGAGGAAATTTGATTAATAACCTTGAAAGTTTAGAAATCCTGAAAGATTCAAGAGATCCCAACACATTATCTCTGAACTCACAGATCCAATTTCAATCTTCATTGACTTTATCTGTGGTTATCTAATTTAATTTATATTATTGTAATTTTTTCTACTGAAATCTGTCCCACGTGCTCGACATTATAACCTCAATTTCTTAGAAGTTAATTTTTCCACCACGTTCAAATATAATTTCACCGCTATCACCATCTGCAGTCGAAATATAATTAACTCCACTATTGTGAAAAAAGAAACCTGGTGCACACATAGTTTTCTAACTTAATTTTAATTTTATTGTACGTTAGTTCTTATAGAGTCCGTTAGAGGGCACTATTTTTAATCTATTTCTTTTTAAAAAAATATTTATCCCTTGTTAGATTTTAACTATTGTAGTATATGTATGTGTTTAAAAGAAGCACGTTAAATTTTAGAAATTTTATTAAAAAAGTTAATTAGATACTAACAAAATTTATATCTTACATTTACTTATAATTTGACATGTTGCAAAACTATTTTAATTCTAATTTGACTACCCTGGTTTTATATTTATAAAAATGTAAGTATTATATAAAAATAATTTCCTTTTTTACACATTTCAATCATTTAAATTTTACATTTTCTATATTATAATTTTTAAACTAACGTAACCCTGATTAATTTAAATAATTTCAATCTTTCTGGTACAAATTTTATCAAACATTTTTTATTAACAAGTTTTTACTAATTTTAAAAAATATTGAAATAATTGTCTTCTGTATTCCTGTTTTTTTAAGTTTTACTAACTTATTAACATTTATTTATGTATGTATGTAACCACCACACATTTTCTATTGTAGTCCTGTGTCTGATGATGTGAAGTAATTAATTTGTTCACGAAACCGGTCACATTAATAAAGGAATTTTATTAGAATTTTTCTGTTTCCTTTATCATGACAAAATATTAGTTAATTCTGTATTACGTAATTGAAGTTCATTTATTTTATTTTTTTTATTGTATTTTTATGTTCAGTTTGCATTGTTTACATTTTTTAAATCTCAAGTGGTATTTTTGTGTTCTTATTTTAAAAATAGAATTATCATTATTCAGTTAGTATTTTAATTACAACCATTAGTAGAATTATCCGTAACAAATATTATTTTTTTAAACAATAATATGGCAGGCTTGAAAATGTTTTGAAAAAGTTATTTTCTAATTATTTTTTTAAAATTTCATTTGAATAAAATAAAAGAGAAAGGTTTAATAAGTTTAAAAACACAAAGAAAACCGATCTTCTCCAAAAAACCCAGGTCCGGGGTAAATCACTTCTTCTCCACCCCCTCTCGACATGCCTGGCCAGCCCTATTTACAGACATATGCACACATCTAAACTATTAAGATTTTCGATTACAAGAGTTGTACCAGTTTTTTTTTAAATCAAGTGTACACCTAAGTAGACGTGTTATTGAAAGTGATTATTAGTGCAGTGAAAGAACAATGGGAAAAATAAAAACATATCATAAGCGTAAATACCCTAGCAGAAAACCGAAAAATCGCACATTAGCCCAAAAGAGAAAATATAAAAAGTAAGTACTAGTGAAAATTGAATTTTTTTCGTAAATTAATAAAAGTAATAATTTTCTTTTATTTCCGCTAATTTCTGTAGAGAGACTAATATAAATGAAAGTTTTCCCATTTTGCCGTCTCTAAATATTGATATGGAGAATGAAAGGCCAATGAAAGGTGAATATGATAATTTTTATTTTTGATTTATTTTAAGCGCAGTAACCTCATGTACAGGGTGATCATTTTAAGTGCACCTTACTCGATTTTTCTGCTGTATTTTTAACCTAGGAAAAAACTTCAAAAATTATACTTATGTGCTTTTTTCTAAGGAATCCGAAAATTAAAAACAATTGAATGTCAAATAAAAAGAAAACGCCGAAAAACTGAAATATAAAAAAATTACACCCCGCATTAATATGCGGAAATGGACATATGACATTCCGATAACTGATTAAATATGCGCGTCACATACATATCTTTTACTTCCTGTTTGACCGGAAATTGCCTTAATTTTTTTAATCTAAATGATATATCCTGTATATTCAATTTAAAAAAATTTCTTTCTGAATTCAGCAATATATGTAACATCATCATAATCTTTCATATTTCATAAAAATATTGGAGTTTAAATTTAAAATAACACAAATATATTTTTCATATTATTTCATCGCCTTTTCCATTCTGAGCTGAATGATATGACACATATTGATAGTTCCATTTTATAGGAAATTTTTTTTAAAATAATACTATGCATTAATAAGAAACGGTAAAATGGAAATTTTTTTGTAGATTAACGATTTAATTGTTTTGTTGTTTAGTTCTTTAGCTATTTTTAAACAAAGTAAATAAAATAATTTCGGGTTTTTTTTATTGTTTTTACATATTAATTGCAGGACAAGGACGCATGAAGGGTAAGGTTAGCTACTGCTTAGCTTATAAGCTTGACGCAATACAACTTTTTCGTCGGTTTATGCCGTACGAAACCTCTAGTACTCCGCCTCTGATAATTCAACATCTCCCGATCTGAAATGTTCCTCTATGCCGTTCTGTAACTAGAACATCGGCCACCTTCGACATTCGCCGCGATAATTTCGGTTTGGCTGTATATATGCACCGTAGCCTGCGCGGGGTGTGGTAAAATCGAGACTATATTTCACTTGCATCTGATATAGACTTATAAGAAAGCTTATACAATAACTGTTAATAAAATGTAGTGCCCATTAGGGACACAGTATAGGGATAACTTGTTTTTATTTGAGCTTTCGTTTGCCAGTATTAGCATATTGTTCTATTTACAGAGACAGTGTCTTTTACCAGAAGAGAGTTATTTGAGTTTTTAAAAGTCAGTTTGCTTATAAATATAGTTAGCTAATTCTTGATATAACTGCACAATCCGGGTCATGAGATTGCTTTTGTCCTTTAAAAATTCAAATAACTCTCTTCTTCTGATAACATACATTGTCTTTATAAATAAAACAATATGCTAATACTCAAGGCAAAAGAAAGCTCAAATAAAAACAAGTTATCCCTATATGTCCCTATGTGGCGTACAAAGGCTTGCTTGCCTGTGCGCCACGGGGGCCATAAGAACCGCTCCTACAGCCGCATTAGAGGTCCTGCTAGACCTGTCACCACTACATATATTTATCCAAGGAGAAGCTCGTTCAGTAGTACACAGGCTAATGCAAGGCTCAACGCCCATAAGGCAGCAGCACGGAACAGAGCACCAGAGGTTATACTTAGAGTTAAAGGCGCATCCTATACTAGGAATGCCTACGGATAGCTTAGTCCCGAAGTATAACTTCAATAAAAACTTTCAAATTATAATACCAGACAGGGAAGACTGGAAAAACGGTCCCCCAATAACAGCTCAAAAAATCTGGTATACGGACGGCTCCAAGACAGAACAAGGAGTAGGAGCTGGGATTTACGGGATAAGGCCAAAAACGGAAATCTCGTTAAGTCTAGGAAAATACGCCACAGTATTTCAGGCTGAAGTAGCCGCGATACAGTGGTGTGCAAAGGAAATAATAAGGCAAGGGACTGTCAATCAGTCGATAGCCATTTTCTCCGACAGCCAAGCGGCACTAAAAGCAATCGGTTCCATGCAGGTTGACTCAAAGCTTGTGTGGGACTGTGTGAATGCCCTAAAAGACCTAGGAAGTCAAAATAAACTGACCATGGTGTGGGTGCCAGGACACGAGGGACATAAAGGTAACGAAAAGGCGGATGAACTGGCCAGAGAAGGCTCATCCACAGCCTTAGTAGGACCTGAACCCTTCTGTGGCATGGCCAAGCCAGGCATAAGAACATCCATTGAGGAATGGATGAAAAATAAATCTCTGGAATGGTGGAGAGGCTTCCCGCAACAGAGACAGGCCAAAGAGTTCATTAAAGAAAGATCGGCTAAATTTACGAAAGATCTACAATGCCAAAATAGAAAGGCCATTAGGATAATAGTAGGTCTTTTAACAGGACACTGTCGACTCAATAGACATATGAGTTTGATGGGTCTGGTACAGGATGCAACATGCAGATTCTGCCAAGAGGAAGAGGAATCCTCAGTCCATGTGCTGTGCCACTGTGAAGGCCTCGCTAGACTTAGGTTCCAACTACTTGGGGAACAAAAACCAAGAGCTGACAGCTACACTAAGAGCCCCTTATCAAGGCTGTGGAGTCTGATACAAAGGACAAAGCTGGATGAGGAGCTCTAAGGAAATGAATAGGAGCTCCACAATAGACCCACAGGGGGTCGCGGTGGTCAAGGCCAACCAGCCAGCTCCTCCCTTATAATCTAATCTAATCTATATGTCCCTAATGGGCAATTATTAATAGTGTTGGAGACAATGTTTCCAACACAACTAATTATGTGAACCAGCATTACGCGATAATTTGATAATGGCGAATTAGCGCAAATGAGATAATAAATATTGACGTCATATTTAGAATTTTAGCATTTAAGTTAAAATACGTTTCATAACATTTTGTATTTGGCTGGAAAAGAGGATATTGAAAAATGTAATTTTGATTTTAAAATAATCTGGGCCTCGATTCTTGAATTGAGGGAGTAGAATTATTAGGAGAATAAGGCAGATGGAAATATGAGTAACTAATAAATTAGACAGACAACACATAACTTCTCTCGGTAGATAACAGAAGAATAAGGCTGCTGCCCATATGACAATAAAGTTGTAAAATGTAGGAAGTTCTATCGTTTTTGTATAAATTTATGTATACAAGATTTATGGGCAAAATTGGGTTAGGTGTATGATGGGTTACCTGGTGACTTCGGAGCTCTCTTGAATGATAAAGCAATCGTAGAAAGAAATTAAAATTAATTGACGCCACAGCAATGACATATGAAATATAATAATATGAAAAACAAAATATCAATTACACTGTAACAAAAATTTCGGGAAAAGCTGATTTTAAAACATTGCTTTTTGGTTTTTTTTTTTTGGAAGTTTCTTTAAAAAAATGTCATAAAAATGTTGTGTTATAATTACTTCTAAGTACTTATTAATAAAAGTTATTTTTGTAATATGTACGAAATTATTATTATTACAAATTTTTGCTAGTTAAATAAACGGCCAGTAGCTTACCTGTAGTTATTAACTGCACCCAGTAATCTCATTCGTTTGTCGATATCAAGGCACAAATTCATGCACATTACCAGATTTTCCCTTGTAAAATAGCAGTGGAAAATTATAACCAAAGATATAAACAGTTGTATTAGTTGTACAACGGTTTTAGTGCCAATAGTGTCATTATGAATTTCTTTATTTTCAACAAGTAAAAGAAACCCAGCTGCAGACATACTCACTAACAGAAATGAAAATTTGATGAAATAGTATATATTGATAGGTTCTTTTTCATATCTATTTAATACCGAATTCCATTGTACTGGGAAAGTGCAAAATAAGCGAATTATAGACATTTTCCTTATCATACTGCGGTTATAACTTATTGATATATTAAATTATTAATATGTAAACCCTCAACAGTAGAGTAGAAGTAGATACAAAGGAAGTGCTTAATTCTAGAATAATTTTAGTTTTAATAATGATAATTCTGTTGTTAGGTTAAATGAGTATAATTTATTTTTATTATTATTGATGGATACTTGACGAGAAATATTGTGATTTTCGTAATATTAATATCGATTGTTCAACCTCAAAAATATCCTGTTTGTATTACATATAGGTATATGATTCTTTCATTGACTGAATTTTAAAATATATATATACAGGGTGTTTTGAAAAGATTGGGACACCGCTTAACTGTAGATTTTTTGGCATCCAACCAAGGCGATTTAATCCAAAAAAGAAGGGGTCTAACTTTTTTCGTTTTTAAGATAAAAAAAGTTAACATTTTTTATTCATTTTTGTCTCTATTTCAGCGACTATGACATATAGATTTCAAATTTCATAAGGATATGTTTTCGAGGTCGATGATTACAATGGTGGTACTGCCTATAATTTATAAAGGGCGCTAATACAAGTACATTTTTCTGACACTTCTTAAACCATAATTTTTTTGAGGTTAGGTTTAGGACATAGTCTTTCAGTACTTTTGAAGTGCAATATAGACCGCTTTCCAATTAAGCACCTTGCAATTTAGTTACCCATGTCCTGCATTCCAGTTATTGCGTGCACGTATTCTACAACTGCACTGATGTCCTCGCACTGTACCTGAAATCTGCCGGACACTTGGAGTACATAAAACATAACCTCATATTTTCATGTAGTTTATTATAATTAAATTGGATCATGTGGGCTTTAAATTAAAATATTAGATTACTGTTTTTAATATACCCATGTTACACTTGTAACAAAAATAGTATAAAAATATTTTAATAATTAAATCTAACAAAAGAACTAAACTCCAAACAGTACCAGGAGAAAAATTTGTCTTCATTTGTTGTGTACCGTACACGTACAGAGTGATTCCTATAACGTTCTCATCCCAATTTTTTGGTATGTCTGGAAATAAATTAAAGATATTTAACGTAACTTATAGTGTTTTTTCCAAGGTTTGGAAAGTTTCAACAAAAAAAAAAGAGAAAATTAAAAAGTCAAATAAAAGTGGGAAAAAGAAAGTAATATATTTTTTAAATTTTGAAAAAAGATTTAAATAGTCTTTCCAAAAATATATTTACCTTCATATTTAGTAAAATACTGATAATAATAATTGAAATAATTTATAAGAATAAAATAAATTTCATTTAAATTTAACAAAGGAAATAACATTAAACATTTTTAATTTATTTCTAAAGACAAGACAAAAAATTGCGGTGAGCACGTTATAGGAATCACTCTGTACAGTACATATACGGGACACTAACAAAAGAATTAAGCCCAAACAGTACCAGGAGAAAAAATTGTATTTCATTTGTTGCGTACAGTACATGTACGATACACATGCACGGTGTCTATTTGGAAAAAGGTCTTAATTTTCTAAAAAAAGGTATACTTGTTGAAACGCGATACAATATACCCTAATAATGGTATTATTTTTTAACATAAGGCGCCTTGACCACAGCTAACTGCGATATCACTTAAATTGCGTGCTGTATGGTAGATATTAAAGCTATTAATATTTCGAAAACGGTTAGAGATAACAAAATTGCTGTACGCATTTTTGACAGATAATTGAATGTTCTGTTGAATGCAAGCAAAATATATTGGGAGAATCAAAATTTTCAGAAGAAAAATTCATTTCTGTCCAAACTGGAATGATAATAAAAAACTGAATATATGGAATTTATTCGAGTAATACAAAAAATATAATACCATGTGTCACAAAATTATAATTTACAAATCCCCAATATATCTATATGAAAAGCTCTCATTCAGAACAGATGTACATAATCTTAATATAAGATCAAAAGGTAACTTAACCCCTCCCCTGCACCATACCGAGCTATTCAAACGTTTTTTTCCTATCAAATAATCAAAATCTATAATAATATACCAGAACACTTGAAAACAAAATTTTTTTATCAATTTAAACTCGTCTGTTAAAACATAAAATGCTAGTTGACCAAAATATGCCTCATTAAGTCATTAACTTAACTTAATTTGTTTTCCACTAAAGACGAACCGGTCATTCAGTAAATTTCTTTTTTCTTTTTTTTTCGCCCATCAACCCATACCTTTACCATTATCTACCTTTATATAGGTACTTTTTTACGTAATGTTCACATCTTTATCTTGATATATTATCTACTTATCTCTAAGTTATTTACTTATCTTTTATGTGTAATATTTATAATCTTGTGCAAACACCTCTACTGTATTTAGCTTAGGGTTAATAACAGAGGTTGTGCATTCTGATGCATAGCCACCTGATCCTCAGCGTTTTCCGATTGCTTGCATTTTAAATAAATATATACTTAATGTAAATTTGGAAAATAAAGACCTATTATTATTTTTTTTTTTTTATTTTTTTTCCGGTTTCCCGCTGCCGGTCAGTCCTCCCCGTGGCCTCCGACGCCTCACGGAAGTCACGCCGGCGCATCAACTACAGCCACTTCCCACATCCCGCAGGGTTAGTGACTGAATCGTGTGCCCTAAGCAGACGGAGAGAACCCAGAATGACCGCCTTCTGCATTTGGCCTACCAGCCACTCGGCTGATTTTTGGCAGGCCGGTATGATCTTCAGTTCCGAGAGCAGCGTAGGCTTTATCCCCTCCGAGTACACCGATTATAAGAACGACCATTTTTACCGAGTAGCCTGGGTACAGCACTTGGAGCTCGTACCGGAGATCGCGATATTTGGTCCGTTCCTCCTCCTTCAAGGTGATGTTTTTCTCCGCAGGTGCCGAGAACTCGATGACATACATCACTTTGAGTTGATGGTCGAGAAGGACTATGTCAGGCTTGGATTAGCCTGACAGTCGGGAATGAGTAGTTCCAGTAAATCCGGCATTTCTCGTTCTCGACAACGGACTCAATATCTCCGGGGACGTAAGGCAGCACTGGTGTCTGGTCTACCTCGTACGAGTGCCTTAGATGTTAGTATAGCACTCGTAACGCCGCGTTATGCCGGTGGATGTAGGCCGAAATCGCCTATACGGGACATGCAGATAGTAGGTGCATGACCGATTCCGGCGCCTGATGGCAGGTCCTGCAGTTGATATCAGGAACCTCTACACGCCACACTCCGGCTACGGTAAACCAAGGTAACACCATCTTGACAAGCAATAATGAATCCCTCGGTCTCCGACTTAAGCCCTGCTGACCTTAGAAAGGAGAAGGTCAACCTGGTCGATAAAGCCAGTGTTTCTATGTTCTTATAGAAGACACCATGCTGGGGTTTATCGACGTGCTGCCGAAACAGATTTTCCTGTTCGGCAGGTCTGATTCGAGCTTTCAGACGATTTGGCTGAAGTTCGGTGACTGACTCAACATCAGCACCTCGCCGGCCTCCTCGCCTGATGTCAAATGCGAGACCGAGTTCATCTGCGGCTCTTTTTGGTGCCTTGAACAATCTTGCTCCTACTCCTACAGTTTCGTAATGTTTCACAAACCGCAAGAGGTGATCTGAGCTCCTGAGGATGTTACATGCCATACTCAGTACTACTCTGCCATGCGTACACTCCAGGCTCAAGAGTCCTCGGCCCCCCCGTTGACGTGGGAGGTACACACGAGGAACGGACGATCTAGGATGAATACTTCTGCGAATATTCATCATCTTGCGGGTATCCCTATCTAATTGGCGCAGCTCCTCTACTGTCCACTTTCCTACTCCGAAGGAGTAGAGCAGAACCGGAACGGCAAGCATATTAGTTGCAGACACCTTATTCTTCCCCGAAAGTTCGGAAGACCAAATCTTTCGGAGGCGGTGTCTATACTTGCCGCGGAGAGAATCTTTTATTTGTGATACATCTTGGATGTGCCTTTGTTGCACACCCAGATATGTATAGGTCTCTCCGGCATCCAGATGTCTTAGAATGCTTCCGTCTGCAAGCTGCGCATCTTCAGGGAATTCCCCGTATCGTCCTTTCTTGAGGTGGACGACTGCACATTTGTCCAACCCGAACTCCATACCAATTGCTCGCGTATATTCTTCGACCACCCTAAGAGCGTTTTGTAGTTCGCGCTCTCCGGAGGCATAAAGTTTAGGTCATCCATATAAAATAAATGGGTGACCTTATGCCTCCGGTCGCTGGGTGGCCCACATTGATATCCGCGGGTTTTGGCGGAGCCCAACAGACAACGGCAGCAGTGAGATGCAGAAGGGGAGAGGACTCAGGGAGTCACCCTGGAAAACTCCCTCTCCTAAATGCCACCTGCTCTGTCGTGACCCGCTGTGCACCTGATGTTATGGTGAAGCGGGTCTTCCAGAGCAGCAGCAGCTGTTCTATACATCTCACTAGTGGTGCTGGTACCGCAAGACATTCGAGCAAGTACAACAATAGCTCATGTGATGTTGTATCAAATGCCTTGCGGTAATCAATCCAGACCATCGATAGATTTCGCTTGTATTGCACAGAATCCTGTGTAATACAGCGGTCTATCAACAGGCTGTCCTTGCAACCTGCCATGCCCTTTTGGCACCACGCTGTTCGTGTATCTGCTGGAAGACCGGATCAACGGACCTCAGTGTCCTAGCATACAAGATACGTGTAAATATCTTGTAGCAGGAGTTGAGGCAAGTGATCGGCCTATAATTCCTCGGGTCGGAAAGATCCCCCTTTTTGGGGATAAGCACAGTACGTCCGTCGACGAACCAGTCCGGAATCTGCTGCCCCCTCGTTCAATCGTGAGTTGAAAACTCGCGCCAGACGGCGGTGAGTGGAAGGAAATTTATTCCGCCACCAGTTTGTAATGCCGTCTGGGCCCGGGGCAGCGAGGTTCTTGGTACCAACAAGTGCTTATTGGACTTCCTCCGTACTGATTGCCGGGCACACTTCTTCTGGCTCTTCAAGATGTCTGTGACACAGAGCCTCGAAGTGTGCAATTGATGGAGTGTCGCTATTGAATGGACGCGTCGTTTCGTAGATTCCCTTCCAGAAGGTTTCGACATCTTCTACAGTCGGCGAATTATCTACAACACGCTGTGGCTCTTGAAAGAGGCGAGAGGATTCGTACGGAACAAATTGTTTTTGTTCCCATACTCCTCACCCGCCTCTTCAATGTTTTCTTTATCGCCATGAGCGCTCGGATCCTATTTAGACAGTGCTGCTTGATGATGACTGTCGAGATTTAGGTATGGTGTTGACGTCTTAATCCGGCTGCTATGCGCGGGATTCTGGGAGTAAAAACTCTACCAGTCGTCTTATATTCCACCACACTCTGGATCCGAGGAAGCGTGTTGTCTGGCAGACTGTATCTTGCCCTCGATATTCTGTACACGCCGCTTTGCTTTCTCGACCCCATGATTGGTTGACCTCTCACGGGGGACGAGTTGCTTCGCGGCGTTGTACACGGCAGTTGATTTGCCAGATGTCTGCATCTTCGGAATTTTTTCATCGATGACCACGTCCATTCTAGCCAGGTCTTGTGGCTTGCCAGGTTAGCCCTGGTGTTAAGGCTAACCCTCGTCCTTAAGTCTAAGTCGGTAAACTCTAAAGGATGTTCCCCATCGGCTGATAATTGCCGTGGTGGGACTACGGCTGGCAGTTCTTCCGGCTGACGGGGTGCCCTTACATAGCCTGTCCTGAGCAGAAAGGATCACTTGATCTCTCAGGTGTTGTTGAGAGAAGGCGCGATGCTCTGGATGCATTTCGCACCAAAGTGCATGCAATCGCACCATGTCCCTTCGCTCAGGTTCGCTACTCTCGCGGCGGGTAAGCAAGTCATCCCGAGTTCCCTCGTCCACTTAAAGCGTCCATGTACAGTTGCATTTTCATCATCGTTAGGACCGTCCGATAAGGCCCCTCCCATCTGTCCTTGACCTCCATCCGACTGAGGTCGATTGTGAGGGGCATACTTAGGTTGTATGGAACCCATGTATATAATAGGAACGACTTAAAAGAAATATACGTTTAATCCATGCCAACTATTATTTGACAAGATAAATACTTAAATATAAATATATATAAAGAAAACAAGATAAAACTATGCGAAAACCGTCGAAGAAAAGGGAAAGATCAGGAAAAGTATAATAATAACATAGCCAACAAAAAACGCAAGAAATGGGTTAACTATAAATTCAGCTTTTTAATTGACTCGATATTGCAGGATACAATGCAATTGCGCAATTCAAATTGTTATAATTTGTCTGTCTAGGAGTATGAAAATTTAATATATCTAAAGTTCATATTGTTATTAACAATTTTGTGTAAAAAATTACATTGGTGTGCATTTATGTGTCTATGCTCAAGTGAGTCGACGAGTTCGTATAAGAGGAAACAAATAGCATGTGTTCTAAACTTGGCATGTTTTAAAAATATGCGCTAAATTCCTTCAAATTATCAATATATATAACTTAATTAGGACACCAAATGGCTGTTTTTGATAATAAGTCCCAGAACTTTATGAATCTTTTGTGACAATATATGCACCAACTGTCAAAGGACAACCTTTTACAAAAATAACTCCCAAATAACAGAAAATCTAGATCTATAGAATAATCCAAAACACATCAAGATTTGGTGAAGTCGGATATTGCGTTACGTTTAAAAGGTAAACTATTTTTTTACACATTCACTGACAATTAAATTTGACTTGTAGTTCGAGACGAGGCATTGCCACTTCACATTCTGTAAAGAAAAATTTAAATCATTGGCGTATAATAGACATGAAACACAATAAGCTATCAACAACATCATTGATAAATAAAACAAAAATAGAGATCCTAATATTGATTTCTGAGGAACGCCCGCGATATGGCAAGATAACGACAAAATTGCAACCGATATACTATGTTGGATCCTATTTGAAAAATAAGATTTTAAAAACCTCAAGCAGTTTTGAGAGGATCCAAAATTAATCCACTTATTTCATGGTATATCATAGTCAATTCTACCACTCCATCAGTTAAGAATTTAAATTAAATTTTATTTTAACAAAGCACAATTGTACAAAAATGAAAAAATGTATGTTCCGTTTTTACTTTCTTGTACGTAATATAGGGAAGTATAGTAATCATGATTTTTTTTGACCTTTGAGATTTTTGATTGATATACAGTATTGGAAAAATTTTAGAGTGCCTGCTTTGTGTGTGTGCATAAAGATAAAAATAGCAGTAATGTATGCGACAGAAAAGGAGCTGTATCACTGTTGCCTTTTTCTGCATTGTTATGTTTACGAAGTAACGAGGGTTTATTGTAACGAGAAGTTTATTGTAGATAGAACACACAACAGGTGCCAGATGCCTAATACTTACCAAAATCTACAATTTGGAATTTTAACTGGTAGTTGTTAATGGAACCTTTAATAATGGCATAATCGACGATAATTTTTTGGGAACGTCACTTTTTTTATAAATTATTTACACCTTGAGAAATAACTAAAACCGTTTCATATAAAGTACATAATATGCAATGAATACTGTTCCAGTTTACTAACTTCGATGAACATTTGGCGACATCTAGTTAGTAGAGATTTTGTTCATGCAGCTACGGCACATTTATTTTTATAATTATAAAATAAATGGTATAGTATATCCAAGTCAGTTGAAACGCTATAAAAACACCAACAAAGGGATTTACTCATTTAATGGATAAAATCCTTTGTCGGCGTTTTTTATATAGTGTTTCATCTGACTTGAAATACTATACACTGCACGAAAAATGAGGCTCTACCCCCTTTCTGCAATGAGTGCAGACTGCACGCAGTACTATATGTGGACGCATGTTTTCAAAAGTTAACGTAATTTAATGAAAACCAAAAAGATCAAACCTATAACCAAAAATCAATTAATGATGAACATAGCAAATGGTATTTTCTTAAGTTCAGAATCCGTGAAAAAATCTGTAAAATTCCATAATATACAAAATATAAACGAAAATGAAGATGATAATATAATTTCTGAAGTCGAACTTGACAGCCAATTGTTATTATTTGAAAAGTTTTCCTATTCAATATGACTTGTAACTGTTTTACTTTTGTTTTATTTATTTTTTTATAATAAAATTTTAGAATATTGGCGTATTATTTGAGTATCTGGTAATTTTTTCCTAAAATCTGGTAATTTCATATTTGCTGTCTGATAATCACACTTTCACAATCTGGCAACACTGCAATAAACAATTTGATAGTCACGTTGTGAACTGCTCTCACGTTGCTGTTGTCTCATTTCTTTGTTTTATTGCGTCAGCCGTTGGCGTGGTAAGTTAAACTGGCATTTCTCCTTAACCCAAAAATGTGTGTTTATACAACTGAAGAAAAGGTGCAAATAATCAGCTGGTATTACGGCGGTAATACTGCTGAGGAGTTATTGGGCGATTCATTTTGACATTTAAAGCAAACGTCCTGCCCCGAAGGTTCAAACTGTATTAAACATCATTCATAAGTTTGGAGTCTGTGGGATGTGCGACAAATTGCAGAAAATGTAGTCATTTAAATGACTACGACGAGCCTACAGTTTACTTAAGGGAAGGTCGGGAAAGGCGGGAAACTAATGTCTGTAGTTTCGCGAAGGTAAATGCCTTGTTTGAATAGGCAAATCTTGCAAGAGATTTGGTGTACAAGAGCGAACAGTGCGGAATTTTCTGAAAAGAGAGTGGTACCATTGGTACAAAATTACGACTACACAAGACATTTTCCCTGAAAACCGTACGAAACGAATGGATTTTTGGGAAGCCGTGATGGAAGAGATGCTCAATGAAAATGAACGTTTCATCAAGAATATTTTATTCACTGATGAAACATCTTTTTCATACATAGCCGACATAATCCTTCTGTAGTTCGATATTGGTCCAGAGAAAATAAACGGTTGAGTTCCATTACGTACTCAATATCCACAAAAGTAAATGTTTGGGCCGGATTTGAGGTGATATGTCCACGGTTTCGGGGGTGCTCCGCGTTCCGTCGTCGGGCGAGTCCTCAACGGAGCCGCTGCGGGCACAGGGCTCGCGGCTTTCCCGTGTCATGATGTCAAGACTTTGCAGCCTTTGTTCTAATTCGACCATCTCAGGCAGGTCGTGGTCGGGGCGCTCGTGGAGCGTAGTGTATGGGCCCGGGATAGCGTGTTCTGGAGCGCCAGTGGCAGTACGAGGATGGTGGCAGTGGAAAAGGGCAGCTGTGACTATGGTGGTGAGGCTGCCTGCTTCGAAGGTTATCGTAGTCCTCCGGTGCTCCATGTGTTCTATCTTCTCTTCACACTTCTTAGAGTCTGTTAGTGATTAGTGCTCCGGGGAGCCCATACCCCCAGGGACACCGAGAGTTGGACCGGAAAAGGGCTCGAGAGAGCGCTAATACTCTCCGAGGTGAGGAAAAAGGTTAGTAAACAGTGGTGCTAAGACGATTATGCCTTTGCTGTTGGTAGATAAGTACTGTACAGAACGCTAATACCCTCGTGACTTATGTGAGGATGTGTTCCTGGCATCTACTAATGTTAAACTTAATAATACTAGAGTGTCTATAAGTTGCACTGTGTGAAAGGGTTAAAAACGTTATTGCGATGTCGGCAGACTTGAATAAAGTTCTATACTAGAGTCTGATATGGTACACTTTGATTCTGCAATGTGATAGTCTCTGTTTATACTTGCAAAAAATTTAGAAGTACACTAAAAACTGGACCAACCCGCCGTGGAGCGGCGTCAGCCACTGCGTGACCGTGTTGAGAACTCACACAAATTCAAGTTAAGCAGTTCAGATCCAAGCAAGTCGCGCAACACCGACTATGGTACAAGAATTGAAAAATGCACTAAAATTGGATCAGCGTCCGTCGCGATGCGGCGGAGCTTATTGTCTTTAGCTAGAGCTGTACTAGTTAAAAAGTAAGCTAAAAGCAAGTTAGGCTGGTCTGAGGCAAGCAAGTCGCACAGTGTCCAGACATAGCTCATGAAATTGAAGTGCACTAAAAATGAAGTGGCGCCCGTCGTGAAGCGGCTGAGCTTATTGTCTTTGGCAGAGTCTAACCTGGCGTGAAAGCAATAAAGCACTGATACGTAAGCTCACCTGGGGAGTTCTGTGTCCGGTGTCTGCGTCGAGTCGCAAGGCGCGGCTGCACTGGGAAGCGAGCGGCACCAGAAGCAAAGAAAAGCACTACGTTCAGAGAAAACTGTTTATTACTAACACACACACACATATAATGCAGGAACAGGGTCGGCTACCAGCGTTGTCTTGTAGTAATTTCTGGGGGTTCAGTAAGACAAAGTGACTGTGTACCACTTTGGCGTATCTCGTCGGAAATACGGCGTAAACTGGTCAGAGTGACAAAGTGCGACATCGGCCCTACCAAGGCACGATGCGAGTTAATATTACTGAAAGACTTGAGAGACTTAAACATAAACTTCTCAAAAGCAGCCGAAAACGTGTGCAGATGTTTTGGATGTACAGTAAAATAGAGATTGCCAAACGCAGAAAAGAAGCTAAAAAAATGTCAAAACGCGATAGTGCCGTTTCGAATGCAAGACAAATAAGAAGAAGAATAGAGGCTGTTTAATGTTTTATAGTTTTTGCAAAGGTTAGGCTAAGCCTCTTTTGTGGTGGCTAGTCAATCAGAGGCGAGCCGCTTAGGGTAACCGATGGCCCAGATCATATCATTGGTCCTGTTTTTCATTGACGGTAGCTTAAATGCCAACAATATTTAAACATTTTGCAGATACAGATTATTCCGGTTTCCTTACAGATGGACCAGCCCACGGAAAAGACATGACGCAACCAACCATCTTCCCACAAACCTTACGGGCGCTGGACAGTATACCGACCAGTGCCCGTTGTCCCTGGCTCCGTGAAGGATGAAAGTGCTAAGAAAGCACTTAGGCCTTCACCTCCTGAAACATAGTTCATCCTCACCTTGTCCGCTGATCCAGATGACAATGTGTCAATTGACACTTTATTGTACTGGCAGTCAATCCCAAGTCACAGAATATCCGCACAGTCCCTGACAGTCCGATGACTACCCCGGGGGTAACAAGCTGGCGAAGAAAGAAGACGAAGACAGAAGAGCGCCAGAAGAGGCCCTATGCAGCAGGGTTCATCAGCCAGGAGTCAGGGAGGTTGGTCGAAATCTT
>JANEYF010000540.1:62500-303787 GCA_029963845.1 Rhamnusium bicolor | reverse complement strand
TATCTAAATTAAAAAATTTTCGCAATAACGAAATACGTTTCAATACCTCATATAATGTTTTTTTTAGAAAAAGATTGAAGAATTAGATGATTAGCCACAGTTAAAAAAAACATGATATAACTTTAATAGGACAGACATACATTACAAACAAATTTTTACACGAAATTTTGGACACCATTACTAGTTCAAATTGAAATTAGATTTTCCGATTTAAATATTTTTGCAATGTTTCGATTTAGTAAATCATAATAATTTTTATACTGTTTTCTAAATCATTTCCTAATAGTCTAATGGACAAATTAATGGACTAGTATCCCTTTTTTAACCGTATTTCGTTAAGAAATGAACTATGTGTGTTGTATTCTAACCAGCAACTTTTAGCAAATTTAAAATCGCTTCAAGAAATGTTTATTTTTATATATAATAATAATTTAAAAGCTGTCTCTCCGATCTGTACAAACTTTTATCTTTAGTCTCAACAATTCCGGTAACCTCAGCTTCTGTAGAACGATCATTTTCAGCACTCAAACGAATAAAAACGTTTACTAGAAACACAATAGTTCAAGACCGCCTGTTAAATATATCGCTTATTTCAATGAAAAACATTTTTTGTCAGAGTTGAAGAAAATGATTTAATTTCATCTTATGAAGAAGTAATCAACCATATAACTAGTTCTGAAAATCACAAGTTACCACTGATTTATAAAAATATTTAGAATTTACACCAAAATTAATATACTTAGTTATTATTTTAGAAGAAATATTTATTTACGTTATTTATTTCTTAGAAAATATTTTTTATGTAACTTATTTTTCAAAACTATTTTAATTTTTATTAAAAGTAATAATTTTACACTCTAGCAGTGATAATGAATACAAATTTTTCGTTTGTAGAAAGACGCTTTTATTTACTCAATTTTTTTCCAAAACTATTTTAGATTTTTATTATAAGTTACAATTTAATTATAAGTGGGATAGTAGGGCTACTCTGACGATCAACTCACGACAAAAAATTTAACGCGCCGTTGTACTACCTCAAGGGTGGTGGAAACGTGCAAATTGTAATCATATTTAAATTTAGTTGCCTTTTAAATTTCAAGCCTCCTCTGTAGACATATCACGAGCCGCCACTGACAACATGTTAAGTGTTGCGGTTGCTATATGTGATCGGCCTCCATATTGTTGACAATAACCACAAGCCATTCCACTAGCATCAAGCTCATTGAGAGGGAAGGATATTAGAATCTCTTCACGATATCTCTGCCTAGTTAAAGTTCTATGAAAAGAAATTGGGCCAACAATTCTTCTCTTATTAATGGCACACCAAACACCAATTTTCTGCGGATGAAGAGGAGCTTGAAAAAAGGGTTTCCTGGTTTTTCCGCAATCCAAATTTTCGTATTCGGACAATTAACAGAACTCAGAAGAAACCAGGTTTCGTCGGAGAAAAAATTTTGACAATGAGTTCGTCATCAACATTGTTGAAAAGCCACTGACAGAATACCGTTCAATAAGGCGACATGGAAATATATCAGTGGCGGCTTTTGCTATGGTTTGTGGATTTGCGCAACCTCCAAAATAATAACCAACGCAATATAATCGATTTAATTGGCTATAATTTATAATATATAATTTACCAAAAACAACGATTTCTTTTGGTGCCGTCGCTACCACTCTTATTTACGTTAGACATCGACGCTGGTTTGCAGACAGTCGGCAAACCAATTAGTTCTATTGCAATCATGTGCATTAACGAGAACTCTCAGTCTCTCTTCTTCATACGAATCTATTTCATAAAGGTTCAACAGGTTGCAAATATGACAGTCTAACTCGCACACTTTACATAACAGCGTATCACTGTTTCTGAAGACGCGGTCTGCCTCGCCTTTTTTTACGTCCACTAACACACTACACAAAGAACAAAATATCGAATAAATAAAAAATGTATTTATATTCGCCGTATACACAACAGATCTCTAACTTGAAAGTTCTCGAACTGAACCAAATTGCTAAATAATGTAAGCAAAATAACCCCTACTACTAAATAGAAGCTCAATCGAGCAGATAATCGGCTAAAATGTGTTTTTTTTAGAGAATTCCATTCTAGGCGGTTGACGATATCGTCGGTTTCATATGCAGAAGATTAATTAATTAATGTATAAGTACACTGCTCAAAAATTACAATTTAATTTATTAGATACTATTATATCACGCATTTGCGGAATAAGAGTATTAGGTTTAAAAATCCGTCTCTGAGATGACATCCAAACTCCCTAATTATAACCATTACAGAATTCTAAACAACTACCTAACAATAACAGTGACATATTAAACAACACATCGATCTAAGCCGACAGTCTGTCTATATGGACAACTTATGAATTATGTTTTTACCTTTTCGTCTATCAATAGATAAAGTACTGACATCGTAAACAAAAAATTAAGTTCTAGATTATAGTGAAAGTGGAACGCTTTGGAGACCTGAAAATCGCAAATTTATCCGAATTGGCATGCCGTTTGCGCATCTGTGGCGTTGGCCTCTGATATGATATGTTTTACTGAAACACAGCTCAACGTGGAAATCTGAAACTTTACATTTAATATGTGCGGGGTCCAAGGAAGAACCTTTTTTGAAAATCAATGAAATTAAGGAGGAGTACTTCTCATGAGGGCACAAAAGGAAAATTGCGTCAAAGTGAGAAAATATTTCAAATAAAAATTGTTTAAAATTAAATTGCGTTGAAAAGAACTCTTGAAAATTTCTTATCAGTTTAACCGTTACCGAGAAAAATAATGCTAAAGTTGATTTTGCATGCAATTAAATAACACCGATGTGGTTTTCCACACCAAGTCACCAAATACTGCACGACGTGCGTTTGTCCAATCAACTTGGCATTATCTGGAGATGATTAATTCTTAGTTTTAATCATCTCCAGATGATATCAACTTGTTGGCGAAACGCCCGTCTAGTGGACTATAAGGTATTTTATGGAAAACCATAGTATTAGCTTCAGATCAAAGGTTCCAATCCACTTCAGGAATGCAATTAAATATTCTGTAAATATGAAGAAATTAATATTTGTGCTAAACATTGTTTATTTCCTCCGTTTCATTCTGGACATGATGATGAGCAAATATGTGCATCAATCATATCATCAATCATATGTGCAGCTAGGTGCATCAAACCGGAACCGATTTTTTTACAAATGGAACGATTTTATCACAACTTGTTATAGATTCGCGAGTCATACTAATCCCCATTTATGTAGAATAACTAAAATTTATTTGAGAAATTAAAAATTCGTTATATGATACCATTAAATAACATATATATGAATCTAAAAAAAATTATATTATCGTATTATTTCATATTTTTATTTTTGTATTTAGATGTAGTACATGCGATATAATAACTTTAATAACTACATTAATATCTACATTGATATATCAGTTGTAACCAGGAAGGAATTATTTAATGGATATTTAAATGACGATTTTTTGCACATTGCACTCATTGGCAATGAAACATTTTTTGGAGATTCATTAAACACGTACAATTCTTATGAATAATTAAATATTGAAAAAGCAATGAATTGTACAATGTTTTCTTACCTTGTAATGTTTGAAAAACAATATATTTTTACTGCTTATCCATTTGTTATAGTAAGCCATCGACTGATTTAATTAAATTTGTAAATGGAGGAATTGAAAATGTTTTACACATGTTCATTAAATCCATATTGCTGTTTCCTGCTGTCTATATAAGTAATGTCCTGCTTAGGGGTCCTGTATATTTTTCCTGCCTTAGCTTAAATCGCCGCCATCTTGTAGTAAATTTGCATGCGTTAAAAAGTAGTTTGTTTAGAAAATTTTAATAAAACTATATTTTTTTCACTATGACCTAGACACGGTTCTCTAAGTTAATAACTGATAATTACTTTAAAAAATCACAAGATAACTACTGGTTCATATAGTCTTTGCACAAACAAACCAGAGTTACAAAAAAAAACACACCTGATATTTTGTAACTTGTCTAGAAAGTTTTTCTAAAAAAGTGCCAAACACCGCAACGATTGCAATTGCACTAAAAATAATTTTTTTAGGTGAAATTTTTATCGTAGATAGAACGAACTTGGAACTCTCTTATCACTGATAAATACGCTAGAATAAAAATCATCCCCGTTTTTACTAGATTACAGAAATAAGTTTTGATAATAACTGTATGACCTTTACATAACATTTTTAAACCGATTTTACTTACAGAAACGATTATTTTTGGTTTACATAATTATTTATATATCTGCTTCCAATATCTCACTTATGTCAATGCATCGAGGATATTTTTAAAACTTTGAATACATCGAATTTTATTGGTTTAAACTGAATTGCAGTTTTATCCTCAACCTGCCTACTTCAACTCATATTTTCACGGAACATGCCTGGTGTTCATGACATTGTCAGAAGTTGTTTTCATATACATAAGACGATGAACTATTTTGTATTTGTTTATGCTATTTTAACCATATGACAATAATATAGCAAAATATACAATTTTAAAACTAAACTTATATTAGAGAACAAGAACGGCGAATCAATCACCTCAAGTCTGTTTAGGTATAGCAATATTATTTAATCAAATAATTGTTCTTCTTTTTAGTCATTTTTCTTGGTGCTTGTTATTATATTATTCCAGTTTTGTTTATATTATTTACGAAGAAAATAGGTTTATTAATATTTTTTTTATTTATGTTTTTACCGAAGATAAAAATAAACCTAAATGCAGAATAAAAGTGCTAAGAAAATGTCAAAATATGTTGTATGACGGGATTAAAAGTGCAATATAAAATTTTGAAGTAACCGACCAAACCTTGCTATTCATGCTAGAAAAAAGTGACCGAAATTACTACGTCTTCCAAAAAATTTTTAATGGAGAAATTTTCTGCAAGATTGTAAAATAACCAACTTACTGCCTGTTTATCAATGCTTCGAAAAAATAGTCAAATGGGTTGAGATCGGGTGATCGAGAAAGCCAAGTAATTGGCTCAACTCTTCTGACTTAACTGCCAGGGAAATTGCCGTTTAAAAAATATTTAACTTCCATGCAAAAATGTGTTAGTACTCCATTTTGTTGATACTAGAAATTTAGTCTTACGAATAGTGCAACATCCTAAGTAATAGTGGTAAACAGTCTCTCAGAAACACCAAACATGGTACAGAAATAAGACAAGTAGACCAATTTCTAACTAAATGAGGATTCATGCCAGATCACGGGTGAAGATGGTAAGTATTTATGGTACATTCTCGTGTAAATATAGTTTCACAGACAGCTCTAGAGGCAGTTTTCGAGAAATCCGGCATCTTGCCTCACACGTTATATCAACCATCTCAAAAAATTAACTAGAAATTGTCTGCTACCATCTTGTAAAACTTGAACGTGTTGTGTCCTAAATCAATATAGTTCATTTTGTCTGAGTGCCCTGTTGAAAGCCACCCAATATAAATTGATTATCGTGGACAGCTCATGAGTACTTACAACGGGTTCATCTTTAACTGTATTAAGAATGTGTTCCTGTTGAGCCACTGTACATCCTAGAATTTTTTTAAGTGAACTAAATTTACCTGTTTCAAAAAATCTTATACCGTGCTATAAAAAAATGACTTTGGTCAAAGGTGGTCATGGAATGGAAAATTGCCATCTTATATTATATCATCTTTTTGTAATAATTTTGTCAAAGTTCGTCAAGTTACGTCCCATACATTTTTGAAAGTCAAAAAATGATTTCCATAAATGTACGACACTAGCTTCGACAATTATTTTAGAATCCGTGACCACCTTTGACCAAGATATCACGGTATATGTGTCAATTGTTTGTGAAGTTTTTAAAACTATGTTGGGCAAATGGGTCGATCCAATCAAATTAGATTTAAATATCACATCGTCCATCTTAAATATAGGAGTCTTGTGTTGTCTACAACCATAGAAAAATATTAATATAAGGTTAATTAGGAACATAACAAATAATAAAGAACTAAATGTCTTTAAAAAAATTATATAAAAATCTAAAATAGTATGAATACTGACAAAGACTTCTTCGAAATAGTTTGTTTTATTAATTAAAGGATCACAGTTTATCGAAACATTATTGCAAATAGGGTAAGTTGTTGGTTTAAGTTTAGGTTTAATTATCTCAGAATATGCCAACTTGGTTAATGGCATATGCAGCAAGTGTATTACGCATGTGTTTTGTTGACTGTGGGAACTATTTCAGTGCTAAAATTTATTTTATAAGACGTGTTCCCACTTTTCAACACAAAATTTGCGATATGTTATTTCGAGTGTGTTTGTTAATCGCGGTAATCCAGAAACTCGTAGAAGAAATGAGAATATTGAGTAGTAATATAGATATATTAATTGAAAATTTACTTAATGTCCATATAACTAATTTCAAATTCCACTAGCGCCAGGAAGAGATTAAGAAAAATCTTGAGCGGTTCAAAGGTCAAGAAGTTCAGGAATGAAATAAGTAGTCATCAGAAAGAGAGGGTTAAGGATAGAAGTGACTCATAAATTCTCGTTATTATATAAAATCGGTTGAACATAGATCATTCTACTACCTCTAAACCCATTATACTTTGCAACTTAAACATTTTTTAAACAAAGTACTGGTTTTTGTTAATAGATCCTTACAGAATTACGATAATTTATTTGTGCGGGAGCCATTTAACTTTCAGTGAGTGATGTTTCAAAATAAAATATAAAGCATCCAATCTAGACCGAAATATAAATTAGCAAATTATAGATTACTTTAACTATTTTATTAATTGCTTACAAAATATATTAAAAATTATCAAAGTGTATAACATAAAAATCGGTAATTTAGATATTATTTTATGAACAAATTTCTTTGTTTCTAATATAAGTTAAGGCCAACGCAATGGTGTCCCTCAAGGAAGTGCGTTATGTCCTCTATTATTCATACTATTTATTGATGATATCGTTAGTGACTAATAATACATGTATCTCTCCATTGCAGTGATGTAAATGCAAATCATTAGTTGATACCGAATTAGTCTAAATCTCAAAACTATCTTTACAGGAGCAGTTTTTTTCACATATTATATTGCCTATAACTATGTATTTGTGGTATCTTATAAAATCTACTGATATTTTTTTTGAAAAGTATTTTTGCTTTTCCTAAAATTGCCTCATATCTAAAAAAGTATAAATATGAAAATGAAATTATTAAATGTCATATATTTTAGGTTAGAAAATGAGGTTGACATTTTGGATACAATCTGAGTCCGTTATCAAAACTAATAAGAAGATTATTTTAGTGATACTGGTTTTTGCATCAATACATGACAGTTTTCTGTTTGTATATTTTCATAGATATGTGTTATAGGACATATGATAATAATAACTCTAAAAGACACATTTTTATTAATATATCTTAAGAGCGTAAAAAAGTATTTTATATCCATCAAAGTAGTACCTAATTAATAACTGAGACAGGATATTTCTATTATTTTTTAGATAATTTGGTAATTAGGATATTGTATTGATCGGCTGATAGAATTATTTATGGATGTGTTGAAATGAAAAAACGTATCTACTTCTCACACAATTTTTTTAATTGTTACCGATTTCGTGAATAACATATTTGTTTCACATCCTCAGGCAAGTATTTTATATGAAACCAGTAGAAATTAAAAAGAATTAGTCAGAAATAGACACGTTTTTTTTAAATTGTTTGCTATGAACAACTCACAAGGGATTAACCTCTCTAAATTATTTGCGGATATCTATCATATGAGTTTTTCCATTGTAGAGACAGGATGTTGATTAAAAAGCGAATTTTTTGACGAAAATCTCCCTGTGATTTAGTTTTTTTTTACTCCAAATGCAGTTCAGTGTCAATGTCAATTAATTTTTTTTTTGGTATATTGTCAGTCGACAGCACAGTCTCTTTAAAATCTGATCGAAGACGGGGTCCAAAAATTGTATAACAAAAACTTCTGAATGTGAATACCTATGTCGGAAACGGAAATTCGTATAGGGATACCCAGGCTTATTGAAATCTAAAAAAGGGGATCCAATCAACTTTTTTGAGATATTTCGTGTGCACGCATTTTTATAGATTTTATTTACTTTTCTTAGTGCAAATGCATTTTTAATTTTTTAAAATTAGTGTTATAATTTTATGAAAAACTAAATAAAGATTTAAGTTTAGGGAAATCATTTTTTTACCTATCTCTATAAATATATGGGTAGTCAATTATCCTTTGCAGTTAACCTTAAGGATAAATTAGCGCAAGACGCCATATTTTTTTCCACAGTTGTATGATTTGAAATTGAAATTTTCAAAATGAGTTTGTATGGAAACGAACTGATGAAAAGGTTAAAGAAATTACATAATTATACTTGCTAAGTCATATTAAACAAATATAACATACTTTTGGCTCAAACTATAATTATAATTTTTTTAGTTTTTAGATAATAGGAATTTTCATATTAATGAATATTTTGGAGGCGCATGGTTATTTTTCGAAGTAAAGGTGATAATATGCACGGAAAAATTTTCGGCGCAATAATTTCAACAACAGAGAACTTCTGACACCATGCAATTATATTGGATTTATGTTTATCACCAATATTCACTTATTTTCTATCTTACTATGAATTAGCTGTCTTTTTAATTTTGTAGGTGACTGTCAACAATGTTGATACTACTTATAGAGAAAAATACCAAATAAGTATAAAATTCTTCTTTTTGTACTTTCTTATACCTAATATAAGGAAGTATAGTAATCGTGATTTTTTTTCGACCTCGAGATTTTGATTTGATTTATACGTTTTGAACCCTTCTGAATCCATTCTGATTATTATCCGAATAATGTCAGTTGGTGAGTGTGTGTGTGTGTGTATGTGAGTATCCCCGATAAATCAAAAAGTACTAACGGAAGACTTCCCAAATTTGCCAGTTAAGATTGTCAACAACATTTTAGGTGACACATTAAAATTGGTGAATGTGGTACCACCAGAAGAGACACAATGAATGAAAGAAGAAAAAACGTACAATTTCGGGAAAAAAAAGTTAAAAATTTTTATTGCATTTCTGGACGAATCTCGACGAAAACATAACTTTATGGAAAAAAATCTGTCTGCGAGTCTGTGGTATTGCGATAGCAGTAATAGTTTTTGAGATAAACTTTCTTTGGTACACATGTTCTAAAGGCCAATGACAATGATAAATTCGATGATGAGCAAAATTGGCCTGCCGAAAGATGGTACACGGGACCCACACTTTTTTGTATTTGCCTTTACAAAAAAATATATTCTTGATGAAAAATTATAAATCATGTCTACTATATCAAGCCAATAAAATATATTTTCCAACTACTTAAATAAAGCTGATGTAAACTTAAATTTTTTTATACATCATAAAATGGGGTTATATAGGATAAATTTAACAGTTTGACATTTGAATGTGTATTTTAGTTACAAAAATGTCAATATCAATAAGAAGAGATTATTGAAATATGACATGAATTATTATTGACGCTGATAATTAATTCTTTAAAAATTTTAACGAAACATTTCAAGGTATGCTATTAAAAGTTAATTGAGGTAAGTGAAGAATAGAATGATTCTTTTACATCAGGATGATATATACTGGTATAAGAAAGTTATGTGCTGGCCACATCAGATATTTTTACTAGGAGTCATTTGCATATAAATTCGTAGATTTTGCCTAAAACTAGTCAACTCGATGTCGAATTGACGTCGAAATGAAGTCAAATGTAGCTAAATACGTATTAGTAACCAAAAATAATACTGTGCTACTACTACAAGGAAGATTTATATGTAGTTTTACCTATCTTAGTCAATTTAACTAAATTTCGACGTCGTCTTATTCTCCACTTATGTCGATTCCATGCGTCGACGTCAACCTAAATTTTGCTTAAATATGGTTAATTCCAATTTTGCCATTAAATTTATTATACATTATTTAGGTAGTCTCGACGTCAAATTAAACCAAAATATTTATTGGGTATAATTAAAATCAAAAAATGTTCCTCGTATACTAGCCCTTCACTGAATTTGAAGACAAGTACGTGGTAGTGCCATAAAAGTGTTTTCTTGCGACAAAATTGTTATCAAACGAAAATCAATACAAAATGTCTGCTAAAAATGTGTTGATCATGCCCGCAACTACATTTATCTAGCGATATATAAGTGATTTGAAAGGAATAGTTGTGGGGCCAATAGGCGAAAAGTGGGTGTCGCGGCTAGTGTGAACCACGAAAAGTGATTGTCCCCACCCAACACATGTGTGTTTTGATAGGCGTTTTACGAGCTAATCACAGTTTTCGGTTATTAAAAACAGCGCATTATAAAATTATTAAAATATAAATAATTATTAATATTTTATTGCTACTGAATATGAAATACATACTATAAACATTTAAAATAGTTTATATCTGAGGTGATCTGTTGTTGCTCTCCCTCATAAAAGGTGATGTAAAATGAAAGGTCACTTTTATATTCTGAACCGAATTTCGTATATACGCACACAACGTAACAAGACCAGGTTATATATAACTATAGTTTATTTGATTATCCAGATTAATTATTTAAAAACAATTTTCTGCTTTTTTTAGTTTATGTTATGTGATTCACCTTTGTAAATTGTTATAGACTTGTTATTTATGTATTAATTAATAGATGTCATATATGAAATTATGACATAAGCAAAAACTCATCTATTGAATTATGGGGGTCTTAAATGTAACAATACAATAAACACTAAATTTTAATGTGAGTATTTGTTTATAATTTTTATATATCACTAACCTATAACTAATTCTAAATAAAAATTGAAGTGCCTAAAATAAGTACATGTTTTCTACAATCTGTTATAGAATAATTAATTAACTGTTCAATATTATTTCTTCACTATTAGTTTGGATTAGAATTTATCACCCATATAGTTATAGAATAACTATAATCAATTTATTTATATCTTACAGTGCCCTCCCTGAGGATGGTAATAAATTATACCGAAACGTCGGCAAGTTAATACAATAGTGTTTTAATTACATTGGACCTAATAACTCAAAAAAATTTGTACTTAGTAATGTATTTAAAATTTGCTTAAAACTGAAATTTTCTATAATTTTTTTTTCAAAATATTTGCATCAACTAATCTAAAACCTGGAAGCTGGACAAAATGTTTCGTGTTGTAGTACATACATATTATTTCTTCAGTATAAATGTCAAATCAGCAGGAATTATAGATTTTGCCTAAACGATTAACAGACTATTTTCTTATTCGCCATTAAGCATAAAAAAATACATTACAGACAATTTGTTTAGGATGAAAATATAGTATACCAGTATACCAACTTACCAAACTATCAGATCTAGTAAGAAATAAAAATCATTAAAGTTTACTGCAAAGAAAGACGTTATGGCACTTTAATTATTGTTCTTGATTTTCTAGTTCTATTTTAAAGCTAACACAAAATCAAATTTGAACGTTATAGTGTTTTACCAAGGGTATTCGATTATCACAATATAAAAACAATTGCATATCAACTAAGCAAATATAATGAAAAAACCAAAATTTAAAACAAAGTTTATTTGTAAATACATAATAAGTACATATAAATTTTTCTTTCTCTTTTTTGGGATTTACTACCACATGAATAATTCTTCATTATCTAAAAATTATAGTTAGTTACCCAGTATTTTACTGGAAAAGTAAACCTTTGCGCTTGTGACTTTACGTCGAAAGATTAGTCAGCGGTTGTTTTTTGACAACTAATATGAGACACAAAAATGATAATATAATTCCCTAATGTTTCGGAAAACAAATCTATTTCCTTCTTCAAAATTATTTATCTTTTTTTAGAATATGTCAAGCGTAAAACTTGACGCTATATTATTTGTTTATGTAATATCCATAAATACTTATATACTCAAAAATTATACAATATTAATTTTGTTCAATTCTTCTTTTAACATGGGTAACCACGTTGTACCAAAATCTACAGAGTAATGGTACAACGTGGTTACCGATATTAAAAGAAGAATTGAACAAAATTAATATTGTAAAATTTTTAAATATCAACAGTTCTATGTAAGTATCTATTGATATTACATAAATAAATAATATAGTGTCAAGTTTCACACGACATATTTTAAAAAAGATAAATAACTTTGAAAAAGGAAACAGCCTCTGACTAATCTTTTGATGTAAAGTCACAGGCGCAGATGTTTATTTTTCCAGTAATATACTGGGTAACTAAATATATTTTATAGATAACGAAGAATTATTCATGTGGTAGTAAGTCCCAAAAAAGGGAAAGAAAAATTTAGAGAATACCACAAATAACGTTCAGATAATATTTAAGTACATATAAAGTATAAATCAATTATAAAGTATAGATACATTAAAAATAAATTAAGAATAAACTGATATATGTAAATATTACAAATGGTTACTTTTCCATCTTTAGCTAAAATATTACATGGTAAAAAAATGTTTTTCCTGCTTTGAAAATAAAGCGAAGATATCGAGTGGGACAATTCAAATAATTAATTTGATATTAAGCTAAGAGGGTATACGCGTCAAAATCATGGTGGGGAAGGATGCTTCTGCCCTCTTTTGACTACAACTGAACACTTGAATTGAACATAGATATCAAAATGATGCAGTTTATGGTAAAGAGAATTTTCAAAAAAAAAAAAAATTAAACTGGTACTGCAATTAAAAGTCCATTCTCCACAGCGTTTAATAGAGATAATAATAAGGACAGTAAGTAAGACAATAATACAGTACTATTAAGAGTGCTTGAGGGTGCTAGATGATTACAAAATCACCCATCAGTCGAGCAGCTAGTACTAGTACTTGGATTCACAGCCCACATACTTCTGTTTGTAGCTACTCTCTTTTAACATTAGAACAAGAGAATTTAAAACTTTTGCCATTTTAGAGCTGTATTAAAACAGTGACTTATAAGATAACTCACTGAATTCCTCTGTTAATACCGCAACCAATTTGGACAAATGCGAGACTACCAAATTATACAGGAAGAGCGATATTGTACATTTTAAAGGTGAGCATATTTTAAAAACGAACAAACAATGAATAATGAAAGTAATAAAATGCTACTGTATATTAGATTAACCATTACCACTAAGTAATGTAATAAAATTATTACCTATTAAACATACAATGTATTTGATGAAGACATAATTTTCTTGTTGATTTAAATTTATTTTTAAATTTATTCGAAATACGCAAATATATTTAAAAGAATTAAGTAAATTATATTTAAATTCAGAAATAATTATAAGAAATACATTATTTGTTTGTGTAAAGAAGATTGCTGTTTCATAAAAAAAATAATTCACCTGAGGAATACTTTGGTTTCATTCAAAACCTAACTCCTTTTTCTTTTATTTGAAAATAGTTTTTCATCTGTGGTTTCAGTTTGAATTCAATTTACTTGTTTAAAGAAACGGCACATGTTAGAGGAAGCCAAATGGAAAACCCTTGAGGCCAAGAGCGAATGCAGGAGCTCCCTAAGGGGCATTTGACATAAATATTGAAAAATACCTAATAAGAAATACCAGAATTGATGTGTAATAGAAAAAATACAGAAGTTTTTGGTAATTTTAAACTTAAATACAAATAAATTTAATATCGGTAACGCTTAAAAGGTACGTAAATACAGACGCGATCATGATTATAAAAATTAAAAGGGAACTTCAAAATTAAAAGCTAATTTTCTCTGAATTAAGACGACCCAAGGGCAATTGCCAATGTCCCCTTAGATCCGCGATTGCTCGATGCAATGTTTAATCAAAGCTAATTCAGTATTCCAAGAGTTACTATCCAGCAAAAGCACCAACACAAAATACTAGTATTTGTACAAATTCTAGTCCAACTATAGAAACTGAAGATTAAAATGAACCAGATCTTAATTAATAATAATGATGAGCAGAAACAAACAACACACGATTTTGACTTTTTCAGTCGCTCTGAACAACAAAAACAAAATTAATTTTTTTAATACCGTCCCAAACTTAAAACAAATAAAGCAAACTTTAAACCTGAAAGACTTTCAAGCGTGAAATAAAGAAAGAAAAAGAAAAATAAGACATATTAGTTATCCGGGGCCAGTCGTTGACTTAATTTACCGGGCCAGTTGTTGCTCAAATATTCGTTCCTGTTTACATTCGTGCAAGTAAAAAAATTGACACATCAATTTATGTTGACACTGCAAAATGTCCCCTTGAAATAATAAAGTTATCATCATTTTACCAATTAACGCAGTTGCTGGTTTTAATAAATTTTAGAGTTAAATACATCTACAAAGTTTTTGGATAATTTCACCAAGAAAGTGTTATGAAACAATTTTAAAATTAGCATTTAATTACATATTATGTTTAATCGTGTATTAACTTATACACCGTTGCATTATGCGTAAACGTTAAAAGAACTAACTGGTTGTGGATAATAAAAAATCTCGAGAAACTCTGCCCTTCGTGAGAAACTTTCTTCTAGGTGTTTATATAGATCAAATACAACAGCAAAACAAATACAACTATTGCGCTAATTAATTATATTTTATAATTTATTCAAATTAAAATTGTAATTTTCTACGATAAATATCTCTAATAAATAAGCCTATGGCAAACATTTTAAAAATAATTATATAATGCATGATATACAGTTGAAATAAAACAAAAATATCTAAAACTAGTTTAACTATGTTTTATCGTGTGAATTTCTATATTAAACGAAAAGCTTTTACAAAATCTATGTTGACTTATTTAAATAATATTTATTGCAAAGAAACAGTTACAACAATCAGCTGGATATTACCTACAAAAATTAGGAATGACGGTGTTTAATAAAATTCTATGTAATATTAAAAAATAATTGATTAATTATACTTATAAATTTAATTTAATTAATTTTGCTAATTACATGCTTGTTTAACATTGCTATTTCATAGACATTTTTATATACGGCCGTTGTTTTGTTTACTATTTACACCTCACAGCTACAGAATACTTAAGAATACCTTTATAAAATCTATTTTTTTAGCTAGTGTTCAACACTATATTATTTGCTATTACACAAGTTGAATAGTTACTCAAGAAAATATGGCGTACATAAAATAATTGGCATACAATGTTTGCACAAAAAGTACTATAAAACAAATTTCTTATATAATTACTTATATTTTAAGCCGTTCGTTAGAAGGTACAAGGAACCGTTTTATTTATTTTTTGTAACGTCTAGAAACAATTGTAATAAAAACGAAATAATTGATAAAAATTGTTGTAATAAATAAAGGAGTTGAAAATGGTTTAATGTGGTAGGTGCTTAAATTTCGAATTCAAGTTAACATAGAACTTTGTGGCTTGAATATCAAAACAATAAGTGATGCCAGGACTGTATTCGAAAAAAAATCAAAGCAGAGTTATTGCTTTTATGACACAAAACGATTAGTTAAATTTGTTCATAACCATGGTTATCACCTATATCGTTGTAGGTCGTTGCGTACAGGCGCTGATATATGAGTCATTCCATACGAAATCATCTAAAAAAATTTTTTTGTTGTTCCACTATTTTAGATTTTGCTTAAACTTTGTGAGAATCTTCTTTAGAGTTCCAAAGAAGGAAATCCACCGGCATTTAATTTTCGCATGCGTCAGTTCCCGCCTGTCCGAATTAAAGCATTTAAAAAAGGTAATTCTTATGCTTTAATATATTTAGCTGTAACAATTTTTCTATTAAAGATATCTACACGTTCAAGATGGCATTTCAAAGCTGAAAGATAGTGGTTTTTGTGCAAAGAATATAAATTCACACAATCAATACCCCCGAAAAATAAAACGGTGTTCAAAATACGTATATTTTACTGATTTTCGTGATTTTTAACTGACTCCAGTGTCTCGACTATTGAATGCAAACAGCTAATATTTCTCAGAAATCAAGTACACATATCGTGGAAGAAATAAAATCTACAATTGACTCGATCGGCCTACTCTTTATAAAAAAATCTCTGCTTGAAATTTTGAAGTTTTAAAAAATCGCATTATTTAAGCTATAATATGAATGTGTTGGCTACGAGATAAAATATGAAACTTACAGGATATTTATTTCTTACCTTGAACTTCAAAAATCTGTAATACTCGTTTTGTTATTTTCATCCCTGTGAGTGTACAGGTGGTTTAAAAGAAGTAAAAATATCAGTCATTTGTTTATTTTTAAAATAAATTTAAACTATATACTTTTTGAAAAGTAACGTTGTTAATAAATATTACTACTAGCAGCAAAGCGCCCAATCCTTACGATTTTTGTAACAATGACAATAGCGTTAGAATAGGAGCGTTCTTGTAATTCGACACCGTCAGACGATCTATTAATGAGCAAATAAAAAGTATTATAAATGTCTAATTATAATACTTGTATAATTTGATTGTTAACATGCTCATAATTTCATGACAAAATTATATAATTTCACATTCAAAATTATTTTTGTTCTTAATTTTATCTCACAAAACATAAGAAAAAAAACAGTAAGGATACATTAAATTATAATGAAAAGGTAATATGTAGTTTTTGTAGGTTCTGTAAGCATTTTCATGTTAAAAATAAACAATTATAAATAATATTAAACTAGAAAATAAACAAATGACTGATATTTTTGCTTCTTTTAAGCCACCTGTACACGCACAAAGGATGAAAATAACAAAACGAGCATTACATACTTTTTGAAGTTCAACGTAAGAATTAAATATCCTGTAAGTTTCATATTTTTATCTCGTAGCCAACACATTCATATTATAGCCTAAATAATGCGATTTTTTAAAATTTCAAAATTTCAAGCAGAGATTTTTTTTATAAAGAGTAGGCGGAACGAGTCAATTGTAGGTTTTATTTCTTCCACGATATGTGCACTTGATCTATGAGAAATATTAACTGTTTGCATTCGACAGTCGAGACACTGGAGTCAGTTAAAATCACGAAAAATCAGTAAAATACACGTATTTTCAGCACCGTGTTATTTTTCGGGGGTATTGATTGTGTGAATTTATATTCTTTGCACAAAAACTACTATCTTTCAGTTTTGAAATGCTATCTTGAATGTGTAGATATCTTTATAGAACATTTTTTACACCTAAAAATATTAAAGCATAAAAATGACGTTTTTTAAATGCTTTAATTTGGGCAGGCGGGAACTGATGCATGCGAAAATTAAATAACGGTGGATTTCCTTCTTTGGAACCCTAAAGAAGATTCTCACAAAGTTTGAACAATGTCTAAAATAAGCTGGTTTTACCGATTAGACGATTTCATATGGAATGACTCATATACGAATTTGATACAAGGTAGTCCAAAAAATCAGAATTTTTTATATTGTTTATAACTTTCTTAACTTTCATCCGTTTTCAATTATCCAAGAAGTGAATTATAACTAAGAAATCAGGTTATATGAGAATATAAACACATTATAATTTTTATTAAAATTGTAGATGGCGTTATTTACCGAAATTAAGTCTTCCTTAAGATCTGCTTGTTTGAAAGATAATGAGGTTCTTAAAAATGTATGATATAATAAACACTTTTGTATATTTTAGTACATCACACAAAAATCGAATGGATTTCGGAGATGTACTTCATAATATAAAATCATTTTTTTGGAACTTTGCTAAAATTCTATGCATGTGTATATCAAAAAGTCTGCATCATAATTTTTTTTGTTTTATTCTTTGTAAATTCTTTGGGAATTCTTTGGGAAAGGGGGAAATCATTTCAAATGGTCGGCGTTTATATATGTTTTAGTCAAAAACTTAATTATTAATATTAAATCAAAATTAAAGCCATATTCACAACTAATAGAATAATAACTGAACTAATAGAATATCTAAATATTGTTCTGCTTCTTTTCGCTTTTATTTTTAATTTACCACAAGCCACAAAAGAATGAACACTTTTCAACACTTTTAAACCAAAAATTACAACTGAAAATATTTGCATCACATTCTTTCGACTCATACAACATAATTCATGTTACTATTTTTAGGTGCAGATAATTTAAATTTTTTTAGTTGTTCCTAAATCTGATTATTACACTTTTTGCATCTTATTTATCGTCTAAGCTTAATGTTAACGAAGTACTTAACACCATGGCAAAAACTTTTTTGAACTAATTTTGTAAATGCTGCTTAAGAAATTTCTGCGTGCAATTTTGTTTAATATATTGTTGTACTTACTAATTCCTAGACAGCTTTATATAAATTAGAATTTGTATACTCTTTCTAGGTACACTGTTTTACAAAAATTTATAATTAAGATTAAAACCAAAGAAAGAACATAAAGCATACTAACTTACCTCCGTGTTAGACGAAATGTTACTTACACCTCGTATCATATGTGAGTCTAGTCAATGTTCTAGTTTGTTTGTTCATTGTTACTGTTTCTGTTAATGGTTTATACCTTGTTTATGTTTATGTATTATAAGATTATTTATTTACAAGGAATACCTAAATTAAATAATCCTGAGGATATCCTTAAATAAAAACGAAACGCCGACCATTTGAAATGATTTTCCTCTTTTTTTAGCACTCCCAAATAATTTATAAAAAAAAAACAAATAAAAATTTTCTTATGATGCAGACTTTTTGATATACACTGTATATTTGACTTTTACTTATTCATTATGTAATTGTGTAACTAAGTTACCAAATTTTGTTGCACATTTTTATAGTGTATGTATATACAAATTGGTTGCATATATAGATGTTCGTCTATAGATGTAAAATATTTTTTTCGAATTGGTAAAATTTAAAATTTGTTTTGCTTTTGTTTTTAAATTTTTCTCTATTTACAAATTTCTCTTTAAGCAGAATTATTGTTTTTGGTAAAAAAAAGTTAATAATTTCAAATATGTTCCTATTGTATATGCCATCTTCAGGGATAAAGAAAAAACTAGACATGTCTATTAGACCAGCTAATGGGCGAATTTTTAATATAATTTTGATGTTATTGGTGTAAAATCCTGTAATATTATACCGGTCTTACTGGTTTGTAGAATTTGTAGTTAAATAATCGTTTGTTATTTAAGTCAAGAAAACTGTGATTTACAAGAAAATTTTACTGCAATAATTTTACACAAAATTATAAAGATTTAGAATTATGTGAAAAGCTAATATTAAGAATTATTCAGTGCACAAGTTCTTCAGAATTTAAGCCAAAGCAATGGCATGTTTTCTAAGTGAATTACTCAATTTAGTGTTTTGAACGGTTATCATTTATCAAACAGAAAACATTTCGCATTTTTACGAAACTTATTTTGAGGTTTAATGTCAAAATTTAAAAATGAACTTTTTTGAAGTCAAGAAGAGATCTTTCCAATTACTAATCCAGATAGTAATTTCCTCAAAAAAGTTTTGTTTTTATTTATAACTATTTCACAACATACTTAATTATTCTTCTACCATTTCTTGACTTTGTTTTATTAATATATTACTATGGAAATGAAGAAAACACCTATTATAATGTTAATGTATGCCGCATGCCAGTAGCTTTAAAAAAAATTGTCTTATTGATCTATAGCACATAATATATGTAACTGAAATAATATATCTAATTTTCATAATTAGGTTCATAATTAATTCGTTAATTATTTGATATCAAACTTAATTTTTGCAGAGATTTTTCTAATTATGTACTTGTTATGTACTCAATACTTTTTATATAAACTTCTAAATCTACATCTACGAGCGAGAGCAACCTAATATGGTGAAAGTAATTGTCTTTGTTTCGATATATTTATTAATTGGAAGGATTTGTAAATAAATATATATTTTGATGAACGTTATATAGTTATTTATAATTATAAATATCAAGTTCAGCAAATATTTTTATTTTTATCAAACTGAATCTGACTTTTTCACTTCACATAAATTAATGTTTTAGATACATCTAGAAGATTGTATTTCAATATACCTTATAAGTAAATTTAAATTTAAAACAGAACTGGGACAATAACTAAAAATTATTTACCCATTACCAACTATTTCCACAAAAAAGGCAATTTTATAAGTTTAGTAGGTACTCTAATTACCGAAGAAAACATTATTAATTCGCGAAAGATAAAACCATCATTTTTTTTTTTTTTTAAAAGTGATATCATTAGTAGTTTAAAATGCGTACATCTAAAATATTTTTACCCATTTCCGATCATTTCATTACTTTGTAAACTAAAATTATTGAGGTGACAATTAATATTTTGAAAAATGGCATCACTATTCCAAAAAATATTATGAATAATCGACACGACCGCGACGGGCATATTTTTAAAAATTACGTTAATTGTAAGCATTAAGTTTATATTCCCGAAGGAAACTTAAGAGATTATAAAACATATTTTATACACTCATACACATGTACGGACGTATGTACAGTTGCAGGCAATAAAAAATAGGACAGCTCTTCTTTCGTAGTGTAAAAGTGACGTATTAAATTTATTATTTCATTAATATCATTCTGTATCTTTTTGGTAAATTTAAATGTCAGATACTAATTGTTATCAGAATGCAACAACATTAATAATCCCAATACAAACAACTAAATTTTGGCAAAAATCTGTGACAAGAGTTGTCCCATTTTTTATTGTCCGCAACCGTACATATAAAAATAAATTATAGAAAAAGACATCATCTGTTACTTTTCCACGATTGCAAAAATAATATATCAGTTATTATCTGTACAGTAATTAATTAAACAAAAGCAAGCATATTATACGCATAAAATAGGTAGGCAATACTGTTGATAATAAAAGTCATTAAAGTATAATAAAAATGAAATAAAAATGCTTCCTTTACCTATGTTTAACACAACATAATTAATTTTAGAAAGCTAAAGCCATATTTTATGCAAGACAATTACTAAAACGGGTAGAAATAAAGAAAAAGTCAGCAACTTACATAGAAAAATGCTTTCCTTAATTAGATTGTCCCGAAGTTTCCAAATTTTAAAAAAGTTTGTGAAAAATTATAAAATCACTTTTTCTTTCTCAGTTTTTTTTTATTACGCCACTTTAATTTAAGTTCTGGAAAATATATAAGTTTAATTTTCAACAAAAGATATCTAAAAATAAATCCCGAGTTTAAGTTTGCCAACTTTAAAAAAAGGAAAAATTCTCCATGCAGTTCAAAATATGCACGATAAATTTATAATAAATGATTTTTTTAGGTAACCTCCCTGCTTATAGCTGATTTTTAAAAACCAGATGAGTGTTAAGCAAATATTTGATAAAAAAAATGTGGGAGGGGACTGTCTAGATCCGCAAAAAATGGTTGGCTATTTTTTTCCGCTGTTAATATAAAAAACAAGATGGCTGTACAAATAGTCTATTTTTATCCCAAAACCTCAGCAATATTCTTTATACTTTGCAGCCATTTTTTGAAATTATAATTCTAGTATTAAGTATATTATTAAAAGATTTTATTTATGTAAATTTTGAACATGTAAAGTTATTGATTATTTTTACGTATACGGTTTTCTTTCGTGCTACACAACAGTTTTTTTAAAATACATTCTATACAATTTAAACACGAGTTCTATTTAATTTTTATTGTACATAAAAAACGATTATTTTAGTTTAATATTAGAAATAGTACTTTAAGAATTTTGCGCGCCTAATTTCTATTAGTCTAATATTTGATTCGTAACTACTATTTGAAGAAGTTAAAAATTCGGAAGTATTTACTGGTTCATTTTAAGCACATATAATATTTTTTAAATATCACAAATCAGTGGGGTTAAATTAATACACTAATACACATTTTTCACATTTTCTAACCTCACTCATATAATTTGTTTTCACTGAAAATTTCCCAAACGTGTTAACTTTTTTGCACTTAAATGTAGATTTTTATATTATTTTCATGTATATTTGTAGGTAATAAAAAACTTTAGTTATTATGGTCATTTTAACCCATAGATATCTATGATTTCAGTTTGAAACAGTTGAGAATCTTAGTAGTATGTATAAGAAAGCTATGTACGAAGGCGGTTGAAATAGAGGGGGAAAGAACAAAATTGCATAAGGACGATATATTGAATTTGCAATGCTAAGGATAAAGATGCACAATAAATGCATGGGTATATATAAAATAGTTCTTATGCAGGCTAGTACGTATCTATATTTTTTTGAGCGGCCGTAAGTAATTGAACTTTGTGAAATATTGTATTAATAACATGAAGTTGGGGTTTTCTTTTTGTATATTCTGTTGTGCGAGTGCGATTAGACATAATTGTTCACTTCTTTTCCTATTTTACCAATAAGTAACACAATATGTTTGCTTATTTATTTATTATATCATTTTATCTCATGCTATGCGGGGTTTAAAAATAACATTAGCTAATTCTTAATTAACAAATACTTATAAAATTTAGTTACAGTTTTTTTTGTAAATTTTATATTTAAATGTTGAATTATAATAGTTATACAATACGTTTCTGTTGTAAGGTAACTAATTTGAATTTACATAAAATATTGTAAGATAAACTTGGAATTAGGTCAGCAAAAAATAAAAAAAAATCACTATTACATAATAAAACATAAACATTTTTATTTTATTCTTCTTAAAATAATTTTTTGACATGTTTACCAAATACACAAAGAAAAATCTGTATTACCATATTGTACTAGAACAGTTTCATTTGCTATTTATAGAAGAACTTTGCAAATAAATAATATATTTGGTAATAAGCAAATGGAGTAAATTTGGTATGTACTGCAGAAAAAAGAAGTAATACAAATGCGCAGATGTCTATTGATTGTATCTGCATTATAATAATTATTGGATGTTTTGAAAACACAGATTTTTTATGTAATTAAATCATATTTATGAAATAACTGTAGTATTTAACTTCGTTTAAAGAATATTTGACTGCTATTCAAAAATAGCAGGAGAAATGTTAGAGTAATGGGACATATATAAGTTTTTTACTTAACATACCGTGGAATTCTTCGTATTGAAAACGAATATTTTACGCAAATTGCTAACGTTTCTCACTACTTGGTTGTATGTTGTTCTATTTATTGTTTTGGGATAGTTTGGACTTTGAAATACTTGTAGAATGTAAAAAAAGTTTAACAGGTAATTTCGTCTATGGCTATAAAAGTTTTAAGAATAATCCTGCGTTGAGTTATGTACGTATCATGATAAACCAATTTTAATTAATATTGATTCATACTTTATAAATTAAATGTTGATTTTTACATGTCTGTTCGATAAATAACATTCATTAATTTTTTGGTTTTACGAAATTTGCCCAAAGAATGAATTCTGTTAAGTTTTTAGCAGTATTATAAGTGACGACGGAAAAGAAAATATATAAACAATTTAATAATGTTTTCAAAGTTTTTCAGGTTATGTTTTATTTTACATATATTTTATTATCTAAGTTGTACTGACACAAATAGTTATATGTTGATTTCATTGAAAAATGAAATTGCATATTATATTTTCTTAAACGACATATATTAAAAATATAATTTTAAGCTGGAAGTTACTACAAATACTTAAAAAAAACATTATTCTGTTTTGTGTCCTTTTTTGGAAATATAATAATACAATATAGCTCATTAGTTTGTAGGTATTAGTAATTAGTAATTAAACAAGACACTAATTCATTCTTCCTGGATATTAAGATGTTGGTAGTGTAATGTGGAAAATGTTTATACAGCATGGACCAACTAGAAACTAGTTACTTCATGTCTCCCATTCACGGGGGTCGAACCGATAATTTACAGATTATCAGGTGACAAATAATACACTGAATTGGTTTATTAGTAGAACCGACTGGCTAAACTAGCGCATTCATCATTTTTTCTTATAACATCTTTTAAAATTATACTATATTTTTAAAATAGTTATTGAAACAAAACGTTTATCGCATCTAAAAACATCCCAAATATTTTTTATGTAAACGTAAATGAAAAATTAAAATTGTGAAATTGAAGTAATCAAATTTTATACGGCTGGCCCAAAGAGTTTTTATTGGTTATAACTTTCGTAATTTTTCTCCATTTTTTCAAAAAAGTGCATTGTAACTAAAAGGGTTATGCGAGAATACAAACATTTCGATTTTTATTAAAATTGTGAATTGCTTTAGACTTCACTACACCAGGCCCAGACGGCAAAAACTAATGGCGGTGGAAGAAATTTCCTCCCCTTTACTGCCGTCTTTTCAACATGGTTGAACGAAGTGCAGCAGATTCTGGATTGATCCAGGGATGTACTATACCTGTCCTCAAAAGACGGATCTTCGCAACTTAAGAAATTATAGGCCGATTATTTGCTTCAACTCCTGCTACAAGATATTTATACGTATCTTTACATCCAGGATGTAAAACAAATATAGTTCTCTCTGTGGCAAGTACAGACACCTACCCCGAAAGATTTGGCCTTCATAACTGTCGAGAAAGAAAAAGGTGTCTGCTACTAACATGCTTCTCGTTCCGGTTCTTCTCTACTCCTTTGGAGTAATGAGGCTGACAGTAGATGAGCTGTTTCAGTTAGACAGAGATCCCTGCAAGATGAATATTCACTGAAATATTTATCCTACATCGTCTGTTTCACGTTAAGAACTTTTGAGTCTGGAGTGTATACTTAGCAGACTAGTACTGAGTATAGCATGTAACAGCATCAAGACACAGCATACGAAAATTCTTTTCTTATGCTGTGATCAAGAAGCTCAGATCCACTCCTGCGTTTCGTAAAACATCACGAAACTACAAGAGTGGGAGCAGGATTGTTCAAGACAGTAAAGGAAGCCGCAGATTAACAGTCTTGTATTCGACACCAGGTGAGTTGCTGATGTTATCAGTCACTGCGCTTAAGCCAAATCGCCTGAAAGCCCGAATTAGAGCTGCTGAATAGGGTAATCTGTTTCGGCAGCATGTTGATAAACTCCAGCATGGTGTTTTTTTATAAGAACATAGAAACATTGGGTTTATAGACCAGGCTAAAATAAAATCGCATTTCTAAGGTCAACCGGGCTTAAGTTAAGATTGGTCTACCGTAGTTGCACGTGGCTTGTAGATGTACCTGATATCACCTGCAGGACCTGCCGTAAGGCGCCGGAATCGCTTATACTTTCTGCTTGCTCCATATATGCGATTTGGGCCTACGTCCATCGACATAATGTGGCATTGCGAGTGCTATATTACCTGAGGCTATCGTACAGAGTAGGCCAGAATTACGTCCCTGGAGATATTTAGTTCGTTGTCGAGAACGAGAAATGCCGTATTTACTCGAGGTCCGTACGGACCTCGATATTTGCTGGTACTAGAGATCATTAAAACTAACCTTATGCTAACAATGTACCCTATTTATACCTAAACTATTGTCACGATTCTGTGAACCATGACCCACTAACCAATAAAGCGGGCTATCTGAGATTGGCCCTCTGTCACTATTCATACTATTTTAAAACTTTGCGATTTCAAAGCTTTCAAATGCATCCAGCTATCTAGTATTTGTTACATTCCTAGTTAATTGCTAATATCTATTTTATGGTTGTTCTCAAACGCATGTTGGGCAACACTAGACTTATCTGCTCTACCATATTTGAGATGGGCCATATGTTCTTTGAATCTAATTTGAATTGATCATCAAGTTTGTTCAACATACTTTTGACTTCAATCCTTACAGCTAATTTCGTAAAGCCCCGACTTTGAGTTTGATTCAATTTTGTCTCTTGGATTGCCTAAAAGTTGTTGTAGTTTATTTCCCGATGAATGAACCACTGACATACCTATATCTTTAAAAAATCCTACCAATACCACGGGTGATTCAAGGATCATATCAATACAAATTTCTGATTTTCTCATTTTGAAAGATCGAGGAATTTCGAAGTGACTTTAAATTTCATATGTGAATTTAACTGACGCGAAACAACTGTTTAATATGGAAACAAAGTTGTCAATATCAGCGATTTTTGTATCAAACACTGCAAAAATATCATCCACATACCTAAGCCAAACCCTGGGGAAATATTCGAATTCATCTTTTGCTTCTGTCTCGAATCTGTTTATAATGAGACTGGCAATAAATGGTGACAAAGAATTACCTATTGCTGTTCCTTCATGTTATTTGAAGAAATTATCGTTGAATCGAAAGCAATTTTGTTTCATGCAAAGTTTAATGAGTTAAAGATATTATTTTACTACATCTTAACTGAGATTGTTTAATTCACGTAAATCCTTAAGGTAATCCAAGGTCTGTGGTATCGGAACGCTTACAAAAAATGAACAAACATCAAAGGAGATAAAAATTTCACCTTCTTGTAATTGAATATTTTTCACACTATCATTTAAATGAAGACTATATGGCGTCTGAGGATATCCAAAAAAATCTAGTTTCACACGTATCTCATTTCTTTGCGACACAATTTTCTAGAATCTTTTTCTGCTTAACCCAAATTTCATATTGGCATATTTAGCCTTAATTTGTGAATGGAGAGAGGACTCTAGCACCAGCTTCAAACCCAAAACATTTTCGTGCAAAGTGTCTTTTTTGCAAGAGATAATAAAAAACTGTATAAGAAAATATTATGACCGTATAGGAATTTCAGAGAGATCAGGTTTTTAAAAAAAAAACGGATTTTTTTACAATTTGGTATAGTCCATGTCCATGTAACTTTTTTGTATTAAAGTCGGCCGAAAGTTTTCGTAGAACATGTAATTTTTCATTGTGAACAATTTTTTTCTATAAAATTTACATTTACAAAAAAATGACAAAAAAACATATTTCATCAAAGTAGGCCGTCTTTATACAACATTTTCACATATATTTCCTCATATTTCATACCTAAAAGGCACTTTACCTTAAAGTATTTTGATTCCTTAGGTGCTGCCAGTGCCCTATATGCATAAGGCCAAATATATCATAACTAAGTTTTAGGTTAACCAAGAGCAGATTCCAAAAAATTGTGTCATATTCAAATTTCAAAATTTCAATTCAGTAAAATTGAGGTTAGGGTCGTCAGTAAAATCAAATTAACATTCCTGATCTCATCATTTATTCAATGTTTCATGAAAAATAATAGTTAATTTAAATAGCTGGTTGTGTCTAAGATTATTGCATTGAAAATTAATGATGTATGGGTATAAAAATTAATAGCTACATAAAATTCATTACATGAGACCTTATTTATTGAGAACGGCATATTTGAGAAACAATGCAAAGGTCTATTTCACAAATGCTCAATAAACAATGATGAGCAATATAGACTTATAATAACTTTTCTATAAAAAAAACTATTGAAAAATTAAATTCTTTAAAAATGTTTGATTCCAGAATATTTATTTGGCACTTTTTCATAATAAAGGTCGATAACAAATTATTTATCAATCATTTAAAATTGTATTTGATGAGAATGTGGAGTCGAGACCGGCTTTACTTTATTTTAATTGAATCAAAAAATTAGTTCAGACCATTTTTCTCACTAACGGTTAATCTGAGGATAAATCCTCAAGAGTTCGTTGCAGCACATTTCCTCATTCTGCACAATTTTTTGTTGAAACATTTTGAGTTGAAGCAATTTTTTATTGGCCCTCTTGAGACGTGCCCTCCCTGGTGCACTAATTTCACTGATATTCAATAGAGTTATTCCTTGGACCTCTCAGATTGTTTGAGAACATTGTATCACAACAAAGATCAGCGACACACAGACCCATAGACATACAGACACAGACTTACAGACACAAACAAATATACAGCATGCTGATTTGGATAATTTTTTATTTTCGGGTCTCAAAACGTCCATTTTCATAACAATCTGGAATTTGATTTTTTTTCATAAAAATAATATTTTCTCTATCTACGAGTACGAGATAGATGAGAAAATAAGATCAACGTTTCCATGCTCTTTCCGATAACCTTGTATCAACGAAGAAAGTGAATTTATTCGATACTTTTGTTTTGTTTGCATAAACATATTTAAATGTCTATTTTAAGCAAATAATAAATAATACTGTGAAATTTTTTACTTGCTCTAATTATTTATTAACTGAAATGGGAAATAGGTAGGTCTATATCATTCCATTCTTATTTTGTTACTAAAAAGAGATTGGGGCAAACGTTGGGGCAAGTAATAAAAATTATTATTACTATCACTTTTTACTTAAAAACGAGCTTAAAAATTAAATTGATTTGTATCTATTGCTCCACGATACAAGTTTCACACGGTCTGCTTTTCCAGTAATTGTCACTACTACCTAACGGTACACAGTACGAATAGAAAATATCATAAAACTATTTAATTAAACTTATTTATTGTTATAAGTCGTAACAATTACATACACAAAAACTTTAGTATTTTATTGACAGGTGTAAATTATTGTTATTATCTGAATAACTAGCTAAATATTTCGAAATGTGATGGTAAGCGTGCGCTTCAGAATTTTGATGAAAAAATAGCAGTCTCAAAATTATGTTCATATATATATAATTTATAATTGAAAATTAACACATTTAACCTCATTAATTAAAATCTTTTACATTTCTTTGTTTTTGTAAACTCACATGAATATATTAAAATTGGAGGTTAATATGCGAATCTAATATACTCGAACTGAGCACAGTTTCACTGCCAATATCTTTAAAAGGCGAATCAGACACAATTTAAAAAAATATGTATTTATTATTTGTTCTGTAAGAATAATTGTATCTGTTATAGGTTTTGCAGGAAAAATAATGCAATTGAAATTTGCGAAAAAAAAGTAGTCAAACTTGTGTGCCTCATTAGGTTATATTTTAAACAATTTGTACAATATTTGCAAAACATTTTTTTCAGTTAGGCGAAAAATATATCGAGATATTTCAAATTTTAACAACAAATACAGATTTTTAAAAAAGTTACATCTCCATTGCGAAAAAGTAATCTAAAATAAAATTTCAAAACGGTGTAACATTATAAAAAAGCAATATTTTTTTATGAAATTAATAAATCTGTCGATATATTATCCATCAAATTCTTAAAGAAATATACATGTTTTGTAAATATTTCACAAATTGTTAAAAAATATAACCACGTAATTTTTTCCAACTTTTTTTTCGCAAATTTCAATCGCATTCTTTTCTGCAAAACTTCTTTATTTAGTCTTGATAGTTATGCCGCTTGGGTCCCATGCTTCAACACTAAGATATGCAATAACGAAATTTCACGAGCCGCCAATGAAAGTATTTATTTTGTGCGAAAAGGTGCAAAGCAAGCACTATGTAATGCGAAGCCAAAAATTCTTCTAGTCTTCTTGCCCGCAATCGGCACATCGTCTGAGTTCGGGATGATCAAATCTAAGATCCAAACTGACTCTACCTCTCAACAGTTTTGTTTTTGTGACCCTGGCTTCTTCGAAGTTGAAAAGAATAATTTTAGAAAGATATGCTATAGCAAATTTCCTGCTTATATCCAGTAAAGAAATATTTTCATCTGAATATACCATTTGAAAACTTTGTTTACTAGAGCAATGTTTAATATTTTGTATATATAATGACCTCCATCACTTTTTGAACCTTACTCTGGTTCTGTAAACGGAAATCTGTTTATCCAGAATATCGACTACACCAATATGGGTATTATATGGTCGTATATTCAGAGCTAGTCTGGTATGGAACTATATCCCATCCAGTTGGTCGGCGGTTAAGGTATTATATATACCAAAAATGGGTAGGGAAGAACCAAGCCCTAAATCGCTTAGACCAATTAGCCTGATATCTTTTCTATTGAAAGGGCTGGATAAGATGCTGGACGGATATATCAGGGTAGAACATCTTGAATCATCACCCCCTCAATACCTGTCAGTATGCCTATCAGACGGGAAAATCAACAAAACTAGCACACAACAACCTAGTGGAGAAGATCACCCAATCCCTTCAAATGAAGAAAATTGCGGTGGGAGCCTTTCTCGACATTGAGGGAGCATCGTGCTATGCTATCAAACAGAACCATAACAAAGTTTCTACAGGGAGAACTGTTAGGTTTAGAGCCACAAGAGGATGTCCACAGGGTGGGGTTCTCTCCCCCATTTGTAGTCACTTCTTGTGAACGACCTACTGGCTATTCTCACACTGTTGGAGGTTGAGGTTGTAACATATGCAGATGATCAAGTCATACTAGTCAGAGGAAACTTTGAGGAAGTAATATCGGATACCCTTCAAGAGACACTGGATGCAGTGAGTAACTGGTGTGACAGGGAACAGAACTCTCAAAAACCAGTATATAGTACCATTCACCCGGAAAAGGAAGCTGGAGGACTTAATGGGTAAAACTATTCCATTTGCGGAGGAGGTGAAATATCTAGAAACGACTTTAGATAGATCACTTAATTGGAACTCCCATCTGGAAAAGGTAATCCACAAAGCAAAGCTGTCATTATGGACATGTCGTCGTATTTGTGGCAAATCATGGGGCATGGGCCGCCAACAAATTTACCGGATCTATATCATGGTCATCAGACCAATGATAACATATAGATCCATTGTTTGGTGGCCGAAAGGATCACAACGGACGGCCAAAGCCAAACTCTCTGGACTGCAGGGATTAGTATGCATGACCGTAACGGGAGCAATTAGCACCACATCGTCAGCTGCAATGGAAATCCTCCTGGATTTACCCTCTCTTCATACATATTTGGAGAGAGAGAGAGGCCAGATGGGAAACAGACTGCAACAAGCGGCCATTAATATGTCGCAGACTAGTATCATGGAGTGGAACAGGTTGCTGGATGACATAGAGAATCACATCATCCTGGGGATGCCCTCGAATACTATGCCTACCGTGACCTACTACGAGCTGACCTTCAACATTCTTTCTCCGGAAAGAGATGCGTGGGATCGGAATAAAGCCAAGCTACTAAGGGCAGACAGTTGCTGGTTTACAGATGGCTCCAAAACTCCCAAGAAAACAGGAGCCGGAGTACATAGCTGCAGACCAAGGGTGAGGATATCCTCAAGCCTAGGTACTTATGCAACTGCTTTTCAGGCTGAGGTTTACGCCATTGAACTGTGTGTGCGAAGGCTGGAATATATGCATCTTACATCGATAAAAAAATCTCAGATAGCCAAGCAGCTATAAAAGCTCTTGGCCCTTACTGGTGTAACTCCAAAACGGTATGGAATTGTCAGAAGGCTCTAAATAATTTGAGCAAAAACAACAAAGGCACTCTGGTCTGGATACCCGGCCACATTGGTATGGAAGGTAACGAAATGGCCGACTCCTTGGCCAGAGAAGGAGCGGGATCACGAATCATCGGACCAGAACCGATACTTGGCATATCTTCAAGTACTGCTAAGATGGCTATCTCAACTTGGATTGAAAGGAAAACTCTCCAGTATTGGCAAGAGTTACCAGAATTAATTCATTAAAGGCGTATATAAAATATCCTTTGAAATCAAGAGCTAAGAAACTTTTAGAGTTAAACAGGGTAAACCTGAAAACTCTAACAGGCCTATATACCGGGCATTGCCGACTAAACTATCATCTGCATAAACTCGGCCTAGCGGAAAACGTCGAGTGCCGTCCATGCCTGGAGGATGATGAGAAGGCAGACCACATATTATGCATGTGTCTCGCTGTGGAGAGGATCCGATTCTCAATATTTGGCAAAAGGCAACTGCTGCCAGAGGATCTGGACACATTCTCACCCAATAAAGTTATCAGTTTCATTAAGAGATTGAACTTATTGGGTGAAATATAACTAGGTGTGAGCCATAATAGGCCTGCTGATAGCCGCAGTGGAGTGCTCATAACGTCGTCATGTCTGTAATAGTTATTGACGTGACAATTCCGGAAAATGATTTTTTACTAAGCGTGCTAACAAAACGGTAAGTCCAGTAAAGACACTTTCCGGGTATGTTTTGCTTACAATTGCTACAACTTTTCTGCTATGTTGCGTATTTTCTGCAACCGTTCTTGTTAGTCTAAACAAGATTTTTTAACTTGAAATATTGTGTAACCAAAATTCATAAAATTCACTGACAGATATCAGACGTTTATCAGATCACTGTTGTCTAGAATGTTATTAATTACTATTGTCAACCAAAAGTGACATAAAAACTTTACCGATCACTTATGTAACTTTACCGGGCTAGACCAGTAAATACGTATTTTTCATTAAAAAAATTGACCAAAAACAGTTAATTATCTAGACGGTTCCTGAAAAATAAATAAATGGAGGTTCAATGGTATTGTAGTTACAAATAACAGAAACTGCTTTGTTTTCATTCATTTTAATACCGGTAAAAATCAAACAGGATTACCGTTTGATTTACCGAATCTGTAGTAAAAGTATCCTCGGTCTTTGTCTGCCTGCATTTGTTTAGAAACCATCAAGGGTCATTTCCCGAATCGTGTTTCTCGTACGTACCAGTTGCTTTCAACTTCATGTGTCTATACTAAAGAAATTGTCAAAAAATAACTCGTGCTTCTCGCATTTTTTCAGGCGGTATAAATGATGTACGTTTTTTTATAACACGAATCCCCCACTGTTCTTTAGTATTCTCATCTTGTTCTTTGCCACAGTAAGGTATAAAAGTTAGGTATCCAGATGAATTACAGATACACCATAACTTGATAATGTCGAGATCTTTTCAATCGTTTCAATCGTTCCAAAGTTTTGGACAAACATAATTTTAAAAATTCCACATTTGAAGAACATATTCCTTCACCTTTATATCACTAAAACTAGTATGTGGTTTCCAAAAAATGACCAGATGAAGTTTATTGTGACGAGAGTAATCTAAACAATCAAATTTCAAATTTAGTGAGTGGTTTACAAACACAATGAATACATCGTCACCTTAGAGCAGAACTATTCTATGTCCAATATTATCAATTATTCAATTTTGTGCTCAAAGTATACATCAAAGAGTGCTAGATTTGTTGCAGAAATAGTTTATCTCTATAACGTAGGGCAATCCCCCAAACCCTTTTTCGGAGCTCATTCCGTTTAGTGCAGATTTATTCTAAGTGTGACTGTGTATACTTTTTTCCTGTAAAATTTACATTTTGTGTGTATAATTCTGTTCTCAAGAGAAGACATATTTTTTTTAAATTTTTTCTGCTCCGTCATTTTTAAGATATTCCCAGTTTAAAGTGAATTGTATAGTATTGTTTTTCCAACATTATTTACATCACAAAAATTCATATGCATTGTTAAGTCGCCTTAAATTACTTATCTTGATAGTTTAGAATAAAATTCAAAACGAAAGAAATTGATGAATTATTAATGGGGCAGTGGCAGTTTCTTGCATGCAATGCCTTATTACATAACTCTAAAAATATATTTGCACTCTTTTAGTTCCGCGATATATCGTGGAACACATGTGTAGTTGACAACAACTGTGTTCTAACGAATAATTGTGCATTTATTAACGCAATATGCAGGGGGTTATAAATAAAAAATAAATAAGTCTGTATTTCAAAGTAAAATAAAAATTATGTGTGTTTGTTATGTAGGTTTTTGCTGACGTAATATAAATTTTATTCTAACGGATATAACGTGATTTATATTATAATTGACATAAAGACATAATAAGTACATTTAAATTACCTGTTTTCCGCATTTTTGAAACGTGGCGTGCGCGTGCGTGGTTTTAATTATGTCTGGAATAAATCTGTTTTCTAAAATTATGTTTTCAAATGTGGAACCTATAATGGTTATAGAGAGGACAAGCAAAGCAAATCCACAAATAGAACTGTAATCTAAACTGATCAGAATGGGTTAGAGATAACTATTTAAAACATTTGGGATAACAAAAAAAATAATTTGCTGGATAAAAATATTTGTATAAAAAATTCATGTTGGCACTTTCGTGACAAAATTTGAGACTAACAACCTTAAGATCGCGTTTCATTAAATAGCCAACATAATTCTCTAAATAACAATAATAATAATAATAATAATAATAATAATAATAATCGGGGTGCAAAGGACCGGCAACCTCCACGCTGGTGCACCCTGGACAGGCAGAGGCAACTCTGCCTGACAAATGCCAGCCGGGGGGTACCAAGGCTAATCACCTAGTACACTTCTGGTTCCATATAATCTCAGAAGAAGGGCCCCTCACGACCGACCCCAATCCGATGGGGGTCAGAGACAAGTGGGAGGGGCCTCACCGGAACGTCTCAATGATAACGACCGCGACGGACAAGGACGCTTTAAGTGGACGAGGGAACTACGGGATGACTTGCTGACCTGCTGCGAGAGTAGCGAACCTGAGCGAAGGGGATACATGGCGCGATTGCATGCACTTTGGTGCGGAATGCATCCAGAGCATCGCGCCTTCTCTCAACAACATCTGAGAGATCAAGTATCCTTTCTGCTCAGGACAGGTTACGTAAGGGCACCCCATCAGCTGGAAGAACTGCCAGCCGCAGTTCCACCGCGGCAATTACCAGCTGATGGGGAACATCCTTCCCGGTGTAGACTTAAGGACGAGGGTTAGCCTTAACACCAGGGCTAACCTAAAGCCACAAGACCTGGCTAGAATGGACGCGGTCATCGATGAGGAAATTCCGGAAGATGTAGACATCTGGCAAATCAACTGTGCCGTGTACAACGCCGCGAAGCAACTCGTCCCCCGTGAGAGGTCAACCAATCACGGGGTCGAGAAAGCCAAGCGGCGTGTACAAAAATCGAAGGCAAGATACAGTCGGCCAGACAACACGCTTCTCAGATCCAGAGTGTGGTGGAATATAAGACGTCTGGTAGAGTTTTTACTCCCAGAATCCGGCGCATAGCAGCCGGATTAAGACGTCAACACCATACTCTAAATCTGACAGTGATGCTTACCATCAAGCAGCACTGTCTAGATAGGATCCGAGCGCTCATGGCGATAAAGAAAACATTAAAGAGGCGAGTGAGGAGTATGGAACAATACAATTTGTTCCGTACGAATTCTTCCCGCCTCTTTCAAGAGCCACAGCGTGTTGTCGACAATCCGCCGACTTTAGAAGGTGTCGAAACCTTCTGGAAGGGAATCTACGAAACGACACGTCCATTCAATAGCGACACTCCATCAATTGCACACTTCGAAGCTCTGTGCCACAGACATCTTCAAGAGCCAGAAGAAGTGTGCCCGGCAATCAGTACGGAGGAAGTCCAACAAGCACTTGTTGGTACCAAGATCTTCGCTGCCCCGGGCCCAGACGGCATTAACAACTGGTGGTGGAAGAAATTTCCTTCCACTCACCGCCATCTGGCGCGAGTTTTCAACTCATGGAACGAGGGGCAGCAGATTTCGGACTGGTTCGTCGAGGGACGTACTGTGCTTATCCCCAAAAAGGGGATCTTTCCGACCCGAGGAATTATAGGCCGATCACTTGCCTCAACTCCTGCTACAAGATATTTACACGTATCTGGTATGCTAGAACACTGAGGTCTGTTGATCCAGTCTTCCAGCAGATACACGAACAGCGTGGTGCCAAGAAGGGCATGGCAGGTTGCAAGGACAGCCTGCTGATAGACCGCTGTATTACACAGGAAACTCTGTTTCGGCAGCACGTCGATAAACCCCAGCATGGTGTCTTCTATAAGAACATTGAAACACTGGGTTTATCGACCAGGCTGACCTTCGCCTTTCTAAGGTCAGCAGGGCTTAAGTCGGAGACCGAGGGATTCATTATGGCCTGCCAAGATGGTGTTATCAACACCTTGGTCTACCGTAGCCGCGTGTGGCGTGTAGAGGTTCCTGATATCAACTGCAGGACCTGCCATCAGGCGCCGGAATCGCTCATGCATTTACTTTCTGCATGCCCCATATATGCGATTTCGACCTACATCCACCGACATAACGCGGCCTTACGAGTGCTATACTACCATCTAAGGCACTCGTACGGGGTAGACCAGACACCAGTGCTGCCATACGTCCCCGGAGATATTGAGTCCGTTGTCGAGAACGAGAAATGCCGGATTTACTGGAACTACTCGTTCCCGACTGTCAGGCTAATCCAAGCCAACAAGCCTGACATAGTCCTCCTCGACCATCAACTCAAGGTGATGTATGTCATCGAGTTCTCGGCACCTGCGGAGAAAAACATCACCTTGAAGGAGGAGGTGAAACGGACCAAATATCGCGATCTCCGGTACGAGCTCCAAGTGTTGTACCCAGGCTACTCGGTCAAACTGGTCGTCCTTATTATCGGTGTACTCGGAGGGATAAAGCCTACGCTGCTCTCGGAACTGAAGATCATACCGGCCTGCCAAAAATCAGCTGAATGGCTGGCAGGCCAAATGTAGAAGGCGGTCATTCTTGGTTCTCTCCGTCTGCTTAGGGCACACGATTCCGGAGCCTACAGTCACTAACTCTGCTGGATGTGGGGAGTGGCTGAGGTTAATGTGCTGGCGCGACTCCCGTGAGGCGTCGAAGGCCACGGGAGGACTGTCCAGCGTCGGGCAACCGAAAAAAAAAAATAATAATATTAATAATAATAAGTTCTCGGCACCTGCGGAGAAAAACATCACCTTGAAGGAGGATGAGAAACGGACCAAATATCGCGATCTCCGGTACGAGCTGCAAGTGCTGTACCCAGGCTACTCGGTCAAAATGGTCGTCCTAATAATCAGTGTACTCGGAGGGATAAAGCCTACGCTGCTCTCGGAACTGAAGATCATACCGGCCTGCCAAAGATCAGCCGAGTGGCTGGCAGGCCAAATGCAGAAGGCGGTCATTCTTGGTTCTCTTCGTCTGCTTAGGGCACACGATTCTGGTATCTACAGTCACTATGGGTTGGTTTTCTCTTTGGTAAATCCAGTACGACAGCAATTAGGAAGGTGGTTGAAAGAATATCTAATAGAAGGTTTTGAAATTAAAAACTTTGCTGGAAATATTTTCTGTGAGTAAGTTATTCTGGTTAACATACTTCACAAATAAGACCTTTAAATTACAGCTGTCATCCTCTTAAACTCACATATTACTACCAGAAATCAAATAACTTTATACAATGGAATGGTGTCATCACTAAGAGAAGTTAAACTGAGATTTCCACAAGGTTCCTTGTTTGGACCCCCTATTATTTTTAATACTTGTTAATGATCTACCTAATTATGTAAACGAAACTTCACTTATACTGTTTGCTGATGTCACAAATACGATAAATGTAAATAACAATTTAAATGATTTACTGCTGTCTCTGCAACACTTACAATTGAAGGCTTCCGATTGGTTCAAAACGAATAAATTTAATCAGTTAAAACTACAAAGAATGATTTTTTTCAACACCAGGACTAAAAACTATTTTGATAATTCGTTCAAACTTTAATTGTAGTTTTTAGTCATTTAAATTATTTTTTTTAAAGAATTTTATATTTTGTGCATGTACATGTGCACGATTGATGACGTCACAGGTTGGCGATCGTTTTAAAATGTTAATAAAGAAACTATGGTAATTTTTTGTAGATAAATATGTCTCAAATATATTTTCTTTCCGTTATGCATGATTTTTATCTAGTTCGTACTTCTCTTACAATCTTAAAAAAAATCTACTATATGGTCTATTGCCTCTTATTGACAATTTTCAAATCGAGATCCAATTAGGTTTGCGCTACTTTAACAGGTGAGTTCATTGAGTGCACTCATTATAAATTTTGATTTATATAAAACCACTGGTTGTTATCATGAACAAATTATTTATTTGTTTACGATTTTAAAAAGTAGGTAGTTTGTATTCACAAATATATGTTATAAATAACAAATTATCACTTAAGCCATGAAGACGAGCGTATCAGGTACATGTCTTTTCACCAGTCACGATGTTGATAAAACATATGTTTGCAACCTTTTTCTAAACGTTAGTCTTTTCTTTAAATTTACCCAAATTAAGGTAGAATACAATCAAGTTTGCTTTGGATTTCCCAGAACCTTTCGTTTGTTTTCCTACATATTCCTTCGATTCGGTCAAATTAACGCATTAGTTTATACAGTGAGTTGATAAAGTGTAGAGAAAATTAGAAATCTTGGTAAATAAACAATTTTAGACACCCAATTTGATTAAAGACATTGATCATCTCACATCTCTATCCACTTTTTTTTTAAATAATAACCTTTAATTATTATATGTGAGTTTTGTATAGCTTATAATCCTCCTTATGGCCATATAATTATTGGATTTCATGTCTTATACGTTTCCTTAAATCTTTTAAATTATTTGTCCTATCATTACAAATATCAATTTTTATGTAACCTAATAGAAATTTATCCAGCGGGGTCACATCTGGAGATCTGGCTGGTCACTCGATCGGTCCTCATTGACTAATCCATCGAATAGGAAAAACTTCGGTTAAATATCACCGACCATCAATAACATAGCGTCGCGGGACTCTATATTGTTGATACCACAAGTTATTTCTGGGCAGATCAGGATTGTCTTCATTGTGTAACAAAACAGGAATCAGTTCTTCCTGAAGAAACTACAGGTAGGTGGACCAGTCAGTGTGTTCTTAAAAAAGAAAGAACCTAAATTCTACCACCAACAGTTTCTCTAAATTGATTTATTGTATGTGATACCTCCATACAGTGAGGATTTTCAGTCGCCCATTATCTACAGTTTTGACGATTTACATGACCATTTAGGCAAAAGGTTACTTCATCGGAAAAAAATATCCGCTTCACAAACATGGCAAATTTCGCTCAGATGCTTACAAAACTGTATTCTTCTATAAAAGTTATCTTCTGCTAACTCGTGTACAAGTCAAATTTGTAGGGGTGCTGGTTTTCTTTTCAAAATTTGATATGATGTATGTTATTATTGAGTGCAATTTATCGAATGCTGCTATGTGGATTATTTTGCATGGTCAGTAGAACATTTAGTTTGGTTCTTCTGATACATTAGGATGGTCACTTTTAGGAAGAAGTTTGCTTACTGTTGAACGAGTGATTGCTTCGTAGGTGATTTGGATTTTTTATTAATCAATGATCGACAAACTTCTTGAGTTCGTGTTTTATCATCGTAGCCAAACAATAAGAATTTTAATTCGTTCAGTTTCTGTTATTTTTAATAAAATATTGTGACGAAACTCTTTAGAATGACACTGATAAATATTTTATTTAAGAAAGAGGATTATCAGCTGTATAAAATCTACCTATAAAAATAAGGGTTGCTATAAAATAAAAAACAATAAGGACAACGTTATCCATCAGACACGAATGACATTACTGATTTGTAGATGACGTTATGAGTATTAATTGTGATCAAATTAGGTGTCCCTGGATTTTTCAAAATTGTGTATTTTCCCTACAGTGAGTTGACTCACTGTATAATTACTTTTATTTCTCAAGCTACTAGCTACGAGTTTTAAGATTGTTTGTACTAATTCTGTGATCAGAAGAATTATCTCTCTACTGAGTAAACGCATATATTTTTATTTCTCTATATGGTGTTGTGTTTAAATGTATACAGTTGCTTTATATACATACATTGTGTCCTAAGTGTTCTAAATTCGAGCCTTACGATTTGTTATTAGTAGAGGTAGCAAGACAGTTAAATTGAATCGGTCTTGTGGAATTTTATAAATAAGTTAGCACCACCTTCAAAAATTATCGAACTGATACAAATTTTGAAAATTTCTGAAAAATCATAATTTTTCAGTTTGAATTTATGCTCATACCTCGTTTATTAATTGATTTTATCATTTGTGAATACTGACGGTAAAATTTTAAATACAGTATTTCTATCAGTAGGTATGAATTCTGATATAAAGTTAAGTTTTTTTGGAATGTTGTCGAAAACAATTTATTTTCAAAAAAAGTAAAGTATATACATTTAAAGAGCATAAAATTATCTATCGATTGAGGTATACACTCTTTATTTTAAATGCATGCATAATCTTAAAATCGGCGTTGAAAACTGAGCAATTTATTTTACAGAGGTGGATGTATAAATCTGGATCTCCGATTGGTAATGCTCGATCTTGAAAAAAATGTCCCTGTATAGAGGGTTGCCATACTGGGGGCAATCTAGTTACATTTCAATTTATTATTGGTAAAAATTAGTGATTTCCCGTTACCCAGTGTGTTACTGGAAAAATAAATATCTGCGCTTGTGACTTTATGTCAAAAGATTAGTCATAGGGTGCTTTTTGACAACTAATATGAGACACAAAAATAATAATATAATTCTCTAACGTTTCGGAAAACGAATCTGCTTCCTTTTTCAAAGTTATTTATTTGTGCGTTTTAAGAACACCAAAGAATAAGATTAATATTTTTAAGTACGAATTAACTAATATAAACTGCAAAATAGTTCCTAGAATTGGTTTATAAATGGCGTAAAATGCGCAAGAGTAAAATGCATTGCGTAAAATGCAATAGTTTTTCTAACATGTTTTCTAACATCCTAAAAGGTAAAATACAATTGTAAATAGCATTTACCAATTCTTTAGAAGATTTAAGGCAACGTATCACAAACGAATTCCGTCAAATTACTGCAGAAGTGCTACAGAATGTTCGACAACATTTTAAACCAAGGGTTTATTGTTGTTTGGAAGTTGTGGGGGACATTTCGAATATTTAATCAACTAGCACGTAAGTAATATTACTTACGCAAAGTCATATAGTAAAGTAAATACTTTACTAGGTATTAACACCGTTTTGACGCAATTTGTCGAAAACGTACAGTTTAATTTTAGAAATGCTGTTGAAAAGAGAACAGGTTTTAAAATATGTTACTTGACTCCTCCTGCCATTTGAAATTTTGGGAGTAAATATCACCCCCGTTTTGGGATTGATGATAATGTGTGTCCCCCTTTAAAATATAATTGATTTGTTCAAGCAGTTTATCTAAAAGTTGGGTTAAAATGGCATTAACTCGGGTGGACTGCTTTCCTTTGGCTACCCTGTATAGTAGAATGCCTAGATATATAATATCAAATATTTGCTATGCGTGTGAAATATAGCTGCAAAAAGCGTTTCGTTGAGCCAACCTTTCAATGATATTGTGCAAATATGAATCCAATATTTTATACATGTACGATGTATTTATTCAATATCATCCCAATATAGTTCGATCAATATTGAGTTAATCTATTTAATTGTTCACATTTAAGATTGAGCCAACATGTTCACAATGTTAGTCCATTATTTTGTTGCTGTGTTCTATTGGAGTCTCGAAAATGTGAAAAATGTACCTGTGCGTTCAAACTTGAATTCGAAGTGACAACTGAAATTCAGAGTCATTTCAGCAGGGTCAAATTATTCTAAAAACGTGAGTTGTCAAAAAGTAATCTGTTTTGCTTCGAATTTGAAAAAATAAGCCTAGACTATTACGGGCATTAAACGAAAATCCAAGATTTACTCTTTTTATCATTTTTAAAAATACGTAGCAGATGGACTAATTTTTAAAAGTGGTTCTGAATATTTCATGAAATTTCGTAACTTTTCCCATTTACCGACCTTCTATATTTAATAATAACAAAGGCATCTACGGATAGTATGATTTGAATTTGAGGCATACTGTATATATTTTTGTTAACTGCACTGCAACAGTCCATCAAATCATGTAGAAAAGAGTTATATGCGTAGAACATTACCATGTTGTTTATTGAAAAATGTGCATTTGTTATTCATTATTTATTAATAAGGCAATAAAAAGGAAAATTAATGTCCAATTAAAAGTGTTAAGCGTTGTTAAACTATGGCAAAATGCTTATTAGAAATTATTTTAATTAAATAAGTGTAAAAATCAGTCTGTATAAAATTTTGTAATATATGTTTAAGAAGAATTATTGTCTTATGGCAGTATTCCAAAGTTTTTTAATAGGCGTTGTAACTTGTTTTTATTGTATATGTTTTTATCAAAGACACACAGCAGTATAAAATTATAACATTGCTTGAGAAAATGGGCATAGAATAAATTAGGATTCAGCGAAAATTTTAACAAAAAAAGCTGATAGCGAAACAATAATAAATAAGGAAGCGGCAATGATATTATTAAATGAAGAGAAATGATGCAGCCTGAGCGGACGTAAGGGTTGTAATCACACGAGTGTGTGCAAAACACTTTCCGCGTTTCCGCTGTTTCTTTATAACCATGACATTTTTATAAAAAAAATCAAAACATAAATCACTCTTTTGAACTTTATCAAACATCACCGTGACATTTTTCGCAAAATCCCTCATTTTGCTGTAATGTTAAATCGAATGGTTATTATATTGTTTCGATTCTATGGAGACTAATAAATAACGCCGATTTTATAATTTTGAAAATGCAATTCTCAGAATTTCGATAACACTCCTATAGTTATTGGCAAAAAATATACCAAAATGAACAGAAGTGATTGTCAAGACTTCCCAAATACTCCTAAAGTTGCCGAAGCTGCAAGTACTGCACGCCCTGAACTATTGCGAGAAAAATCCAGATTGACATGATGTGGAGAACGCAACTTATTTTTAATATGGTCTAAGCAGGAAAAAATCAAGAAACTTACAGAAAAAATCAAAGAAATTGAAATCATCGACACGTTGGTCTTCGTACTCCATGCTGAAATATTCGCATAGAAGATAACTAGGATATTTCGAACTTCCTGAATAGAAGATATGCGGGCTATAGAGCGAAAAATTCATAATTTCTTCTAGAGACAAAACAAGCATATTTCTCCTTCAAGACCGTTAATCATTTTTGATAATGAACGTAAAAAATGGGAATCAAATTGACTGTGTTGGTTCTTAAAATACTCGATATTAAGACACATGTACTACGGAGTTACTACCTAGTGGAGAAGAAGATTGATTAACAATTGTTAGAGAATACACTCCTTCCACAAACATTAGAAAATATGGGATATTTCATGACCTATAGAAGAGATAAGTGCCTGATGGGTTTGAACATATTTCGAAATATTCACTAAAAAATTGCCTAATTCTTGGAAATACTCAACCCTTCTGCGATTACCGTCATTGCTTCCCGAGAAAGTCTGCAATATTACTTGCTCATGCCGGAGCAGAAACTCTTCGAAAAAAGTAGTGTTACAGGTCTTAAGAGAAATTGAACCTGTGTTAGAATATCCAACAGACATAAATTGTGGTCCCGTCCGTCTTCTTATTTTCCACAACATATTTTATTTCTGGAGTAGCCACAATATTTAAAGAGCAGTTCTTTCCATTCTGCTGCTTCTTACTAATAATGAATTTATGCGTTACTTTATGGACGCACTGTATACATATACATATAGTAGAACTAAGATGAAAACTGTATCATATTGAAATTCTCGTGTAGGATTCCCTTCTAAGTCAATATCTATTGGTTTTATCGTACCTAACTTGGCAACAGGAGGGAATGCGATAATGCTTTATAGAATAGAAAATACTCTATTCTATGAATGTGGTATTTCCATGCCTACAAAATTTTGGTCGATCATGCCGAACCATCATAGTCTAAAATACCAAAATTTCCAAAATTATGACCTTTTTCAGGTTCTAGTTCGAAAATTTGTCCACGCTCATACCATTCTGACTCCGCATTCGTGTTCAGCGACCCAAGAAACATCGGAAAACATGGGTCTGGTATGTCGACCAGGAAACTTTCGTTTTCTTGTGGGCCTGTATAATTAAAGTACAATAAGGTAAAAAGCGACAACATGATTTAGAATCAAAGTTTGTAAAATAAGCGACTGCTTTATTTTTTGTAGTAACCTATTAAATACGTTTTAACATTCTGTTTTATAAAAAATATAATATAAGATACTAACGGACATGAAACATTTCAAGGAATGTATCTGAGACTATTTTAAAAAACTCCGTTTTCCTAAAAAACGCTAATTGCGAATAAAGTAATGCATTTCTTATTAAATGACTGCATAAAATTCTATTAAAGATACCTTTTATGGTGATAAAGGAACGTTTTTACCTATAAAAATGTAATTAAATATTAATGTTTAAAAGTAATAATTAATTTTATAACCAGAAATAAAATATTACAAAGGTACAAACGATGTACTCAAGTGTGGTTAGTATGTTAAAAGTTAAGGCTTAGTAATAAACTATTAACCTCTAGTTTAAAACAATATTTTCAGTTAGTTAATAAGAGAAATAATTTAAATTCTCTAATCCTTAAAATTGAGTGATATTTTGTTTATCGATAATTTAATACATTTATCTTATCAGAGATAGGTATATTTCTAATATAATAAGTACTCAAGATTACAAGTAGCAGTAGAAAAAATATTTTATTAGAAAAATCACTTTTATCAGTGATCTAATGGTAATGGTAATGGTAATGGTGGGGGAGGCTGAGGCCTGGCAAGTAGGCCACAGACGGGCCCTTTTTACCAACCCCCAGCTGTCCCCTCAGCCATGTGCTTCTCTTGCTCCCTCATCGAATCTTTCCGACCTTCTGATGAAGGTCAGGATGTCACTCATTGCGAGGGAGCTCATCTCCTCCCTTAGAAGCGCCTCAGAACCGAAGATACTGTGTCTCAGGCGCCCAAACGCTTCACATTGTCCCAGGAAGTGGTAAGATGTCTCTTCATCACTCCTGCATCTTGGATATGTAGGGTCTTCCTCAATACCTATCAATGATAGATGCCTCCTAAGTCTGCAGTGGCCTGTCAGAACACCGATTAAGAGATTCAGAGTTTTACGACTCCGTCCCAGCAACCAGGCCGATCTCGATTTGTTCGGCCCCGTCACAAAATCTCGGGTTTGCCTGCAGGCCCTGTTGGTCCTCCAGTGCGTCCTCAATGTCTCGTGGGCCCACTCATTGAGGGCCGTTGTGACCTGCCTTCTTGAAATACCTAACATAGGCTCAGGCCCGTGACAGGGTTCCTCGGCTCCGAGTCTAGCCAATTCATCGGTCTTCTCGTTGCCTGGAACTCCCATATGTCCCGGGACCCATACCAGTCTCACTTGTTTATGCCTGGCCAACTCTTCTAGGGCATCCCCACACTCCTGGACAAGAGCTGATCTCGTCCTGGGGGAGCACACCGCCTTTAGAGCAGCCTGGCTGTCGGAGCAGATGTATATTATCTGTTCCGCCCCATTCCTAACCTCAGCCCTACCTGCCACCGTTAGGATGGCGTAAACCTCTGCCTGGAAGGCCGTAGTGTACGAGCCTAGAGCAAAGCTCTTCAGTACTTCTTTGCCTTCCAGACATATTCCCGCCCCGGAAGACGGTCTAGTGGCCAGCCGAGATCCGTCTGTGTAACACACCAGAGAGTCCGGGAGGAAGTCAATTCTTCCTTCACTCCATTGATCTAAAAGTACATAGTATTTTTGACTTATGATCACGGAACGGAATTAGCCAAAAAAATTTAACAAATATTTTCTACAGACGGTAAAACATAAATTCCTAACTGTCGAATTATACAGAAAAAAATATCTACATTTTGATATATGTGAATCTAAATCAGGGCGTTTCAGAATAACCTGCTAATTTTTTAAATGTGAATTCCTTGTGCTAACATAAGACTAAAACTTCTAATAAATATGGTCCCTAAAATGCTTCCTTGGAGAGTACAACTTTTATAAACATTTATTTATTAAAAGTTTTAGTCATATTTTAACACACAATATTCGCTGTTAAAAAACTTGCAGGTTATTCTGAAACACCCTGTACAAAGTTAAACATCCTCACTAACTCACTGGCTCATCAATGCAGAGCACAAATGTAAGAGTTAGAACCTTGAAATGTTAAAGCGATGTTCCTTCTCGATCACCGGATCTCAACTCACTTGATTTTTATTCTAGTGACATTAAAGAGCAGGTTTATGTTAAACAAGTTGACAAACATGATGGACTAGTTCCTGAATTTAAGTAGGTGTTTGTGCGTCATTTATACACCGTGCAGACGTTTGTAACGACCTGGACAGCATTTTTATAACTTTTTATTTTATAATAAATTTCTAATAAATTTGACAGTTCCATAGTTCAAATTAACTGTATCGTTGTTATTTATTTTCTCACTCTAAAATTTAGATTTATTTTTACTTTTTAAATCTACCACCACGAGGACGTACAATACTTTTGATATACCCTGTATGTGACGGACACTTTAGTCAGGGTACGTACCAATTTCAGAAATGTTTGCTGATACCTTAAATATAGCTAAAGATAACTCGACTAATGCATGTATTATATGCAATGACCTACATTATTAAATATTTTCATTGAAATACTTTAATCAGAAGCATTACATGAACAGGGAGGTAATCGTTTAGTTACAGCTGCAGTAAAAGGTATTTTAATATAGTGGAAGGAATACATTTGTTTAAAGTTAAGTGTATACAATTGTCATGATGTTCAGCCACTTAAATTTGAAACAAAAAATGTAAATACTGAAATAATTAGACATACGTTTTTAAGTAATGCATTGTAATTGAAGCAAAATAGGTAGACCTTAATAGATAAAATATGAAAAGATAACATTTATTAATTATATCTCAGACAAGTGCTAAGAGCAATCAAAAAAATAAATGCAAACACAACTCGATGAAACCTAAAATAATTCAAAAATTGTTCTCTACAGGGTGTTTGGTGAATCAGTGCAAATATTTTAAAGCGAAATTCTATGATTCAAAACAAGGATGAAAGAAGATAATTTCTTTAAAGGCTGCCTAACGGAGATACAACTTCCACAATAAATTAAAATATTTCTTTATTGAGATAATTCTTAAACGGAAAGTAAATTTTTGTTCGTATTTTCTGCCAATTATGTGTGAATGTGTACCAACGGATTTAAAGAAAACTTTTTGTTATTTGTCTAATTTTCGAAAATGTTTATTTCCTTTCTCTAGACATCTAGAATGTTAAAAAAAATATCAGTAACAAAAAAAATATACTCATTAACTTAAGGTTGATAATTTTGAAAATGTGGCAATAGAATTTATGTAACCTAAATATTTTTAAATGTGGCAAATTTAAAAGAGTTTCACATGATTAATATAAAGTACATGGATTTATAATTAATTTTTGTTATATTTTAGGAGTTTTGAATTTTTATGAGAACTTAATTGAAAATAATAATTGCCTAACAGCAGGTTTGAAACAAGTATAATTTTTTCGCGTTAAATAGAAGAAATGTGTTAATAAAGCATATAAATATTAACTGCATACAATTATGAACCGTGCTTTAGCTTTTTATATGCTTTTAGTTCACGGAAGAAAATGTACATTATACATTTTATAGCATTAATTTCATTGATTGTTGTTTATCCAACTTATTATGCAAATTAAAATAATTTTAAAAGACTTTTACTTCTAAGTATGACCTAGTTACTAATGTTTTACAAAGAACTAATGCACCAATTTGAATATCTTTTGCCGCTGCGTATTAAAAGGATATCAACTATGAAAAAAATGGCCGTTAATAAAATCTATAAGCGCCCACAATAACTAATCAGTGTAAATAAGCCAAACGACAAATTATATTGCTAATAATGTTATAAGCAATTTGTTTGGTTAAATCTTCAAACTGATAAAAATATAGGAGGATACATTTTTATATTAACTAATAATAATGATTTTCGATAAAATTTGTTTGGAAAACATGAACCAAATAAAAATTATATTAAGCGAGAATTATATAAATAATTTTAAGGTTATCAATATATTTGACATGGCGATAACAACATCCAGATAAATGATAAAAATATGGCCGATATTTAATAATATGATGAATGAATAATATCGATTATTATGGACCCTTTTTTTATAAACGGTTTAAGGATTCTAGAATAATTTAAGAATAAAAATATAGAAATTAAATCTAATTTCTGTGGTGTTTTTTACGTTTTTTTTTTAAGTTATTCATAGTGCAGGATCTCTATACTAAAATTAATAGTGTTTTTAGATTTTGCATCCATGCATTTGCTTACATTTTTCTTAATTACATTCGCCCTCAAGTGTCATCTAAATTCATATAAATATTTTCTTCTAAGGTTCTAAGGTTTTAATATTTTCAAAAAATCTAATTTGTATAATTTGACAATCAGGCATTTTTCCAAGCTTGCTGAATAGAAGGGTTAACATATTATGTCTTATAAGTCGCTCTCTTAATACAGTTCTAAAATGATAAGAGTTTGAGGTTTTCTCGCTCTACTGTTGAAGAAGAGTAGCCACAAATTCGAATTTGTGGATTCTGGATCAAATCCAAGTGGGCTACCTGGAGAAGTTGTTCGACTAACTAGGCGTTTTTGCCAATCATCTAGCATTCCTAATACTTAGTTTTATATTATGAGCATGCGCCTCAGTCCTTATTTTTTTCAATAAGGCGCGGTAAAGTTTACACTCTATATTATAGTGACGGTAACACTTTAGTTTGTTAAATACATTCTTTCGTTTTTAAGATCTAATTCTCCACCACAATATGTTGAATTTCTTTTCCCTTCGTGATTAATGATTTTATTGTTAAATTCAAATAATAATAATCTGAATTTAATGTATATTTCAATTGAAAATAAGTATTTTTACGACAAAGATTCTTTATTTCTCAAAACAAGCTTACGAATGATGGTATGAAAGAAAAAGTAACTTGGACTGTTAAACAAATATTTTTCATAGATAGTGTATGAATTTATTTGCATATAAATTAAAGAAATATTTTAAATGAAATCCATTTTATTTTATTTAAAACACTTTTTTATCTGTGTTGCTGGCATATTTTTGATCTGTAAAAGTCTTTGGCAGCTTTGATATCAAATTCGTGTTAGAAAAACTGCAACCGGTTTGCAGGATAACATATTTACAGATTTTGAAATCTTACTTGAAAAATTAGAAAATTTTTGTCAAAATAAATGGCAGTATATTCATGGTTTAGAATCAGGCGTTCTACAGGGATCTGCGAATGGACTTAATTTTGTTTTATTAACGACTTAGCTTTTTCGAGCAGAGATTACAAATTTTACTCGCGGATGATGCTCCTACAGATGTTTCTTGCTGATAGTAAATCACAATTGTGATGATCTATGTGAAGAATTATAATTTAAATCATAAAATTGGTGCGCTTCCCTCTGATTTCCAAGAGGGCAACTGGTCTTATAGAAATGTTTTTCGTTAATTCTTCTGTCACTTATTACTTCTTTGAAGTAATACTTCCTTGTTATAGTAACCATTGTCTATACTTACAACAATTATGTAAGGCTATTTGAGGTGACTATTTACAATCAAAAAGAAGGATAAGTGGAAGACAAGAAGAAAACAGAGTCCACTTTACTCATGTGAAGACATTTTGGATATGAATGATTAGAGGTAATTTAATTAATATGCATTTAAACATTTACACACAAAATCCAAAAAAATACACATATCCTTTTTCACTATCAGTAGTAAATTTATTTTACATTTTAATGACACCAAATTGAATTATAATCGTATATTCATAAAACACCTTAATCATTTCGGTAAACAGCAATAAGGTAATAATACAGTTTCTACCCATAATAAACTCATTATCAGTTATCATGAATTGCATTCATATTCATGTAAGATATAAAGTAATAAATATTATAAGTAGTAATTACTCAGTAATATAATAATTAATCGTGCATATGGAATTCTGTTCTGGATAGTGGCCGGTGATGTTCTTTACCTGTTAAGCAATGGTAGGGCGATGGCAATATAACTAGAAGTAGTTTGACACTAAGTTTAAAGGTCTCGAGTTCAAATACCGTATGTTTCGTATTCTATTTTGTTTTGTTCCGCTACAGTATGACTTAGATTAATAGGGAGTTTATGTATTATAAATGCGTCCGTATTCTTACAGGTTATTATTTCAATAAGTAAAGAATACATATGTTCGTTTGATTATGTATATACATTTATATATATTTGTAGAACAGAAAATATCAAAAAAGTAAAGAAAAAGAAATCTGCCATGCAGTTTTAATATCATTATAGAAGAAGTATCAGCCAAGTCAAAAACGGAAAATATTCTAAAAAACTACAACGATTACTCCAATGGCATTATTTATAAAGACACAAGATACTAGTTTTAATGCCAAATGTGAATTAGACAATGATTTTTACCATAAAGAATACGCAAGGTACGAAAGTCTGATTTAAAATTAATAATGAAGAAGAAAATCAGTAGTGAAACCTACATACCAAAAACCAAAAAAGGATGTTTTGTAAGGATTCTTAAAGACGATTATTAAAGGCTCAGAAGTAGTAAGAGCAAAGGAAAGTCTTCTGATCAAACCTAATCAAGTACAAGTAATAGAAAAAGTTAGTTTTAGTCACTAATTTCCAAAGAAAATGATACAGCATGTGAAGACTTCAAAGAAAATATAGCAGAAACTGTAAGACAGACATTCAAACCTGTTATTCAACAAGATTATTTAAAGTACAATGACATCAAAACAGGTAGGTAAGTTGATTATGAATGTATATAAAAATATACGACACTAGAAAAAAATGTACGCATGTATTTTGAATAAAACAGAACCCTATAATTACCCCAAAATGAAAATGTTTATAAATCTGGAACAATTGTTTTGTGTGCCACAGATTATAAAATAACCTAAATATCTTTGACAGAATTGAAAAGAAATTCAAGGTCTCTGTAAAAAAATTAAATATCAGCTAAGGTAAATCACGACAAGAATGAGCCCCACAAAAATATAGATATTGAAAAATAAAGAAATCGTCGATATTAATAAACATGTGTTAAAACAGAAAAAGGAGGCTAAATACAAAAATTTACGATATCTAGCCAGTTCGTATAAAAATATGATCCTTGCAAAAAAATGTCCTTGTGAAAGAAGGATCCTTCTAAAGAAGATGAACCCTATGAAAATTTATTGTAAAAAGACAAAATCTCGAAAAAAGATTTTCAGTGTATGAAGAAAAATATCAAAAAAAAAAAAAAATTTACAATAAAAAAAGAAGTTCATATAGGTGTAACGATCCATTTAAAAAAAGATACTCGTCAAAAAAGTCAATGCGAAAAGTCGTATGATGACTCATGTAGGAGAGATGCTTGCAAGAAAGAAGACCAATGCAAAAACCTATGTGATCTGCACAAAAAGAAAGTCCTTGCAAAAGGAAGGCCCATACTACAGGAAGATCACCGCAAAAGGAAGATCCCTGCAAATGGAAGATCCCTGTAGAAGGAAATTTCCTAAAAATGAAGATCCATACAAAAGGAAAATCCCTCGAAGAGCAAAGACGCTTGTATAACCCAGGAAAATCCTTGCAAAGATCAAGATTCCTGGAAAAAGGATTGAGCTCAGAATAGGAAAAACTTTTTTATCCGTAGTGTTTACCAAAATCTTTACTCACTCTGCTGGGTTTGTCAAAAACAAAATAGAATTTGAATGTGGACAATTTCCAAAAATATTTTCAAAATAATTTCAAAAAAGTAAAATGAAATCAACCGAAAAATTCTTACTTAATTTTTCTGGGATGATTGGTTTCATAGCAACTGGCTCGGCATTTATTCGTACGGATATTTTTCTAAAACATTAAAATCGTAATTGACCCTATAATTCTTTGTTCATCCGGAAAATTTAATTATCGCAATGTTAAGGGATCAACAAAGGCAATAATGAAGTTAGAACTTACAATTTTGATGCTACTGATTATATTAGCTTTATCATCAACTGGAGTGTATATACGTTGACTGAACCATCATTAATTTTTACAATTCAGATGAAGAAATTGTTTACAGCAGGCGACAACAATGGCAGAAACAAAATTTCGCATGAATATTTCCCTTGGCATGCCCAAACTGTTAAAAGCTGCATAAATATTATAATTGAAGCATCAGCTTCGCTATGTGGATAGGAAAATCGAGACGGATATACACCAATGATAGAGTGTAACAATTATACTCTCATCTACAACAGAATCAGAATATATACATATAGCTAAAATTAGTAATTAAAAGATCGTTGGATGGTACTCTTAGTTGTGAAGATGGGTACTGATGGAACTCGATATACAGTTACCTCCACGTGGTAGATTCTAGGTTACTTTGGCTCAAGATGGCTAAAATAAGCGAAGAGCTGCAAAAAGTACAGCCAAATAAATTTTTTTTGGTTTCATGAAAACAGCAAATTTTAAAGGGCCTAGCGGGACCGAAAAATTCCAGATAAGTTAAAAAAGTCGGTTATTGACAACAAATATAGAATATTTTTTCACACTATTAAAATAAAATCATAATAATAAAAATTATTATTATTGTCATTATTATTATTATTATTAAAAACAAAAAAATATGGATAATGAGGTCTATATACAACTTCTCCACGTTACCGAGGTTTTGAATTTAAACAAATTGTTTCCCACTCCACCTTAATCTGGTTATCTATTGTGAAATTTTTGGCAATTTAGATGTCTCCTAATTTATAACTTTGAACAATAAAAACTTGTTGCTCTAACGTAATTACATATTTTTGAAAAAATCTTATTCAGAAAGTGAAATGACGGAACAGTTAGTAATTTAACAGTTCAACAAGAACCAGGCTTTGTTAATCTTAATTACTTGATCCAAATTTATTAAGTTGTTGAGTGAGAAAAGATAATACTGAAACAAAAGCATAATTGCAAGTCAGTAAATTGCAGTGTGTAGATAACTGTAGTAGGAATTTGTAAAATATTAAAATATTTAGTTGGGAACTACATATTTCAAATAAAAATTACTAACAATATACCATGATTGAAAACTTCCAATAATTGCAACATTAAAATAAATACTATTAGCTCTTGATAGAGATTTGGAAAAATTTTGGTTCTCTTAATTGCGCCTAAGACTTGGATATTTAATACGTAATAATGTTGTGTAAAATAGAATCTGTAATATCGAATTTGTAATACAGAAATCGTTTTCCACAATATTTTTGAATGGAAGTCTCTGTATATTATTCGATAAATAATCATTACGATTTTAAAATTTGAGGATACAGTTTTTGAGATATGAACCTTTTTGTATAAAAATTAGAGAAACTACTGAGGCAAATTTGTTGCAAGAATGTACAAGTGTTTATACGCCAGGGAATCTAGTTTGAATTTAAACAAACATCACGTTTATTGAAAAGCCTCTTAGCACTGAAAAGATCTATTCGCATTTTCAAAATTATAGAATAGTATAGAGTTTTAAGTGGTGAATTCTAATAAATCGCTGTAACCAGCACCTCCACCAAAATATTAAAAATTCAGAGTATCAGAAACGAAACAAGCAGAACAAATGATGGATTAGAATGTTAATTTAAAAAAAATAGTAAACACAATTATGGGGATTAAGATCAATTATTGTTAAATTTAAACAAATTGTTTCCCACTCTAGTTTTATCTGGCTATCTATTGTGAAATGTTTGGCAATTGAGATGTCTCCTAATCCATAACTTTGAACAATAAAAACTTGTTGCTCTAACGTAATCATACGTTTTTGAAAAATTTTATTCATAAAGTGAAATGACGGAACTGTTAGTAATCTGGCAGTTCAACAAAAAACCAGGCTTTGTTAATCTTAAACAATATACTTGATCCAAATTTATTGAGCTAGTGAGTGAGAAAAGAAAATACTGAAACAAAGTCATAATTGCAAGTCAGTAAACTGCAGTTTGTAGATAACTGTTCTATATTATTGGCGATTGCTCGCTGAGTACACATCAGGTTAAACACACATCAATTTTTGAGAAAAATTGAATGAAAAATAGTAATATATCATTGTACGACATTATACGACAGAAATCATCTACATATTTTTTTGAACATCTGTAAACAAAAGAGCTACAGAGTCTTTTCCAAATTTTAAGAACTAAATTCAACCGTTTACATTTTTTGAAAAAGCTGTTATTTGTTGGCTTATATAGCCAAAAAGGTCACAGATCTTTATTGTAGTATTTCAGACTTAATAAAATGGTTTAAAACTTAGTGTTTTGTGACTTTGATAAGAATTATTTTTTAATACGTGTATTTTTTAACACTAAATATTTAGCGAGGAAAAATTGTTGTGCCTTGTACTACATTGTGACCATATAAATAAAAATAGTTGCTACATGTTCACATTTCCAAAAGACACGAACTATAGTATAGTAAAGTACTTTGTTTATTGTTTTCTGAAAAATTAAAGGTATTAGAATAATTTCAAGCAATCTAGGTCATTTTTAAATTAATTTGACATAATTTTCTTCCTTATTATTCACATCTTTTTCATTGTTTTCATTTCGTTTCATTTGTAAGCGAGAAGTCAGCATCAAATAACTTTCTTAGTGGCCAGAGGTGTATCATAATTTTTTGTCAAGTACTCAGTAATCCCCTCTGACTACGTCCCTGATTGATTTAAAAACACAGAAATCATATCAATAATAGATCTCTTCAAGTGGAAACTATTCCTCAAGTTCCACTTCAGCATCTCTAATCGTTCTCAAGATCTTACAAAAATAAGACAATTTCAGTGGAAATTTAACGCCAAGTATCTCGAAAACGGACACACGACGTTAATACATATCCTTAATTTGTACCGTGTTGTTTTTTTACACCCTGTATACATGCAAATACAACTTAAATATGGTTGTTTTGTACTACAGTTTTAAAACATTTAATTTTGTTTATAAAAAGAAACTATCATTGTGTATATTAATGGAGCAATAAATAATTTTTAACAAATATATGAGTTGGAAAACCGCTTTATGTATAAAATGGAATAATCAGACACCGCCATGTGTTTATAAAACAACATAAACCTGCTGTAAGTATACGTATTTTTTTAAATATAATAGTACTTTTCAAATAAAAGAGAATAGTCAATTTACTTTTAAAAATAATTTAACATTGACTATTAGATGAGAAAACAATTTCTTAATGTTTTCTGTACTCCAGTAAAATTAAACAAATTGCGTCTGTAGATTTTGAAGGTAATTTGTCAAATTTCTACTAAGAAATTTCATCAATTACGTTTTCTTTCCCACAGATAAAAGATCAACATTTTACTTATTTCATATACATTTAATTAGGGTATTTTATGTATACATGCAATGGTAATAAATAAATAATTAGATAAAAATACGCACCTTAACTAAGCCTGAGGTATTCAACATTTTAATTAGGAGTAAAATAATAAATCAACAATTAAATAAATTACAAAATATTTCAGATCATTTTAATTTCCTGGTAGAACATTTAACAGTTACATTATTTATACTGCTAAATTTTAAAATTTTATTTCGAATTCTATAAAATTAACGAACCGTGGTAAATAATATTGCAGTATCATATTTTACATTGAGCCCCATGCTCAACTAACAGTGAAAATAATAAGTAAATTTGCTAGTGATAATTTATGAATATATGAAGTTATTTAAAGTCATATAAATTAATTGCTGGGATGCCGTAAATTTGCAAAATCGAAATATACAGTACCGTGGTAAGTCCCAAAAATTGTCCGTATTTTGAAAGATATAAATTTGTAATTTGGGAATTGTTAATAAGACGTACAAACATATTTTGATGTTATTTTCAAGATTTTCATTCTTTAGATTTTACCGAAGCAATATCAATTTGTTCTTTTTTTCGGTTAATTTTCAACCGACTTTAAATTTGAAAAAGTTGTATATAAGCAAATTTTACCTACTTCGAAATCGTAAATCAAAAATTGAGCGTTAAATTCAAGAAAAAAGGTTGGTATTACCTCCAGTGAAGCTGGAAAGAACAAAACTCTTGAAAATAATATCAAAATATGTGTTTTTCTGTCTCATTAACAATTTCAAATTTCAGATTAATATATTTAAAAATAAAAAAAAATTGTGGGCATACCATGTTCTGTGGTTACCCGGTATATAAAATTTTACTTACCCCCGGTATTATCAGCATTTTAAAGGAGTTTTTAATTTAAATGGAATTCTAGTGACAAGAAAATTATAAACAAAATATAAATATCAGATAGCAATCCTATGATTTAAATAAAAATTAGGTTTAATGGCTATCGTATTTATATCTCGAGATAAGTTTTACTGGAATTGCTGATAATACATGTTCTTGTCACTAAAACTCCCTTTAAGTTCAAGATCCCTTTAAAATGTTGTTAATTAGATCGAATAACTCATGTTTAGATTTATGCCACTTCCTAAAATGAGTCATATGATAAATCTAATGTTCGCCCATGCATTTTAATTATTTTTTTGTTCATTAGTAAACTAGGTATTTTACTTTAGCACATTTTGGAATATACCTTTATATTTTGGAATTATAGAGGCTGTGATATACAGGTAATTTTTTTTAATATATAGCGACATTGACTACTCACGTCATTAGTCGTAACAAAGAAAAATTTAAATATCATCAGCAATAACAACAACAATAATCTTGTAACATGAAAACAAACTTCATATCCTATGTATGAATATATAACATATATGTCAGATTTTAGACAGTAGATTGGTAGCTCCTAAGAATTCTAGTGTCCTTCTTAGATTTATAGAAGATTCTCCCAAGCATAGATTGAATTGATCCGGAATAGCTGTTCGTCTTCTATGGTGCTCATATCTCCGATATTCAAGCAAAATCCAATCTTCGCATCGCATCGTGGTGGTTGACGGCCTGCTAACAAATAGCTCGATAAACTACTACATAATAAAATTCATTGTCCTCAAATTCTTTCACAAATTAATCTGCTGATTCCTAGAGCACATTTTCGACAAAATCTCACATTTTACAATATTCGAGCCAACAGCAACGTGGTATTAAAATCAGCTATATATTGTATGTGTTATAATTTTAACAAAATAAGTCAATACTGTGATATAAACACTTGTACACAAAAAGAGCTATTGAAATATGCTAGACAAGCTTTTGAAATATAATCTTAATCTTTAGAACCAAAATCTTCTTTATACCTCTGCTTTTTATTTTATATATTTACCTTCTGCAAAATGTTCAAATATTACCTTACATGAATTAATTATTATCTTATATTATTTACCTGTCTTAATTATTATTATTTTTATTCCTTTCCTTCTCAGCTATATTTGAACTACTTTAATACCTAGTGAGATTAATGTTCACTATTTACTACAGTCAGCTTTAGATTTTGTATTTTTTTATGCAATTCAGTTTATTACCTTAGTTGATAAGTTTATAGTTTAATATAAGTATAAGATTTAAGTATAATATTTTACGCATATTTTGTACTGAAACTTTGTCCTGTAAGTGGGGTTACTTGTTATTATTATTATTATTATTATTATTATTATTATTATTAATATTGGGCGAACGTTTTGGAAATGGTAAGGCAGCAGTGAGGCGTAGACTTTACTCCCATGATGTATAAATAACTACTAAAAACTATATTATCCTAAATTTTGTTACCTGTTTACATAATGCATATTTCTCTAAGTTATGTAATTAGTTTAAAAAACCTGATAGTGCTAAATTTTATTTTATTATATTCCTAACTATGACACTTTATTTAAAATTGGGTTATATTTTCTACCTAATTCATTTTAATGTATAATTTTACTATATTAATTTAGCTATTATTAACATTCTATGAATACAAATAATATTTTTGTTTTGACTACTTTTATCTTTTTTTAAATAAAAAAAATGCATAATTACGATTTATCAAAAATAACATAATAATAAAATAAATGTATAATCTATTATTTATATTTTATATTGCGAAAATAGGAAGCGATTTGTCCTTCTTTAGTGAACAAAGTCAAACTGCGTTTCATTTTTATCTCACATAGCAACAAAAATCATGATCGTCAACTCCTAATTTATGGAGTAAATAGAGACTTATTTAGCTTGAAAATGCTATAATAGTTATCCGATTTTTTTAGTGATATCAGTTTTTATCACTATGAAAATATTACGCATTTTATTAGATCTGAATATTTTCCACATTTATTTCAAACTATTTACAGCGTAGCCCATAGAAGTTCTTTTGGAATTTTCCATAACAATCCTATAAATTATGTGATAATTTTTTGCAATAAATACTAATTAGAAGGAAATCTTTGAATGAAAACGTTAAATATATTAATGATAATGAATTATTAAACGTGTATCCCTCCAATATTTTGAAATTATGAAGTTGTATTGAAGTTTCCTAAATCGGTATACAAATGATTAAAATATAGTCTTATTTTATCATTTGTCTTTTTCAAAAATGATTTTCCAAATTTTCGGATTTAAACTTTGAAATGTAAGCATCAAAATAGCAATGGACCAATAGAACCGAAAGCAGTTTTGACTTACCGTGTCATGATAAGTCTAAAAAATGTCAAATACTTTTACAGTATCTGTTACTGAATTAGCAAATATTTTTTGTATGATTTTTAATAAAATACTCAGGTTAATAAATTTAATTGTGCCACTCGGCTTATAAAACGAAATCATTTTATTCGTAAACACGGAAAAGTCAGGTCAGACAGAGTGATATAAACTTATATTTGTTATAAGGAATGTATTTGCATAGTCTTGCAATTGTATCAATTAAAATGCGCCTCTAAATTTAGCTTGAATTTAATAAAAGAAAAATGAAGGAACTTTAAAATAAGTGAGGTAATATGTTCAGTATAAATTATTGTTTTTAGATGTCAGGTTTAATCAAATCATAGAAGGGGACATTGTATATTGAACAATATCAGATCAATATTGTAAAGAAATGAATAGTTTCATATATTGATTCATTATTTTATAATGTGTCGGAAAAATACTAAAAAATGATATAAAATAGTAGTTTATTAACGTAAACTTTTTTTAATAATATGAATACTGGAATATTGGTAATACATTAGAATTCAATATAAATTGAATAATAAATTATGTTAGTACACGTTGCTCTAGATTTAGATACACAAGGTGTTTCCCAAGTGATGTCGAAAACAAAAAGGTGATTCCTTTGGAAGATTTTAAAGAACAAACTTTTATAAATATGGGTCCGAAAATTCTCTTACCATTTTTTTCTCAAATTTTATTTATTTCATATTTTCTTTTTTTTGGGGTTTAATTTGCCATTAATAAGTTTTGAATATCTTTCTAAATAATTAATAAAGATTTCGAACTTTATGGTATTTTTACTTCTTTTGAATTCATTTTAGGGTCAAAAGTACACACAATAAATACGTAAACCTCTAGCTTTCAGCTAGATATCAATCACAAAACAATAAATATGCCAAAATTTATAGGAGACCTGTACGTGCCCCGCGATACTTCCTGCTGATACATATTTTTTACTATTCTTCTTTAATTGAGTAATCTGAACAAATACTACAGGAAAATCTATAATAAAATAATAATAATAAAAAGGGGTGCAAAATGTTCGGACCAGGCAACCTCCGCGGGTGCACCCTGGACAGGCAGACAAATTTGTCGTATAGACAAAGGAATCTTTGCCTGACTAATGCCGGCCGTGGGGTATCAGGGCTACTCACCCTGGTACCTCCAAACTCTGGTAACAACAATACACAGATGAAGTGCTCCTCATGATCGACCCCGGATGGGAGTCAGAGACAGGTTGGAGGAGCCCCACCGGAAGGTCTCAATGTTGACAAAATACGCAATATACATGGACGCTTTAAGTGAACAAGGGAACTAAGGGATGACTTGCTGACCTGCTACGAGAGCAGCGAACCTGAGCGCAGGGGATACATGGCGCGGTTATATGATGCCTGGTGTATCATGCACCATGAACTCAGCAACATCTGAGAGATCAAGTATCCTTTTTGCTCTGGACAGGTTACGTAAGGGCACCCCGTTAGCTGGAAGAACTGCAAGCCGTAGTCTCACCGCGGCAATTAGCAGCTGATGGGGAACATCCTGTAGAGTTCACCGATGTAGACTTAAGGACGAGGGTTAGCCTTAACACCAAGGCTAACCTAAAGCCACAAGACCTGGCTAGAATGGACGCGGTCATCGATGAGGAACTTCCAGAAGATGCAGACATCTGGCAAGTCAACTGTGCCGTATACAATGCCGCTAAGCAACTCGTCCCCATGAGAGGTCAACTAACACTTCAAACGGGGTCGAGAAAGGCATGTGGCGTGTACAAAAAATCCAAGGCCAGATACAGTCGGCTATACAACACGATTCTCGGATCCAGAGTGTGGTGGAATTCAGGACAAACGGTAGAGTTTTTACTCCCAAAATCTGGCGCATAGCAGCGGGACTAAGACGTCAATACCACACTCTAAATCTAACAGTGATGCTTACCATTAAGCAGCACTGCCTAGATAGAATCCGAGCGCTCATGGCTATAAAGAAAACGTTGAAGAGGCGGGTAAGGAATATTGAGCAAAACAATTTGTTCCGCATGAATCCTTCTCGCCTCCTTCAAGAGCCACAGTGTGTTGTCGATAATCCGCCGACTACAAAAGATATGGAAACCTTCTGGACGTGAATCTACGAAACGACGCGTCCATTCAATAGTGACACTCCAGCAATTGCGCACTTCGATGCTCTGTGCCACAGACATCTTGTAGAGTCAGAAGAAGTGTGTCCGGCAATCAGTACGGAGGAAGTCCAACAAGCACTTGTTGGTACCAAGAACTTCGCTGCCCCGGGCCCAGACGGCATTAACAACTGGTGGTGGAAGATATTTTCTTCCACTCACCACCGTCTGACGTGAGATTTCAACTCATGGTTGAACGAGGGGTAGCAGATTCCAGACTGGTTCGTCGAGCGACGTACTGTGCTTATCCCCAAATAGGGCGATCTTTCTGACCCGAAGAATTATAGGCCGATCACTTGCCTCAACTCCTGCTACAAGATATTTACACGTATCTTGTATGCTAGGACACTGAGGTCTGTTGATCCGGTCTTCCAGCAGATACACGTACAGCGTGGTCCCAAGAAGGGCATGGCAGGTTGCAAGGACAGCCTACTGATAGACTGCTGTATTACACAGGATTCTGTGCAATACAAGCGGAATCTATCGATGGCCTGGATTGATTACCACAAGGCACCGAAACGTTAACTTTTGTTAAAAATTTTTAACCTAAATTATTTTATATTTAATAATTTCATTTTAAGGTAATACTTTTCTGGTAACCTATCATATACTAGATGGGAGAAAAACTGGGGACAACAACTTCTGAGTTTAAAGGATAAAATTTTCCTATATAATGATCAAGTTGATTTTTACGCATTGTACCAGCCAACCAATCTTTTCCAACTGATCTCGACGTGGTAAATCAGTTTCATAGGACCATAATTCTAGTATCATCTGGTTTTTATAAGCCTCCTTCCCGTTGATCGACTTATTCTTCTTCCCATGCATGTCAACATTTTATAATGTTTCATGGTTTTCAATCAATCTGAATGGCGATTTGCCGAAAAGAAATTTAGTTGCACAAAATTTTCACCTCTTGTATTTATTTTACACGATAATTTGAAAGCAATAATTTTGAGCAATTTTATAATCATAGAAAGACAATAATACCAATATTCTTAATAAAAATGAAAAAAAAGTGAATAAGTATATTTAGCCTTGAACTTTTTCATGAATTATCTATATATTCTTCTTCTTACATTTTTGATGAAAGAAGAAAATTATTATGGTAATTACACTAATCATAACCAATTAAACCAATTACGTACAATTATTATCACTTCTGATATATTTGGTAATTATACAATTTGTACATTTTATCAATAAATACATATATTTTTTTTTATTTTATAATTATTTAATTTGAACATATTCTGCTAAACATTTTTGGATAGTGGTGCATTTTTTGGTTACCTAACAGATTATTAACTTTTGTAGATGAATTGAATACAAATCTTAAGAAATCGATTGCTTTTTGATAACAGTTACTCCACTAAGCATTCTCACGCATCTAGCATGTTACGATAATAATATTTACAAGAGCAAAAATAACTAATGTGAACAAACTTAAACAAGTTGAAAAAAAATACGAGAAAAAAATGAAAGATAAAAATGACATAAAAATAAATTCTTAACAACCATAACCTATCTCAAGTTGAGTTATTTCAGTTAAAGTAGGCTGTAAAAGAACGCAATAAGATAGAAAAAAACACATGCAAATAAAGTACTGGAGAAAGAAAACGCTAGGTCAACGAACTAAGATATGTAGCTGTCTCTGTCCCACGCATAGAATGACTTAGGCATTACCAGTGACGGAGTTGCGAGGGTGTATCTGACAATAAAAAACATAGATCTTAATTAATGTGTTTGATTTAATAATAATTATATTCCTTTGATGTATTAAATGTAGATAATTTGATAGATATACACTAATATAATAGCATAATGCATATATTATTAAAATTACCAATGAATCGAAACTACCATATTGTTAGAGGAAGAATACCAGAAAATTCATAAGAGATTCCATAAAATATTGTAATATTTAGATCTATTTGTAATATTAAATCTAAACTATAAAGTTTTTCAACCGATTACAGAAAAAGTATTATGAAAGAGTTGTTTTATAAATTATTTGTCATTCACGGCTTAACTTCTCATGATATATTCGAGAGGAAAAAACCTAAACACAATGAAGGTCTAAAATCGAAAATTGGTCTAATACAACAAGGTTTAAATTTTCAACAAGCAAAACCAAATGCACTATATTTTCAAAGAAACCTAAGAAAAATATACTTGAATTAAACGTATATGGCCAGAACCTAGAATTCGTTAGAACTATCAAATTTCTTGGAATGATATGTGACTAGAGACAGGGTGGGGAAGAGCATATAAAAAAATTTAAGAGTATCCTGTCAAAAAGGCCTTAACTTATTCAAAACAATAGCCAACAGAAAATGGGGTGCAGACAAAACAACTTTATTGCGATTATGTAAATCTCTCATAAGATCCAAAATTGATTGTGGAGAAATCGCATATGGATCATTAAAAAAACCCTTACTTAAGACCATTGTCCCCACACATAACTCAGCATTACGTATAACACTTGGACCATATCATATTAGTCCAGTCTAGCGTCTATATGGTGAATCTGCAGAATCATTATTAACCCATAGACGACAGTATCTAAGTCTTTCTTATGCTTGTGATGTATCATCAAATTGAGATAATCCAACTTATAAAATATTTTTCCAACCAATAATAGCAGGAATTTGTATCAAAGAGGAACAATAAATTATCCACCTCTCTTTGAAATAATAAATAGATATATCACCGATCTACAGATATCATTATCGCAAACCTCTCCTATCACCATAAGAAGCCCTGGATAATATATACACCAGCGTGCAACACATCATTGACAAAATTCAATAAATCAAAAACAAATGCAAATATTATAATCAGCAATTTCAAAGAAGAACTTAGCAGATACACTACTCAGGTGAACTATATGCTATTCTACAGACACTCTGTTTTATCAAAGAAAAAACATCACGAAACTACATGATAATATCAGACTCCTTGAGTGCAACATCAGGCATAAAACAATTATTCTCAAACCACTTTTGACTACTATTAATAAAAATACAGCTATGTAACATAGATCAGACGAACAAACAAGTAAGGCTTATGTGTGTACAATCCCATATCGGAATATCAGGAAATGAAATGGTTGAGAATTTCGCTCGGGAGGCTATGGACAACAACAACAGTTATGTCTGATGCCAAAAACTTACTAAAATATAATGTGCTACTTTCATAGCAAAACTAATGGTAATTGTCACATTTTAAACTCTTAGGGTCAGTTGTATCGACGTGGTTCAGCAAAAATTCAACTGAACTTCGTTTAAAATCCAATGGTACGATTGTTGTAACAATCGTAATCTTGGATTTTAAACGAAGTTCATTTGAACCTTGGCTAAACCACGTCGTAACAACCAGCCCTTAGAAGTAAAACCTACAGTCAAATCATGGTGCAGCGATCCTAAGTGTAGAAGAGAACAGATTTTATTATCATACTTACAGATAGGCCATACCAGAATTTCTCTCGAATACCTTATAAATCACAGTGAACAACCTAAGTGCGAATTATGTGAAACTACGGTATCTATTAAACACATTGTAGTGGATGTCTAAAATTTAATAACGAAAGACATAAATAATCTACTAAGGGACAAATGTAAAACAAAAAAATTGTATGTCATTCTTATCAAGCGTTAATTAATAGAATATGATGTCAATGTAGCCACTATAAAAGAAACTAGTTATTGGGATAAATTTAAATATGTATATGTATTGTACGTAATATGCAATTGTACCGTTGCCAATGGTTGATGCGCCAAATTCTTTAAATAATAAAAAAAAATACAGTTTTTATTTAAAAAAGATGGTACTACAAAACATAAAAAAAAATGTAACACAAAATCAAAATACCTTTGAAAGTAATAATAATTTTAATTTAGGCTATAAAAAATGTTCAAAATGTGATCCATTCGCGTTTTGGCAATGACCTAATCGATCATTAAAATATCTTAATGAGTTCTGGATCATTTGTGGCGTAATAAGATTTATTTCTTCACCTACTCGATCTTGCTTTAATGGTTTTTTAAATTTTTTGTATTACCGTTTTTTAAATAAAACTTCATGTTGATGTTTCTGAATGTATTTTTTTATTTTCTTATACCTAATATAGGGAAGTATAGTAATCGTGATTTTTTTTGACCTCGAGACTTTGATTGATATATACGTTTCGAACCCTCCTGAATCCATTACTATTTTTCGAATGATGTCTGTCGGTGCATGTGTGTGTGTGTGTGGATGTGTGTATGTGTGTATCTGCGATAATTCAAAAAATACTAATGGGAGACTTTTAAAATTTGGCAGTTCAGATTTTCAACAACATTTTAGACGACACATTAAATTTGATGAATTTGGTACCACCAGGAGAGATATAATGAATGAAAGAAAAAAAGGTGCAATTTCGGGTAAAAAAAAAATAAAAAATTTTATTGCATTTTTGGACGAATTTCGACAAATTATAATGAAAAAACATAACTTTATCCCGATAGCAGCCACAGTTTTTGAGATAAAGCTTTCAAATTTGGTACACTTGTTCTAAAGTCCAAACACAATGAAAAAATTCGGTGATGAGCAAAATTGGCCAGCTGAAGAGAGGTCTACGGGACCCAAGCTTGTTTGTGTTTGCCTTTACAGAAAAATATATTTTTGATGAAAGATTATAAACCATGTCTACTATATCAAGCCAATAAAATATATTTTCCAAGTACTTAAATAAAGCTGATGTAAACTGAAATATTTTACACATTTGGCCTCATAAAATTGGGGTTAGGATAAATTTAACAGTTTGACGTCTAATTTAGTTACAAAAATGTCAATGTCAATAACAAAAAATTATTAAAATATATGACATAAATAATTATTGACAGTAACGCTGAACAAAAAATAAACAATGTACGCTATTAAAATTTAATTGAGAGAAGTGAAAAATTAAACACAATGATTTTTTTAGATCAAGATGATATATACTGGTATAAGAAAGTTATGTGCTGGCCTCATCAGATATTTTAAATAAAAACTTCATGTTTGTTTCTGAATGTATTTTTTACTTTCTTATACCAAATATAAGGAAGTACAGTAATCGTGATTTTTTTTACCTCGAGACTTTGATTGATATATACGTTTTGAACCCTCCTGAATCTATTCTGACTATTTTCCGAATGATGTATGTCGGTGTGTGTGTGTGTGGATGTGTGTATGTGTGTAATCGCGATAACCCAAAAAATACTAATGGGAGACTTCCCAAATTTGGCAGTTAAGATTTTTAACAACATTTTAGGTGACACATTAAATTTGGTAAATGTGGTACCACCAGAAGAGACATAATGAATGAAAGAAAAAAAATGGTGCAATTTTGGGAAAAAAAATTAAATTTCTTATTGCATTTCTGGACAAATTTCGACAAATTATAATGAAAAAACATAACTTTACGAAAAAAAATCTGTCCGCATGTCTGTAGTATCCCGATAGCAGCCACAGTTTTTGAGGTAAAGCTTTAGAATTTGGACACATGTTCTAAAGGCCAAAGACAACGAAAAATTCGGTAATGAGCAAAATTGGCCAGCTGAGAGGAGGTCTACGGGATCCAAACTTTTTTGTATTTGTCTTTACAAAAAATAAATTCTTGATGAAAGATTATAAATCATGTCTACTATATCAAGCCAATAAAATATATTTTCCAAGAACTTAGATAAAGCTGATGTAGACTGAAAATTTTTACACATTTGATCTCATAAAATGGGTTTAGGATAAAATTAACAGTTTGACATTTGAAATGTCTAATTTACAAATGTCTAGTTACAAAAATGTCAATGTCAATAAGAAGAAAGTATTAAAATATATATCACATAAATTATTATTGACAATATCGAATGACGCTGATAATTATTTATTTAAAAATTTTAATGAATCGTTTGAAAGTACCCTATTAAAATTTAATTGAGGTAAGTGAAGAATTAAATTGAATGCTTTTTTTAGATGGTTTAAAAAGTTATGTGATGGCCACATCAGATATTTTTATTCAGTATTTGAATATATAAAGATATACCGGATTTTCTTTTTAAAAATAAGTTGTGATCATTTCCTGTTAAACGGAAAGTGCAAAAAAATAGAAACTACTATCCATGAATTTTTTATTTTTGACCACATTCATGCCAAAATTAAAAAAAAAACACTTTGCAAATAACAAATACCTATAATCAACCATTCTTGGAGTTTGCCCAAATTCCGTAAGCCATGAATTACTTTTTATCATGTATCAGTAATACAAGATTTCCCATAGAATATTTTTACATACATTTCAGGAGTGGTCCTAAATTTGTACAAAAATCAAAACGGATTTAATTTATTATTCAATCTGTTTCCCTCATCTTTAAATTGTTTTTATATGTTCTAAATACACTGTCCTTAGATAATTTATTAAACTGTTATTATAGAAATACGGTCAAAACTTCAGAGTAAAAGGCAGTACGTTTTGTAAATCGCGTATTTAATTTTTATTTAGAGTAGTTTTGGGAATTAATATGAGTTTATATTGTACTACCTTATAAAAAAGTTTAAAGTATTTAAGTTTGATTAATTCAATGGCCACTTAATTGTTTTCATCAACTGATTCATCTTACTATACTCTTGTCATTAGCTTAGCAAAAGAAATCGACATAAATAAATAAAGAATTATTGTATGGAGAATATATAATTATTAACCATTTAATATGGCTGTATCTCGAAACGTGTTTATTGTAGTAAAGTACATTCTATGCCATTCCAAAAATAAAGTAAAAAAACTACGGTTGTCAATAGGAAAAACATCGGTGATGTAAAAAGGCAGAGATTTTCCTTGGATTACAATACACTTTAATTATGTATAGTTCTTTTCCCAATTTAGGTGTGCCAAACAATTGGGAAACTCTTTACCTATTTCATTAAATTTTGTAAAATTGCGAAACCATATTTTGATGGCGATAAGAGATGCTGAACAAGGATCATTTAGATTTAATAGATCTTAATGTTTTATCTTGTTTTTAAAAGTTTTAGTTTCTTGATCAGTGACAACTCAGAACGTCATATGCATGAAACTTATTGATGATGGGACAGTAGGAAGCTTTCTTTTAATTTTTATAGAACTGAGCCTATTTTGTTGTTGATTAATTCATAGACGTCTTCGCTTTCTCTTTTCAAGTTTTATGTTTTATCTTCCTGAGTCTCTTTGCCTTTCTCCTGATTTTCGAGACATACTTGCCATTTCCACATCCCACTTTGCAATATTTATTTTGCCTGGTGCTTTTTGTTACCAGATTGTTGTATTCACTGAGTATGACATATTGTAGTTGCACAATGATCTGGTTTCTCTCTATTGTTTTGGTTTGGGTAGTAATCATTTTCTTACGAATTGGAGAATGTTTTTACTGCTGTTTTTACAAATATGAAAGTTGTACAAGGGATGATTGAAAAAATTTCTCTTCTAGTTAGCTTTCGATTGACAGTTTAAAAATTAATTCAAATTAGTGACAGTTTAATCAGCTGATGCCACGGTGAATCAGTACAAGATATACGATTAATTTCCACGAGAATAATTTTTTTATCTCGCATGATATATAATGAATGCATCAAATGTAGTCCAAACTTTAAGTAATAAGTGTAACAAATTATTCTTTGGTCCACCAGCTATAATTACAATTAAATTCTATTAATAATAGTTCTCATACTGGTAAAATTTTATTTAGAAATCAATTATATCTACAAAAGTGAGAATATTGTAATAATTCGAAAAAACTTTAAATTATATGGGATGTAAATTCCATTATATCCAGTTTGACTTCCCATTCTGCACACATTTTTAATGTTGATGTAAAACAGTACGCCTCTGGCTTATATGTATACATACACAGCCTCCTATACTTAACAGAATCTGTGTAGGGTAGGTCAATGCATTTTATACTTGTTTTATTTTTTCGAGTTGAAACACTCTTTCATTTCTTTTATACACTTTTTAGTTTAGTTTACACTGGAAAATATAAGATCTATCTTTATATATTCGTTATTTATAATTCCAAGAGGTATACTTAGTACACCAACTTTACATTTAATGTTAACTACATATTTTTCGATGCTGGCTGTAATGTAAATGTAAGATTTATTTCAACTTACCTGATGTGACTCACACCTTTAACGTAGTGCTTAAAATATGCTCTATTATATTTTAAACAGATTTAAGAAAATGCTTGCGATTGTGATGTCTGAAAAGACCATAAAAGTTTTATGTCTTTACTCATTATTTTATTTAAATTTCATATACAGATCATGCTTGCTAACACATTAAAATTCGTTACAATTTATGCTCCATTAATAAATTTTACACAGAAATTGTCTTTTGAGAAACATGGTTGGTGGGGATGACAGCAGGAAAAAAACTAAAATTTACTTTCATTACACCATCAAAATAGAAGGAAATTGATTCATATTGCTTGATCTTACAGAGGGAATATTATATTTTGAGCAATGCAAAATTATTATAAGTATGGTATTAAAAAAATAGACATTAACCTAATACACAAAATTTCCCGGTATAAAACCTAGTTTGTAGTTATTTTATATGAAAATAAATAAATGCAGGAGGACTGGTACTTATAGTTTACAATAGAGCCCAAACCATTTGTTGATTACAGTTTTCTTCATAGTTACAAATTATCATAAGTGACATAATAATTCTGTTAAAAAAAAACTTTATCAAAGGATGAGTCGAAAAAAAAAAAACATGGATGAAACTATGGAATGGTAGATGTACAAAACCAAAATTTTATTATTTTATATTATACAGGGTGACCAGCTATATTTTGACATTTTGATTTTGAATAATTCTTGAATGAAAAGAAATCTATCGAGATGCAATTTTCGCAGATTAATTTTGATTGACTGCAATTTCTTTATGGTATTTTAATTTTTTTGTAACAACCGGATATACCAGAAACAAAATGGCCGATTTTTGGTATAGGACAACTTTGTTATTTTAAATGGAACATGCCAAATATAGTTGGCGTACACCGCTTTGAAAAATGGTGCGAAGAAAAGGACGTGAATAATATTGCTAATGAAAAAGTCCTTTTTGCGTACTTCCAAGAAAAAATCCAAAGTTCCAAATTCCTCTCCGTTGTGGAGTAACTACTCCATGCTGCTAACTATACTTTCTTTAAGAAAAAATGTCGATATTGGCAAGTATACTAACCTTATAGGTTTTCTTAAGAGAGAAGTAGAAGGCTGTCAAACAAAAAAAATCCAAGGCTTTTACCAAACAGGATGTTTCCAAATTTCTAAGAGAAGTTGATGATGAAAAATATCTATTTTCTGCAACTGTTTAGAAAGTTAATTGTTTTTGGTAAATTTTTTTAGTGGATAATATGTATTTACTGCTCTGAGGCGCTAAAGTGACATAATCGATCGGTAAAGTCTTTCCTTTTGTCACTTTTGATAACAATTAAAAATTATTAATCCCGTCTTCTTTGAAAGTAACATGTCAGTTGATTTTGTGAATTTGATCAAGTTTAAAATTGACATTAGCAAGAACCATTGCAGAAAAAATATTGTACGCTACACACTCGAAAAGTGTCTTTACGGGACTCACTGGCTTTCAGGGCTCTTAGCTCGCCTAATAAAAAATCACTTTCTGGTCTTGTTCTGTGAATAACTATTGTCAAAAGTAATATATTACGTTTTCTAAATTTTACCTTAATTTTGCTAATAGGTATGTTTTGTAGGTAACAGTGGTCGATGCTTGCCAAAGGAAAGAGGTCACATACCTGACTGTGGAAAATGTCAAGGATGAAGGAATAACCTTTCATTTTATATTAACAATCACGAAAACAAAAATCGATCGTACCGTCTGGAGACATCTAAATATTGAATATGGTGAATATTCTTAGAAAATACGTCAATCTTAAATCTGAAAATTTTGAACATCGGAGATTTCTCGTAGCCTATAGGACTATGAAATGCACAAGGCAACCTGTAAGAATAAATTCATTCGGAAGCATGCAAAAAAACATAGCTTTTCATTTAGTTACCAAATCCCGACCAATATACTGGCCATTGCTTCAGAAGAATAACCACCTTGATGCAGGGGTGGACATTTTACCATTAAGATGACACGGGGCCTGAAGGTCTAATATTGTGGCTGAGGGGTATGTTGAGGACTACACGAAAACAAGACAAAAATTGCAAAAACCATTTTAGGAAGAAATGAACACATTGAAAATAACGGTCAAAGTATCCAAAAATCCATTAATAACGTTACAAGATCTCAACAATTGATTTCCGATATAAATTTAATAAATTGTAAAGATTGCACAATAAAAATTCATATATAATAAGTGGAGATTTGACTTAATTTATTTACAATATTAACTTTTCCTACTAGTGCAGAAATGAACTTCATTTTTTTAACTCAAATCAATGGGGAAAATAGGCTTTTTCTCACGGAAATAGATAACATATTTTTCCTCCCAAGGAAAGCAAATAGCTTATTTTCAAACCTAACATGATAATAATAATAATAAATACTTATTTTTATATTATATTTTATCAATCTGAATGCGCTAGTATAAAAGTGTTAGGTACTTATAGATGCTATAAATCAAAAACAATACTTCCAATACATTTTATCATAGAAACTATTAAAACAACTACTCAATCTAGGAAGAATGAAAGTACATGTAGTCGTATATTGGACTAGGGGTTTACCTTTTTGTATTGTAATTGGAGGAAATCATTTGTTAAGTGTAAAAATTTCCTTTTTGGTTAGTCAGTATTTGTTAATACCAATATTTTTTTGCTTCTAATACTATGAACACGATTATTTAATTCAATGCAATTCTTGCACCTAGATTGAGTAGTTGTTTTAATAATTTTTAAAATAAAATGTATTCGAAGTATTGTTTTTGATTTATAATATACCTAAAACTGTTATACTAGCGCGTTCAGATAAAAATGACAGTATAAAATATAAAAGAATATAGGTATTTATCATTATTATAATGTTAGGTTTGAACGAATGCTTACGTAATATCGAATAATTATTTTTTTCTAAAAATGCATAAACACGTGGCAATATGTTAGATTTTCTAAAATCTTCTATTTAAATTGACGAATTTCTAGATCATAGATGGGCATATTAATTAAAGAGAGTGTGTCTAATATCTAAAATTATTTATAAATAGTAAAAGATAGATGCACTTTATTTGTAATTATAAAAGATAAAAAGAAATCAACAAAGTGCATATTATTTTTAACGCATATTTTTATAAATACCATAAACAAACTGTTTTAAAAAATTTGCAGAACAGTGGCTTATTCATATTTTACATAAGTGATTGACCTGGAAATGAAAAACTGAATATATTTTGAACATGTATTTAGTTCTTTTATTATTGAAATCAGTTTGTGCAATGCAGACAGTTGTTCATTTGCATTGAAGTATTTTTAGAGTTTTAACCTATTTTTTAGTCTGCCAGAAGAATAACTACGAAATAAGCATCACGGCAAATGGCTAATCCTTTCTTTTTCAAGGTAATTATAATATTATTTTCGAGCGAGATTTCAATAAATTTATTTTTAAAAAATTTTAGAAAAGCTAGCACAACGTATTTTTAAAAGTAAGTTAGACTAAATAATGTTATACCTCGAGTGTATAAATAAATTTTAGGTAATTATAACGAAGTAGTTAAAACTAAAATGAATTATATGACATGTCTCTTCGTTTTATACAAAAATGTTTCTTCTTCAAAAAACAGGAAACACATATTATGCTTCATACAACCATTCTTGTGTATGAATCGTTTATGTGTATCAGTCACTCTTAAAATACATATTTCTACATGTTTTTAAACTAACACCATACAGAAAATATATTAAAAATATTAAATTTAGTTGTCATCTTTACACGTCACGTTATCGAACTCTTTTTTATACAGGGTGTTCCAAAATTATTTCAAAAGATTTTAAGGGGCGATTCCTTGGCTTATTCTAAGACAAAAAGTTCTTGCTCTAAACAGCCTATGTTTCAAGATAAACGGTGTTAAATTTCGAAAAAAAAATATATATGTATATATTTTTCTGCAATTTGGTATGATTTTTATAATACTTTATGAGACATCTTTTGGTTAATTTTAAATTTATTATTGAGGCGCCAATGGCGTTCTTATGGATATTGAAGCTCTTTTGTTAAAATAAAAAACATCAAACGCCTCAGATTTGTTCAAATTTGTATTTTTTTTCAGAATATCTAGTATAATTTACATAAAAATTAACTCTTACTTTTTAGTTGGACGATAAGTCGTTTTTGATAAAAGTGCGTAAAGAAATAAAACCTTTGAAGTTTAATTTTTTAATATTTAAATAATTACTCAATAAGACAAAAAAGGAAATGATTGCTAAATAAGTCAAAGTAATTGCTGAAAATATCCCAGCAGTGGATATATGCGTTCATTCTTCTCACTCATTACAGCAAACGCTTACAAATTCCTGAAGTATTCCGGATTGTTTTATATGCTGCACCTCAGGTCTTTCAATCGGTCTGTTGTAAACCAATATCTTAAGTTGTCCCCACAAAAAATAATTAGGGATTTCTTTCCTGGAAACCGTAGGGCCAAGATTTTTGTCTCGCTCTACCTATCCAACGATTAAGATACACAGCATCTAAATATTGTCAGGCAGTTAGACTAGTATTTCCGGGAACTTCGTCATTTGAGTGTTACAAAAAATTTCTTAATTAAATATATAATATATACGAACAAAACTTATAAAATTGTATATACACATATAAATATACACTTGTACATATACATACACATACATATACAGATAAATAAAGAATACAGTAGATTACAAAACATCTAGATGCAAAACAGAGTTTTTAATTACACTTTCATTGGAGAAAAATATATCAACATAATCTTCGATCTTAACATAGTTGACATACACTTGGTGTATTGAAGAGGCCAAGAGAATATTAGTTCCTGTTATGCGTGAAATAAATAAGTTGTTATGGCGAGCAGAAATTCCAGGTACTTTGTAATTTATTTGATTTAATAGGTTAATATTCTTCGTTTGGCAAGACTTGGTAAGTTAAATTTTTCTAACAATATTTTGTGGAAATCCAATAGGTGCATAACTGCCCTCAAGAGTGTACACTGCAGATTTTAGAAACTTACGCTGAATATTCTCTAATTTTAATATATTGACATTATAAATTGGATTCCACATAACTGAAGCATATTCAAGGCGAGATCTAACAAATGTTACATAGAGTAAACGATAAGTGTTGACATTTTTAAAATATTTGCAGTTTCCGATTACAAAGCCAGGACTTTTAAAAGCAGAAGCAGTTACCATTTCGAAGTGCTTATTGAATGACAATTTAGGATCAAAATACACGCCAAGGTCTTTAATAATATCAGGTCTTTGTAAAACAACACGTCTATAAGCTAAATACTTTGGGAACTTGCGTTGAATATTTTCAATATTATTAACATGACCATCATACCCAGGATGCCATATAATGGCAGAATATTCTAATTTTGAGCGTACAAATGCATTAAAGATGAGAAATAAAGTGGAATCATCTTTAAAATCTTTTGTGTTTCTGAGAAGGAAACCTACATTTTTATAAGCCGCATTGATAACAGAAGAAATGTGATCAACAAAAGTTAACTTGCAATCAAATATTACACCAAAATCTTTTAACTGATTACATATTTTTACAACTTGATCGTTGAGTAAATAATTGTTAATTAACGGGACACGTTTTTTAGTATAAGACATATTATAGCATTTTCCGACGTTCAATGGCAACTTGTTTTTTTCACACCACGGTTCAAGTGTAAACAAATCATTTTGTATGCAGATACAATCATTTATTGTTTATGGATTTATATATTTTTAAATCGTCTGCATACAAAAGAGACATGCATTGGAGGTCAGACACGACATCGTTTATAAACATAATAAACAATAAGGGTCCAAGGTTGGAACCTTGGGGAACACCAGATTTAGCTAATATTTCTCTAGACATGTAATACTGATACACTACATACTGTTTTCTATTGTGAAAATAGAAAGAAAAATATATAATGAGAGAATCAAGAAAACAGAATGAGCTTAGTTTGATAAGTAGTATGCCATGATCTAGACGGTCAAATGCTTTCGAGAAGTCTGTATAAACGACATCTATTTGGCCTCCAGTATCAATGTCTTCTGCTAGGTGTTGTGTAATGCAGAATAAGTTGCTGGTGGTGGATCTACCAGCCATAAATCCATGTTGATTAGGGCAAATGAGAGGCTTGACATGAAGAAAAAATAATATCATATAATGCAATTTCAAAAGCTTTACGGAAATTGTTCAATATTACTATATGTCTATAATTTTTTATTTCATGTCTGTTATTATTCTTGAAAATGGGACATATTCTTGATTGTTTCCATATGTTAGCAAATGTTTTAGAGCGTAACGATATGTTGTAAATAACTGTTAACGGGATTGCGAGTATTACAGCGCAGTCCTTTAAAAGAAAAGCTGGAATACCACCAGAACCAATAGGACATCTGGGCTTCAACTTTTTTAGGGCTTTTAAGACATCATCTTCAGAAATTTCGTTTAGTAGCAAATGAGGAATATCATGTCAATTATTATCTAATGGCGTGTCTGTGCTTGAACTTGTGGTATAAGATAATTCGAAATATTCAGCAAATTTGTTAATAATTATGGTGGGATCATCAAAGGACTTATTTTTATTTTTCATGTTATTCGGAATACTAGATGATTTTTCTTTCTCGTGAATATAAGACCAGAAACGGTTGGGATTAGTTTTTATTTGATTTTCTCTGTCACTAATATACTTTGTATGTAAAACCAAAGGATCTATAAATACAAATCAAACAAGTTGTAATTATTAGAAATGGCGTTGTTTTATTCCACGGCCTGTCGTGAGAACTGATTGAGTTAAAAAATGTTTTTAATTTTTAAAACTATTGACATTATTTGTTGATTAATTTAGACACAATTACATATTTTTGAAATCAGAATAAAATACGGAATGCAAATAATATGAATAATATCAAGTGTTCTATTTAAAAAACCCAAAAAGACCTTTAGTGATTTAATCTATTAAATGTATTTTTTTCCACCCACTATAATGAGTTATTACGACACTGTTGTTTGGGACGTAAGTTGATATTACCTCCCTAGGGAAGTCAGTAATTTACTTACCTACCGATAGAGGTAAGTGTGAAATTATTTTTATTATAAAAAAATATAGACTTTTTCAATTGATAGTTTATTAATTTATGTTTATAGCGAAATTACAATTGCTACAATTATCAACAACAACATATTTTTTGTTAATCTCGTTGACCACGTTATTCGATTTAATGGCCTGGTTTTTTTTGCTAGCTGTCTGTCACATAACTCTCAGCAACAAAGGAAAACTTCCACCCTCCATATCTTTTGAGCTGTAGAACATCGACGCATATGTTAGACAAAAAACTTAGATGTATCTATGTTCTCTTCAATAATAATTGCCGATTCCAGCATGAAATACCCACGCATAGGATTGGCGGAGACCTCAATACAGCAGATTTTCGTAAAAAGTAAACCAAAAGCGATTTTTCAGAAATGACGGCATTGTCCTTAGTTCGACAACAGTCTGTGAGGTATTTATACGTTAAATCTTAACGTTTGTTTTATTTTTCAAGTAATAACGATGAACTTCCAATACTTGCCGCTTCATCGATTCCTTCTATGTAACAAAAAATTAAAGCTTTCATTAAATTTCACATGTTGATTGTTAACGTCACTTATAAATAAACAAATCAGAGACCTTGGTAACAAGCCAAAGATAACTAGCATATCCGTGTGTTTCTGTTATTTAGATTCATAGATAACTAACACGCCACAAAAGAAAAGCAAGCATCAAAAATTAAAACCAGATCTTTTTAATTTTGTTGGCGTGGAAGTGTAAAAAATTTAATATGCAACTTGGGAAATAAATAGACCAGCCTCGGATTCTATTGCTGCCCTCGCTGCGCTCGGGAGCAAATCATCCTCGACTGGTGAATATTATTTACTTCCCTTGTAGCATAAATTTTAACATTTTACATTACTCTTTCGTTGAAAAATTACCATTCATTTTTTTTTACAACCTTCATAAACAAAAATTTGAAAGTCTATAGGAAACACTCTGTAGAGAAACGTACATATTAATATACAAAAAAAGAATAGTTCCTGCAGTTTTTACAAGAAGTACAAATAATATAATGCCTTATGGGCGGTTAAGATGCTGTGTGAAGAGCACGTGGCTTCAAGACCATGTGTCATCTAGGTGCAGGAAGTATGGAATATACCGCGAAATTGTTTGTTAACAACATACCATAATAACCACTAATACATGTTAATATATCGATAATTTCTGTGAAAAAGGCATACGTTATGCAAAAATTTTAAATAATAATTTACATACATGCGGTATAGTAAACAATTTGGAATTTATGTTTTTTAAATCCTCACAAATTTAGTTGATATAACTGATGTGTAATTGAGTGAAAAAATATTACATGATAAAAATTTTATGGTTTTAATGTAGGCAATATAAGAGAGGATAGTTATTATAGCGTTACAAAAAATGGTGATTTAAATTTATTCTGATTTATTTACATAATAAATTTGGTATACAAAAAGTTACTTTGAGTATTGTCACCAAAAATTGTTTATATACCATATTTAATGCATGGACTGAGCAAATTATATCCTCATGCTCTTTATTTTGTTTAGTTTTCGAAATGGAGAAAGACGTATAAAGTGGCAGATAGTTTTTCAAAATTTTCATCATTTATCAGAAAAATACTTGAGCAATAAATAAAAAGTGATAGCTATAAATTCTATTTCTTTAAAATGAAATTTTCATATATTTCTTGGCCATTAGATACAGAATTTAATGCTCTTTTCAGAAATACATAATGCTTATACAGTGCGTCCATAAAACATTGCACAAATTATTTTTTATCTAGAATAATTTGTATTATTTTAATGAAAAATCCAGGGACAGATCAATTCTTAGGGCCATTTGCAGGGCACTTAAAACAGTGATATTTTAAAAAGATATATCTGCCATATCAGTTACACTAGAACTTCCAAATTTAAATTAATCCCAGGTAACACTTGAGGGCGTGAGCATGCAAAATTTAAACTACATGTAGAATAGATGGTTATATAAACAAAAAAAATTGGAAATATTCTTCAACTTTGATGTTTAGTATTGTGTCTATTAAGACTATATTTGCCATAATCATATGCTCACGTCACAAATCAACTCTTTAAACATAAACTGTACGTAAAAATGTTAATAAGTTTCCTGTTAAAACTTCTAAGAAAAACCTTATAATCAGAAATAATTGCATTAGGAGGTGCTGCGCTCTATAGGAAATTTATGTAAACTATATAAATCTAACTTTTACTACTTGTCTATTATATATATATATATATATATATATATATATATATATATATATATATATATATATATATATATATATATATATATATATATATATATATATATATATATATATATATATATATATATATATATATATATATATATATATATATATATATATATATATATATATATATATATATATATATATATATATATATATATATATATATATATATATATATATATATATATATATATATATATATATATATAAAAAAAAAAAAACAGGGTGTCTCACCAGGAACTGCATCGATCGATATAGGGAAAAGTACGCAACAGAAAATTTTGAAAATTTAGGGAAAATTACTAATGGCAGTGTGGTCAATCCAACTAAAATAATTACAAGCATCTGGCACTTTCAGTTATACCGGAAGTCGAAACCAACTTGCTTATTTTAAATGGAATACCCTATATATTTTAGGGTTCTTGAAAAAGAGCATAAAATTATGAGGCAAGAACATAGGATACCCTATGCCTAAACCCAGCCGTTTCAGAGTATTTGACAATTTAAAAATATTTTGACAGGTGTAATGGTTTACAATAACTTTTATAACTTTTTTCGAGTAAAAGATACTCACTTGCTTTGTGGCATGCAAAAAGACCATAAGGTAAGCTACGCTATACAGTTTAAAGAAATTTAATAATGGTATACCAAGTGTTCCATTTTTGACGTTACATTTTGTAAATTTCAAACCGCGAAAACTTGCTTAAGTCAAATGGAACATCATGTATCTTTTAACATCAAGTTATGTATATTTAAATTCCGTTTTTCTGATGTAAGTATTGTGGGGGTTTAATGTATAACTTTTTGAAATATTTACGATTTTCTTAGAAATTTTTAGTAAAAATTTTATCAAATTAGCCATGATTAGGAACAATCAGTAATGTCAGTCATTCTCTTATGTCAAAAAATGCCACCGCGTTTAAATTACACCCACGGGGACTTTTTCAATTTGTTTATTATTTATGGAGAATGTGATAAAGTAATATCAAGAACTTGTAGTACATTTGTTACAAAAACGGAAAATAACACCAAACACTGTAACATGCCTATTAATTGGATTGAAGACACTTTGCATAAACTAAAATATCTAAGATAAAATCAACTAAAATGATTTCATTTTAATTTAATAGTTGTTCAAAAATCTATCCTCGAACCTCCACACATTTTTCGCACCTTTGGATTAGTTCTTCATGGATAGCTCTTCTAATTGAATTCTGTGATAAGTTTTGAAATGCATTTCTTAATCTCTGCGTACAATCTTCAATAGTTGTTAATGGGCTCTCATAAACTTTATTTTTAATAGTTCCCCAAATAAATAAAATAATCTAAAATTGATAAATCGGGCGAGCGAGGAGGCCATAGAAAGGGTCCGTTATTGGTGATCCATTGATCGTTAAAAGTTTTTTGTAACAAATTATTTATCAAATACGCGTTATGTGGGGGAGCACCGTCGTGTTGATAAAAAAATGTTTCTATGTTTGGCGGGAGGTAAATTTTCTAAATAGTTATTATTCAAATCTTGTAAAATATTTAGATATTTTTCACCTAAAAAAAAAAAAAACAAAAAACAAAAAAATTAACTATACATATTAGCAGAAGAAAAAAATCTTTATAACTTACTGTTTAAATTATCCTGATAAAATTCTTATGCCACCACTCTATCGTTTCTTATGGCACAGTAAACATTAAACTGCCAACTTTCTTGAAAATTTCGCTCCTTGAACACATGATGATTCAAGTCACTCCAATAATGCGAATTGTGGCGATTAAAAAGTCCATTTTTGGTAAATTCATCTGACCATATAACATTTCCCAAATAAGAATCGTCGCCTAGAGACCTTATTAGAATAAATTCACAAAAATTTTCTCTTAGGAAATCTGTTTCTTTTAATCGTTGAATCATTTGGAACGAAAACGAGTGAAATTTATGTTTAATTAAGATTAAGATCATAAAGATTATCTACGCTCTATAGTTTTAAGAAATTCAATAATGGTATACCAAGTCTTCCATTTTTGACGTTACATTTTGTAAACTTCAAACCGCGAAAACTTGCTTAAGTCAAATGAATGAACACTCTGTATTTTTTACATCAAGTTATGTATAATTAAATTCCTTTTTTTCTGATATAAGCATTGAGGGGGGTTTAAGTTACAACTTTTTGAAATATTCGGAATTTTCTTAGAAATTCAAGAATTTTTATTAAAAATTTTACCAAATTAGCCATAATTAGAAACAATCAGTAATGTCAGTCGTTCTCTTATGTCAAAAAATGCCACCGCGTTTAAATTACATCCTCGAAGACTTTTTTGAATTTGTTTATTATTTATGGAGAATGTGATAAGGTAATATCAAGAACTTGTAGTACATTTGCTACTCGATATCCACAAAAACGGAAACCGTCACCAAACACTGTAAAACGCTTATTGGATAATTTTAAAAACTATGGCTCTGTCAAGGCAAGAATTCAAAAGCGAAAGCCTATGGTTGATGACGAAAACGTAGAAATAGCAATTCTGGGATATTTTCATGCATTTCCAATGATGTCATTAAGACAAGCTGCTCTGGAATCGGGACTATGCAAGGATTCACAGAATCTTAATTAAACATAAATTTCACCCATTGTCGTTCCAAATGGTTCAACGATTAAAAGAAACAGATTTCCTAAGAAGAGAAAATTTTTGTGAATTTATTCTAATAAGGTCTGTAGGCGACAATTCTTATTTGAGAAATATTATATGGTCAGATGAAGCTAAATTGACCAAAAATGGACTTTCTAATCAACACAATTCGCATAATTGGAGTGACTGGAATCATCATGTGTTCAGGGAGCGAAACTTTCAAGAAAGTTGGCAGTTTAATGTTTAATGTGCCATAAGAAAGGATAGAGTGGTGGCATTAGAATTTTATCAGGAAAATTTAAACAGTAAGTTATGAAGATTTCTTCTTCTGCTAATATGTATAGTTAATTTTTTTGTTTTAGTTTCTTTTTTAGGTGAAAGATATCTAAATATTTTACAAAATTTTAATAATAACTATTTAGAAAATTTACTTCTCGCCGAACATAGAAACATTGTTTATCAACACGACGGTGCTCCCCGACATAACGCGTATTTGATAGACAATTTTTTACAAGAAACTTTTTACGATAAATGGATCGCCAATAATGGACCTTTCCTATGGCCTTCTCTCTCGCCCGATTTATCAATTTTAGATTATTTTATTTGGGGAACTATTAAAAATAAAGTTTATGAGAACCCATTAACAACTATTGAAGATTGTATACAGAGAGTAAGAAATGAATTTCAAAACTTACCACAGGATTCAATTAGAAGAGCTATCCATGAAGAACTAGTCCGAAGGTGCGAAAAATGTCTGGAGGTTCGAGGGCGGAATTTTGAACAATTATTAAATTAAAATGGAATCATGTTTTTAGTTGATTTCGTCTTAGCTATTTTAGTTTATGCAAAGTGTCTTCAATCTCATAATAGGCATGTTACAGTGTTTGGTGTTATTTTCCGTTTTTGTGGATATCTAGTAATAAATGAACTACAAGTCCTTGATATTACTTTATCACATTCTCCATAAATAATAAACAAATTCAAATAGTCTTCGTGGGTGTAATTTAAATGTGGTGGCATTTTTTGTCATAAGAGAATGACTGACATTACTGATTGTTTCTAATCATGGCTAATTTTATAAAATTTTTACTAAAAAATTCTTGAATTTCTAAGAAAATCGCAAATATTTCAAAAAGTTGTACATTAAACCCCCACAGTGCTTACCTCAGAAAAAAAAGGAATTCAATTATACATAACTTGATGCAAAAAATACAGGGTGTTCCATTTGACTTCAGAAAGTTTTCGCGGTTTGAAATTTACAAAATGTAACGTCAAAAATGGAACACTTGGTATACCATTATTGAATTTATTTAAACTGTATATCGTAGCTCACTTTATGATCTTTCTGCATGCCACAAAGCTAATAAGCGTCTTTTACAGGAAGAAAGTTATAAAGGTTACTGTAAACTGCCATTAGTAATTCCCTAAATTCTCAAAATTTTTTGATGCGTACTTTTCCCTATATCAATCGATGCAGTTCCTAGTGTGACACCCTATATATTCATGTATATATATATATATATATATATATATATATATATATATATATATGTTGTTTTTCGTTTTCTGGTAATTAAATCTAACCTTCCACCCGTAAAACCCTTGGACTATGATGAGATATCTGTCTATATATAAATCTACTCCTCTATACATTACCTATATATATATATATATATATATATATATATATATATATATATATATATATATAATTATATATATATATATATATATATATATATATATATATATATATATATATATATATATATATATATATATATATATATATATATATATATATATATATATATATATATATATATATATATATATATATATATATATTATATAAACAACAAAACTCAATTTTTTCAAATGGAACCATATTGAGACCGTGGTACTATTTGTTAGTACTATTAATAAGGAATTTATTCATATGTCGTATTAAAATGTGCGATAAATACAAATAAAATTACAGTTAAAAGTACGCTAAGATATATCCCTAAGGACATTCACCATTGTGCTCAACACAAAATTGCGAGTTTTAATTTCTAGTCAATCGTCTATTAAGCTTCCCCTCAATAAGGAGAGGTTTGAAAAAGCTGTAAAGGCTGTAATCAAAAATATGTTGGACATACTAGACGATCAATTCAAACTAGATTCAAAGAGCATATGGTCCATCTTAAATTAGAACAGATAAGTGTAGTGTTGCCCAACATGCGTTTGAGATCAATTATGAAATAGATATTAGCAATTTAATATTAATTAGGAATGAACTTGGTTGGCGAAACGCGCATGAGTGCCGTATATAGTATTTTGGTGTTTTGTGGAAAACTACGTCAGTGTTGATGAATACTTTATTTAAAGAAAAGAATATATTTTTTGCTCATTACAACAAATATTCAAAAATTCCTCCACCCTGCTGAAAACAATAATGCGTTACCGTACACACTGACTAATATCCGGCAACACATCTCGACAAATTATGTTGCAAGCATTTCTTATACGCAATATAATAGTTGTTTGTGCAGCATAAATATTAGAGATTCGGAGTTAGCGAACATGCAACTCGATCCATAAGGCACCACAGATTTGACTTAATCCACGAAAAACTGTCTATATAATGATACTTTAACCACACGTTTGCCGAGACTAAGTGGCAGCGTTATTGCGGGGGCGTCGCGGATGAACGGCATATAATGGTCCTAATCCGAACTATGAGGTACAAGAAAATGAACTACACCATTTGATAGAGAGAATTCTACACAATATTGTTTAATATCGACAGACGGTCTCATCGACAGCTTTAACTTCAGAAGACGCTATTAAATGTGTCAAAATATTGCATTTACCCGAAAGATACAAGGAAAATCAACACACCAATTTATTTGTTTATTCGTGCATTTTTCGAATTTGTTATGACAGACGAAGAATTCGACAGCATAAGTCCGACAGACGCTAAAAATGGGAGACACGTGAGGGAGATGAATAAACACAAAGGACTAACATGGGAGTGAGACAGACAGTTCAAGATATCGCTAAGAATTTTAGTGACAATTTTAGCTTTGCTACATTAATTTTCACTTAATTTCTAAAAAATGTAAAGAATTTTAAAAATTCTGTCTAGGCAATATATTTGTATTTTGATGAAAAACTTTCAAAACCAATAAATAAAATATTATGTTTTACATACTAGGTTTCATGTCTTATACACCACTTTACATAGGTAGGTACAGGTATAAAATATAAATTAAAAATTTAAATAACGAAATTCATATATAACTCGATCACTAAAGACATTAAAATATCATCTCTAAATCTCAAAGAACTGTTTAAAATGCAAAACAATAATCTCATCTATAAAGATCACTATAATACATACAAAAAAGTGTGTATAAGCGAGTAATAAGACAGACAAAAAGATGTATTTTGATAACATTATTATAAACTCTGCAAACAAATCTAGAATCGTATGGAAGATAATAGATAATAATTGCAAAAAAAATATTTCAAATATTCACACAAACCTTGAAATGTATATAAATATTGAATTAATCACAGATAAAGAAACAATTTCCAATGAATTCAATAATTTTTTTTTATAAACTTGCCGAAATCGTTAATTACGCCGTATGATAAAAATAGTACTAATGTCCCAATAAAATTTTTCACATCCTGCTTTAGAAGAATTGATATATTTATATCACATCATTATTTCTGAAACAATCGATGTGATAAACAATTTACAACTAACAAGTTCGATTGGTCTAGATGATTATTCCATAAAAATAATTAAACAATGTGCAAAACAGCTTGCTGAACCACTAACACATAATATTAATGAATGTTTTAGGAGTGGTGTTTTCCCCAGCCTACTAAAACTTTCAAAAGTTATACCTTTATTTAAAAGTGGAGACAATATACAAATTTCCAACTATCGTCCTATATAAATTTTATCAGTGTTCTCTAAAATATTTGAAAAATTATTAGCTAAACGCATAATAGAATTCTTAGAGACTAGACATATATTTTCCTGAAACCAACATGGTTTTAGAGAAAATAGATCATCAATATCAGCACTCACAAATATTTTAGATTTTGTGTATAAAAATCTGGACCGAGGAAACAAAGTTATTATTACCTTATTTATAGATCACTCGAAAGCATTCGACTGTGTAGAGCATGACATTCTATTACAAAAAATAAAGTGTTATGGCCTCCAAGGTATGTGCAATAAACTTTTAAATTCGTATTTAGCCAACCGAAAACAATTTGTAGACTTTTTTTGGGTACGATCTAAAGAACTACCGGTTAATACTGGAGTTCTTCAAGGGAGTGTTTTGGGCCCTCTTCTATTTATTCTATATATAAACGATTTGGGTAATTACCTATCAACGTTCTTTTGTGCTTTTGCAGATCATATTTCAATCATCGCTAGTGAGAAATATTTAAGTGACGCAATAGATATATTAAACACGAATCTACTTTCAATTTCTGATTATTTCAAAAATAAAAAATTAGTATTAAACCAAAGTAAAACTTTTACTTTGGAATTTCATCCTATTGGTGCACATTTTATCTCAAGTGTATACATAAAAAATAATGAAAAAATCAGTTCAGCAAGTCACATCATACAAATTGTTAGGAATTAATATAGAATTACCTCTAGATTGGAAAACTCATATATCGTACGTATGTAATAAGTGTGCAAGTAGTTGTTTTGCATTGAAACGGTTACGCAGCATTACAAATTTAAGAGTCTATATAAGATGCAAGTGAAATATAGTCTCGATTTTACCACACCCCGCGCAGGCCACGGTGCATATATACTGCCAAACCGATGTTCTAGTTACAGAACAGCATAGTGGAACATTTCAGATCGGGAGATGTTGAATTATCAGAGGCGGAGTACTAGAGGTTTCGTACGACATAAACCGACGAAAAAGTTGTAGCTAACCTTACTCTTCATGCGTCCTTGTCCTGCAATTAATATGTAAAAACAATAAAAAAAACCAGAAATTATTTTATTTACTTTGTTTAAAAATAGCTAAAGAACTAAACAACAAAACAATTAAATCGTTAATCTACAAAAAAATTTCCATTTTACCGTTTCTTATTAATGCATAGTATTATTTTAAAAAATTTTCCTATAAAATGGAAGTATCAATGTGTGTCATATCATTCAACTCAGAATGGAAAAGGCGATGAAATAATATGAAAGATATATTTGTGTTATTTTAAATTTAAACTCCAATATTTTTATCAAATATGAAAGATTATGATGATGTTACATATATTGCTGAATTCAGAAAGACATTTTTTAAATTGAGCCGAATATACAGGATATGTCATTTAGAATAAAAAAAATTAAGGCAATTTCCGGTCAAACCGAAAGTAAAAGATATGTATATGACGCGCATATTTAATCAGTATTCGGAATGTCATATGTCCATTTCCGCATATTAATGCGGGGTGTAATTTTTTTTATTTTTCAATTTTTCGGCGTTTTCTTTTTTTATTTGACATTCAATTGTTTTTAATTTTCGGATTCCTTAGAAAAAAGCACATAGGTAAAATTTTTGAAGTTTTTTTCCTAGGTTAAAAATACAGCAGAAAAATCGAGTAAGGTGCACTTAAAATGATCACCCTGTACATGAGGTTACTGCGCTTAAAATAAATCAAAAATAAAAATTATCATATTCACCTTTCATTGAGCCTTTCATTCTCCATATCAATATTTAGAGACGGCAAAATGGGAAAAACTTTCATTTATATTAGTCTCTACAGAAATTACCGGAAATAAAAGAATTCACTGCACTAATAATTAGTTTCAATAACACGTTTACTTAGGTGTACACTTGATTTCAAAAAAACTGGTACAACTCTTGTAATCGAAAATCTTAATAGTTTAGTTGTGTGCATATGTCTGTAAATAGGGCTGACCAGGCATGTCAAGAGGTGGGTGGAGAAGAAGTGATTTACCCCGGACCTGGGTTTTTTGGAGGAGATCGGTTTTCTTTGTGTTTTTAAACTTATTAAACCTTTCTCTTTTTATTTTATTCAAATGGAATTTTAAAAAATAATTAGAAAATAACTTTTTTCAAAACATTTTCAAGCCTGCCATATTATTGTCTAAAAAAATAATATTTGTTACGGATAATTCTACTAATGGTTGTAATTAAAATACTAACTGAATAATGATAATTCTATTTTTAAAATAAGAACACAAAAATACCACTTGAGATTAAAAAAAAATGTAAACAATGTAAACTGAACATAAAAATACAATAAAAAAATAAAATAAATGAACTTCAATTACGTAATACAGAATTAACTAATATTTTGTCATTGCTCCATTAGCGTCTAAAACTGCCTGAAGTCTTGCAGGCATGGACAAAATCAGATTTCTTGCAAGGTCAACTTCTTGCGACAAGTTCTCTCAAGCGTCTTCAATTATCCCTTCCAATTCTTGGGCATTATTTGGATGGTTATTTAATTTTCTTATATGTTTCACCATTAGTCCCCATACATTTTCAATTGGATTTAAATCCGGACTTTTAGATGGCCACGGTAACAACTCTATGTTTTTATTAAGAAACCATTGCCTGACACGATGGGCCGTATGTATGGAGCAATTGTCTTGTTGGAAAATAAAATTATTTTCCGGAAACACCTCTATTACTGACGGCAACATAATATTGTCTAATATTTCAATATATTTAATGGAATTGAGATGACCATCACTGTTCCAACACACACCTAACCCATTTAGGCTCATCCAAGCCCAGACATTGACTGAAAACCTTCCTAATATTTGTGGATCGAAAGTATATTTTTCATCGTATCTAGTGGAAGGAGGCCTATATACGCGAACATGTCCATCGTTACAGGTTTTAAAACCTTTTCGTCAGAAAAGACAACTTGTCCCCAGAAGTTTTCATCATTGATTATATAGTTGAGTGCAAAAAATAATCCTACCCTGCTTCTTTTCTTCTGAAAGTTTGTATTTTTTAGCCGCTGAACAACTCTTCAAGTCGCTTTGTAGTTTTATTCTTCTGCAAGCAGTAGATACCGAAGCAGGGAAATTTGTCTCTGAAATTGCATTTACTCCAGTCTGAAAAGGGTTTTCTATTAGGTAATTTATAAGATTTTCATCTTCTTGATTATTGCTCTTTCTGGGCCTACCGGAACCAACTTTACGGGATACCGTTTGGTTGGTTTCCCATTGTTTTTTAACACTCATTATCGTGGTTTTACTCACATTGTATTCAGCAGCAAGTCTTCTTATGGACCAACCATCTTCAATTTTAGAAACAATTCGAAATTTTTGAATATCTATTAGATGTCGAACCATTTTTAATAATGACGCCACTGATTAACGTCAAAGTGACATTTGTAAGATTATTAATATCAATCAAAGAACGAATGATTTACATAGCTAAAAGAAAGTGTACCAGTTTTTATTGAAATCAAGTGTACCCACTTTATAACAAATAAGTAAATTTGAGATATCTCTAGAATACACACGCCACTGTTGTTTACGCAAATCGCAACGTGGTTCCTAAGTGCCCGATTCCCCCCCCCGCAAACGAGTCCAGTGTATGCAAGTGCATCCGTGTTTCCGAAATATCATGCGGAATACAGATATGCAGTTTTTAGTTTTCTAATAAATTTATTTTCAACTAATCCAAGAGTTGGGTCACATGAATATAAACGTTACAAACAGTGACTAATGTCGGAATGTTAAAAAATTTGGATACAAAATATTTAAAATGCATGCGAAAATTTTTTGACGACTAAAAAAAAAAAAATTACATTCCGACATTTTATACATATTTTTAAAAAATCTTGTAAAAATCGCACTCAAATCGGATAAGTTTTAAACGAGATATTCGAGAATTATGATTTAATAGGGTATATAAGACTCTTAAGCATTGTAAAAATTTTTTATTTCTCAAACCTTGAATCACGTTTTCGGTATGGAATTACTATGGGTAACTCAACATTGGCAAATAAAGTCTTTGTGCTACAAAAAAAGAGTTGTATGTTTGGATTACAGTATAGAGAATACTGCAAAGCAACATTTATACAACAAAAAAATTTTTACTCTATCGTGCTTATACTTTTTTGATATTTAGAAATTAGTCAAAAAGAATTTAACCAACTTTAATTCTTTAAATGCATATCACAATTATCAAACTCGTCAAGGATCCGATTTACAGCATGAAGTACATAAACTTGAACTATATAAGTCAGCCATATTATATGGGTCCTGCTTTTTTATAATAAACTGGGTACTAATTTAAAAACTGTCACAAGTAAAAAATTATTTTTGACGAAGTTGAAATTATTTCTTGTCTCAAATTCCTTTTATTCTGTAGATGAATTTTTAAAAATTATTACCATTTTTTTCTTTTTTTCTTGACTTGTCCTATACCATGTATATGGTCTATGGGATAAATCAATGTATTATATTCTATTCTATAATATAATAGGAGTAATTTTAAATAGCAAGTTTTCAAAAGTGATAGTGCCTACCATACCACCTTTTATAAAGAACGAAATTCGTAAAAAAGCTTTAGGTCTCTAGTGAGAAAATCATTTTATTTCCACCAAATCGTTGTTTGGCATAAATAGTAATAAATAAATATAAATAAGAAACGCGGATTCTGAGCCTTTCGATGGAATATTTTGGAAACTAAGGTTCTAATTGTTGAAAGGTAATAAGCTAAGAGTTTGTAATCTTACCTTTCACTACATATCATACATAACCTTAAACAAGCGTTTGATTTGCAAGTTGATTATTAAAAAAACAATTTCAGCTTCAGCATGAAATACCCATATTTGGCGGTAAAATAAAAAACTATTTGTACTGTAACAAGTCAGGGATTTCTTAGAAAACATCTTCTCCCAAGAGGTGAATAGTTTGGTTAAATAAACTTCCAAAATTAGCAAGAAAATAAAAAAAGAGAGACATTTCCATTGACATTTTTTAGATGGCTGTAACATCAACAAAGAGAAAAGGAAAAGAAATTTAATACCTGGATACTACACTGCATAACCCATGCTTTTTTTTTTCAATTTGAAAATCTAGTGATTATCGAATCTAAATGTTACAATATCGGCGCACTGAGTAAATTTACGTACATTTCCACGTTCATAAATACCGCCGTGGACAATCTAAAGTGTTGGCTTTCCCGGAATAATCATTAAAATCTTTTGTAGATAACCTCATGCCCTACCGAATTGTCTATATTTATTTTTGACGTGTCTAGTTTAGTCTCTGGAATATTTCATCGGAAAGCTCAGAATTTGTGTTTCTTATTTATCCCCCACAAAAAAAGGTGGAAGCAAAATAAGATCCTAATTAGGGACCAGTAGATCTAACGGTTTTTACGGATCCTGTCTTTTACCAAATTTGTGAACCCCCAAGAAAAAGTTATTTAATTCGTCAGCCATAAATATTCGTTTTAGACTTTGAAATGCATTTCGTATATTAACGCAAAAATTTGTCTGCAATTTCTAAACATAAATTACGTTCGTTGCGGGAAGATCCTACGATTTTGTGTTTAGTAAAGAGGCCCTACAGTTTATTGTGCAGTCCGAACCATTCTAATTCCCCTTTCCCATCTTAGCCCGAAACAAAATACATATAAAATTTCTAACTAGCCCCAGGATGGAATCGAACCATCGACCTTCGGTACCGAGTAAATAGCTATAAGCGCTTTACTTACTTGGGTACCATTCCCCTAAAAAGCAAATAAAATGTGTGATTTACGTTCTATGAGACATTTTGGAAAATGGTGATCAAAATTTCCAGTTATTTACGATGGACACTTTGGATAAATGTCAAAAAATTCACTATGTTCGTAATAATAGAAACTTGAAGTACAACGATTTTAATTTACCTTTAGTCGCTGACGGTGAAAATGGTTATAATACTATATGTTACAGAAGTTATACCGGATTTAAAAAAAATGTATTTCAAAAATACGTCCGATAAGGAACTATTGTTTTTGATGTTGATGTAATTCTAAAAATATTGTTAACCCTACTAACAAATTCACAAGAAATATTAAAAAAACAATAACAAATTCTAAAGAGGTTTTTCAAAAAGTATGTATATTTTACGAAAAGATAAATATTTATAAAAATTGGAAAATTATGGTTTTAATCAGATGGCATATAATTTTTAAAATAATTTAAAAAGTTATACTAAAGTGGAAGAATAATCCTCTGAGCTTTTGGCTTTACGTCAATGGATCAGTCAGACGGTGTTTTTTGGCAACTAAAATAGGCCAAAAAAAAGTTCACTAACGTTTCGGAAACGAGATCTACTTCCTTCTTCAAAGCTATGTAATTTTTGTAAAATATGTGTAAGTTTCTCGTTTCACATATTTTACAAAAAAGCTACATAACTTTGAAAGAGGAAACAGATTTCGTTTCCCAAACGTATCATATTAATAATTATATTATTATTCTTTTACCTTATTCCAGTTGTCAAAATACACTCTCTGACTGATACTCTAACGTAAAGTCACAGTCGCTGAAACTTATTTTCTAGTATCATATTGGGTAACAATATTTTTACATAATTTAGCTTAGAGGAATAACTATCCTTATGGTAGTAAGCCCCAAAGTTATTATTATTCAGGGGCAGTTAAGTGAAAATTAACATACGAAAGCAAAAATTATCTGTAGTAATATATTAAGTACATTAAAAATTATTGAAAATCAGAGCATGAAAACGTGTTACCTAAAAACTGCTTGAGTTCATTTAGATGTGATTTGACAAAAAATGCCCCAGACGCAGTTGAGGGTACTTCTAAAGGTTTCTTAAAGGCAACACGCCTTGATTGCTGAATTTTCAGATTATTTTTAATGCACCAAATATATTTATTAGACTATTTCTAGAACAAAACATAGAACAAGAAATATGATTCAACTGAGCTGTCAAGCCCAATGCAATTTTCGCTCTCATTTTATGTAAAATTTTCACTTGGAATGCAATTTTCGTTGAAAGTGTGTTCTTATTGGTTCAAATTTTCAAATTCTTGCTATTTCATTATGTGAGGGAAATAGTCAGTAAAACGCCTTGCGATATCTTGAACTACCTGACTTACTCCCACGCTAGATTTCCTCTAATCTCACGTTAGTCCTCTGTGTTTACTCATCTAACTCATGCGACCCCTTTTTTAGCGTTTGTTGGGCTTATGCTGTCGAATTTTTCGTCTGTCATGGCAATTTGAACTGATTTTTCTTATACCTTGCAGTTCGGGTAAAGACAATTTTTTGACACATTCAATCGCGTCTGCTAAAGTTAAAGCTGCCGCAGAGACCGTCTGCCGTTATAAAACAATGTTGAGTCGAATTTTCTCTGTCAAACGGTGTAATTCATTTTCTTGTACCTTATAGTTCGGACTATGATCATTTTATGCCGTTCATCCGCGACGATTCCGCAATAACGATATCACTTATTTTCGTCAGACGGGCGGTTAAAGTATCGTTACATAGATAGTTTTTCGTGGATTAAGTCAAACCTTTTGTATCTTATGGATCGGGTTCGCTAACTTCGAGTCTATTATCTTTAATGAGGTATACGCAAAAATCTAGGGTTGTTAAATCTGGCGAACATGCTGGAAATATTACTATAGGTTCTCCATCAACAATTTGTTCATTTGTGCAGACCAGACGATGATGGAAGATAGCAGTTAATATCTGGAAAACATTATTTGCATTATACGCTGGTGCTCCATCCTGTTGGAAATACATGTGCGTTAATTCAGCTAAGGGCATACTATCTAGGCACTCCGATAGTTCATTTTTTATAATCAACTGATATCTTACAGCTGCCAGTGTATCATCATAAAGAAAGGACCGACCAATCGATCATTAAGTAGACCTAACCAACAATTAAACGACTACATTTCTTGAACATTTCTTTGTCTGGTAAAATGTGGATTATTATCTGGTCAAAAATGTATATTATTATTAATGCAATTAAATTTGCCGTTAACTGAAAAATTAGATACTCCACTACAATATTTTGCTCGGAAAGTTTACATCACATTTTATGACATACCATATTGACAGAATGTTCCTTGTCGTTTTTATCATTTTCATATTTCATTTTTTGGACCAGTTAGTATTTATAAGGATACATTCTTCCATTATGAAGAAATTTTAAAACTGATTTCTTAAAAATGTTGAATCTAACTGCCAATTCTCCTGACGAAACGGTGGGATTTTCAATAACCGCAATCATTACGTTCATTTGATTTTATTTATTATCAGTAACTGGTTTATTTCTCACTCTTTTTTCAGTATGAACCATTTTTAACAAATTTGTTACGTAAGGCTCGAAAGAAATTACGATGTACTGGTAATTTGTTGGGATATCGCTCAGCAAACTTTTCCGCCGCTTTAACACTATTTTGTTTACTTTCTGCATAAATTAACTACATATTTAACAAGTCTTCATTATTGTAGTTGGTTTCTATATATAGTTTATACATTGTATTTTGCTTGTTTAGTGTTTAGTAGCTTATTAAAACTAAACTACATAGTTGAGGCAAGTTGTAATTTTTAGAAATGTCAAAATTGCCACTGTCTTATTCCACAGCCTCTGTGATTGATAGTGATATTTTTATTAAGTTAAAAATTATTCTAAATTTTCAAAAACTGTTATTTATTATTAAAATTTATTAAAATTATATATTCTTGAAACAAGAAAAAATTAAAATATAATTATGAAAAATTGTACATAGCGTTTTATTTGAAAAAACATTTTTTAATTTTCTTAACTGATTTGTAAATTTTTTTTCTTACTGGCGTTAAAATCTCCAAAAAAATGCTTTACGACTTTGATATTTAAAAATTTTTGATACCATTAATAATAAACAATGTATGGGGAGAGTAAAGTCTACAGGACCCACACTATATATCATTTGCTGTATATCTTTGAAACGTGACGCTCGATTTTTTTTTGTTTAATGCTTTGAGATAAAAAGAAAATTTCCTACAATTAATGATTTACATTTTTTTTCTAGAACAAAAAATAAAAAAGTTACGGGGAGACAATCTTTCGTACACGTTAAAAAATAAAAAAAGTTAAAGGGAGACAATCTTTCGTACACGTTGTTAATAATAATGAAATTTTAATAATTTAATGCTCTTTTTAAGTTCAACTGTTTAGCATAAAATTATTTAACTATTTTAAAAAATACTATGTGTTGAATTTTCTGTCATATAGTATATCATGCAGATATGGATTGTTCTTATTGGTCTGAGGCAAGTTAACTTGTAACAAATATTCATTGAAAGTTATATGACGGTATTGTGGGATTGGAAAAATCGAGATATTAAAGGAAAGTCGTTAGTTATTTGTACGAACATACGCCAATTCTAAAATATACCTTTTATAAAGTTAATTGAAAATTTATAGCACAGCTGAGGTTATTAGAACATCATTTTTACACTGACTGTCAGTTTAAAATATTAACATATTTAGCAAGTTTTATCAACACAAGAGATTTTTGATGTTTTAAGAAATTAAAGAGTAATATCATAAACTATATTTATTTTTCCTTTTATCGTATCCAAGGTGAAATAAATAATGATTATAAATTATCATTGCAGTTAAAAAATTATCTGCTATTTATTATAAAAGTGCACGTTTTTCATTTATAATGCATGTTGAGATAACGCAAGGTGATATAAATTTTACAATCCGAATTTGATTTATTCCAAATAGATAGGTATTTAAAAATATTATTTTACGCGGTTATAGTTCTTGTTCTTATAAATAATATAATGACGAGATTGAATCTCAGATTATATTACATGTAATTTGTTGCCTAGAACTTAATGCAAACAGTATTATTCGTTTAGTATTAAAATATATATACAGGGAGCACACTTTTAAATGCTAGTACACCATTAAAATCTCTAACTCCCTGTAATTGAATGTTCCTTTATTTAGCACCAAAGCTATCATATGTTCAGGGTGTTCAACGTAAGAATAATTTTTTTTTTTACTTTTTAAATGTCATTAGATCATATCTATACCTAAAAATATACAGTGGGTGTGAAAAATTGTGTTTCTCTTTAATGGAACATCCTTTATATTTTTACATTCGAATATTTGGATTCGTCTATTTTTTCTAGTTTCAAAAATATACAACACTTGTACATCTCGTGTAATATTAAGGAAGTTATTAGTAAAAACCCGTTTGCAATAATAGAAGTAATACAACACTAAATTATATTTATTTTTACAACAATCGTCATTGGAAGAAGACCAATATAAAATTTATCGAAATAAAAATGTTACGTTGTAAAAGAGGTTCTATATGACCACCGTTTTCTGCTATGTACAAACTATATCTTTGGATAATGTTAATTTTTACTTTATTTAAAATATAAATACTACTATTTAAGAAATTTATTTCCTCTTGTATTTTTTCTTGAATAATATTAATGGGTTTCTTGATAAGCTTTGTTTTTTAAATGACCCAATAGAAAATTGTCTAAAGGAGTCAAATCAGGGCTTCTGGCTGACCACAGAAGTGGCGCCCTCTAGTTGTTATTCGAATACTACTGGACCTGAATTGCTTGCTGCAAAATAATATTTCCTAACTGGCTTAATGGCATATCTTTTAATATTTTTTTAATATTTCTTGTAGGAACATTATATACGTTGCTCTCCATTAAAGAATATAGGACTTATTATTTTATTATTTAATATGCCACACTAAACCTGGATAGATTGCATGCCTTAATGTTGTAGTTCTTTATAAAAATGAGCAGGAAAGACGCAAGGAAACCCCCACAGGACACGTCTCCATGTTCGGCGAGGACATCCAATGGCACGATTCCGTCAAGTATCTTGGCGTAATCATGGATAAAGGCCTGACATGGAGACAGAACACCGAAGCCATCGTGGTAAAGGCCAAGCGGACGAGAGCTCTCATCTACCCGATGGTAGGGAACCAGAGCAGGCTCAGTCTGAGGAACAAGCTTCTGCTAGTCAAAGCACTCATCAGACCACAGCTAACCTACGCCTCCGTAGCATGGGGATACCAAGCGAAGACCTATCTGAAGAAGATCCAAGCCGTGGAAAACGTGGCCATCAGGACAGCGGTGGGCGCACCATGGTACGTTAGAAACGCTGACATCTTCAGGGACCTGGAGTACACACCAGTCACCGAAATCATCCGGGATAGAGCGAAGAAACTGTACACCTTAGCTGAGGAGCACAGGAACCCGCTGATCAGGGAGGCCACCTCCTATGATCCGGCCGACGCACCGAGGCACAAGAGGCCGAAGGTACAGTTACTGGATAACGGGTAAGTATAACTAATCCTTTCCTTACAGATGGACCAAACCCACTGAAAAGACATGACACGACCAACCACCCTCCCACAAACCTTGCGGGCGCCGGTCAGTAAACCGACCAGTGCCCGTTGTCCCCCTGGCTCCGTGAAGGACGAAAGTGCTAAGAAAGCACTTAGGCCTTCACCTCCTAGAGCTATACAGTTCATCCTCACCTTGTCCGATGATCCAGATGACAATGTGTCAATTGACACTTTGTGTACTGGCAGTCAATCCCATGACACAGAATATCCACACAGTCCCTGACAGACAGATGACTACCCCCGGGGGTGACAAGCTGGCGAAGAAAGAAGACGAAGACAGAAAAGCGCCAGAAGAGGCCCTAGCCAGCAGGGTTCATCAGCCAGGACCCAGGGAGGTTGACCGAAATCTTCGGCACCGCTCACATTTGTGAGTGGGGCCGTTCGTAAGTAAGTAAGTTAACCCGCCCTGCACGAGGCCGGTCCAGGTCTACAGCGATGACTAGGGTAAAAAGGCAATAGTCCTGCCTGGCCCTAGCATCCGAGACCGTCATCATGCCAAATGGATATTGGCGGGGCTCGGCTAACTTTGTTCCTTCAACTTTTTATTGCGGAAATTATTAGCAAGTTTCTTAGTAATTCAGGAAATTTATCATTATCCAAGGATGTGTTAATAAATATGCAACAATATTACTCCAAATGTGCTTTTTACTAATATAAAGTGAATTCCATCACCAGAAAATTAATTTTATGCAATTCAATGATATTTATTATTTTAAATTTGTTTCAACTTTTATTTGGCTGTAAGGCTATGTTCTCAAATAAGACATTATTATTAATACAAAATACATTATTTTTTAATTCGTCAACAATTACATCAATACTAAAAATAAAGTATCTATTAAATTCCTCGTCTAAGAATTGAATTTATCCGGAATAGATTTTTCTACGTAGGCAGATGTTGTTTTATGTCAAATTAAGTATCCAAAAAACATCCCGAGTAAAAGGTTAAATATGTTGTGGACCAACGTGTGGTTGCAGAAAGGCTGGCTGCGATGCTCTATAGTGCGCAGAATATGTCCTAACAAAGAATGTGAAAATAGCATCAACCTTAATGAACTTAATATTCTATAAGACTTAGATATAATCGAAGATTTCGAAAGTAATATTGACAGTTTTGAAGATGATAATGAAAGTTCTGGAGATGACAATTCAAATATCGAAGATAAGTACGAAAGTTCTGATGAACGTTATACTGAAAGACTAAACAACAATTCGGAATAAATATGTTAACTGGGTAAACTATATTGTCTGTATTTGGGCAAAAGTCCAAACAAAAATTTAAAATAAGAACGTGTTAACTGGGTAAATATATTTTTTAGATATACAACCTTAGAGGACTTATTCATGTGGTAGTAAGATACAAGTGAGGAAAATAAAAATTTTTTTTTTGTTCGAACGGCGAACTTATTAATAATTAAAAGCTGTACATGAATTTTATTTTAATGATTTTGTTAAAAGTAGTATTGGAATTAAAAGTACCATATTTTTATAAAAATTTGGATATGCTTTCAAATCTTTCACAAAAAAACCCACATATTTTTGTAAGTTGGCCTCTAAAACAGTTTCGATAAAATAGACTAGAAAAAAAAAGGGTGTGATTAAAAGAAATATTTTTTTTATGCATTTGTAGTGTATGAAATGTGGTAGTTCTGTTTACGACTTAAAAAGTATTAATATAGAATTCGTGTACAGCCTCTAATTACGATTAGGTTTTGCTTTCGATTAAAATACATTTATTACGTTTTTAAAATTCTCCGTTTTGAATATAATGTGAAAATACAAATAACAGTTATGGCAAATTAATTCTTCTGGAATTACATTTAATAAATTTTAATTTGCATTTGATGATGTTTCCCATTTATATATATAATTAAATATTTTTATATTTTGAGAATATCAATAATACATACAACAATTATTTTCGTTAGGGTGTGGCTCTCTATAAATTCATTTAATTTAAAAAATTTCTAACGAATACAGGCGATGTGATTGGATAAATGAGAGAGGAGAAATGTGACGTCACTAGAACGCCATTTTGGATATTTCTCTATATTCTGCAATAACGTACACCACAACTATCATAAATTATTGTCTATTGGATACACAAGAATTTAATTTGTTTCTATTTGGCGCATGCGATTTGACGGCCTAGAATATGGCGGCACATTTAAAAATACTCATGCAAAATTAAAAAGAAATCAAGCTTTATGTACTCATATTTTTATTTCCCTATTTTTAAATACTGAGAAGATAGAATAAATATTATTGAACAAATATTTATCATCGATTGCATTAAAAACCTAAAGCTACAAGGCCTCAAGTGCTACTCGCGATATGGATATAATATGAGCACATTTTTAAAGATAATTTCTATCTGCTAGACATTTAACTTACCCTTGTAAATTGTGAAGATGTCGTCACTTTTAGTTTTAAATTGTTTATTATTATCTTTATCGGTAAATAGTGTCGAAGGCAGGTAATAGTCACAATTAGGGAATTTTTAGACTATTTTCTTAACAATTTATTAATTTTTATAACAATTTTGTACTTGTACCAAATATAAGCCACAATGTATAATTACGTTTCTTTTTTTCGTTTTTTTATTTATTTTTTATTAATATACAAATTTTCTAATAGGAAGTATTTTTTTGTGTATAAGGCCGACGATTTAAGGCACTCAAGTCGAGATTCTTGAAAAATACGCTTTGGTTTTTGTTAAAATAAGTTATTTAAATTTTTATTTAAATACACCTAAATTTGTAAATAAATATTAATTTATTCTCATTTAAGTTATCAGGTTAGATCACAGATTTTGGTTATTATTTCGAAACTGTTAAAATTAAACTTCGTTTAAAATTATTAGATCGGTTTAAGTTAAATTAGGAAAATGTTCACTCTCTGTATATTAATGTTGGTATTATAGTTCACAAAACTTAGCCCGTTTATGTATATATATGCCCAGTTTTTTATTGTAAAACTATTGTTTTAAAATCAAGTGGATGGATTATTGCCCCTGGTATTAAAAAATTAATCGGTTTAAGTTAAATTATTGAGTCTGCTTTGATGTTTTTAGTTGCCCGATGCAGTTTATCAATAAGTTTAACTTCATGTAAGGTTACGATTAAAATAAGTTTCAAAAATGTGCCCTTAGATTTGAGTTAAAAATGATGTTGCAAGAAAGTAGTTATAATTAAATTAATAGATGATTATAGTTGATCCTGTTGTAATATTTCGTCGATAGCAAACTGCGATTGTATAGTGAAAAATATAGGAACATTATAGCCGAAAATTTATTTGTATCACGATGTTGTTTTTTGTACTGTGTTTCTAATGATTAATTTCTGAAATAGAAAAAAGAAAAGAATTAATAAGCGAAATATATGTAAGTTACGGTCAATGGTATTGTATAGGTTTTGAATGTTAATGGCTCGCCCTTAAGAAGATACATGAACAATGAATGCCCCGGCATTTCGGGCAGTGCCCATGTTCCTTCTTAAGAATGGCCGGACGTTAAAGTTAAAACCTATATGTCATTGACCGTAACATACATAAATGTATATAAAATAACTAAACTAACTTAAGACAATATAAAATAAGCTCGCGCAAGTGTAAGAAGTGATGGAATAAAATATATGTCTTAAGCCAGGTTTGTATTCACCCACAAATTTAAAAGTATCTTACTAAGCTTTAACATAGACTTTTATTAAAAAAAAAAACAGCTAAAAAATCAGTAGACGATCTTTACTCTAAGTATAAGATAAATAGAAATAAACTCACGGTTATTTTGGTTTTGTTATTTTTTTTGGTTTAACTGTAGGTATAGACAGGTTTGGGGGTATTGTGAAAGGGGTTTCGCAGTCAGCTATAAACTGAAATTTTCAGGGACTGAAAATTGTCTATGTACTAGAATATAGGCAGTACATAGGAGAGCGGCGTGGTCCGGCCTATCCGTGGTATAGGGCTATGGAAAGGCTCTGGTGGTGGATGCCGGGTAGTAGAAGTAGACTTTGGGCGCTAGCTCGACATCAAAGTGACAGAGATAAACAACTGAACATCGAACGCCGCCACGCTTGATGTGTGTACGAAATCACACGGAAAACGTGTTGCCTGACCTCCTGTGTTCGATAAGTGTGAAAATAATTATTAGAACTTTAAGTATTGATCATGTATATGGGATTGTGTAGTTGAATACAAGATCAAAAGGCCACTTGTCTGAATGAGAAAGAACGAAGTACATATGTAAAGATATTATATATACCCATTTATTTCACAATTTTTTTTATTAAAATTTACAATATACCGTGTGTCCCAAATTCGATGTTCACCATTGGGATCTCGGAAACGATAAGAGCTATGAGATCGGTTAAGTGGGGTAAGTTTTAGCAAATTTTATGCTGATTCCAAATCCGTTAAGAAATCACGGCTAACTGAAACCGTTTTTGAGATTTTCCAAAAAAATCGAATTTTGTGATTTCTCATTTTGGCTATAGCCAAGTAATCCTTGGTTAGACAGGTTCCAGACTTTACATTATTAGGACACTTTTTGGAGACTAATATTTTGGTCTAGAAACGAATGCTTGATAGTCTTTTGTTTTCGAGATATACAAGGTAATTTTTATTTTTCTCATGGTAGCCATATTGGATTTTCCGTTTTGCAGATTGCACTTAAAAAGAGCTTACACATGCCGAGGGAAAATTGTTTTCAGAGCGACTAATTTAAGAAAAGTTATCCATTGCTTAACAAAACAAAATAGTAGGCCATGGAAAATCGAAGTTTTTGTGAAGCCAGAGACAAGGAGGTTCCTTATTCAGACGGCGAATAATTATTATCTATGTACTTAAAATTTATTATAAATTGCTTTATTTGTACAATTTTCTAAAAATATCAATTTTTAGAAGCTTATTAGTTTTATTTTTCATAAATTTGTCAATAAAGTGTTCAAAATTTGAACAAAGAAATCCTCGTCATCTGCATTCTTGCATGCAAAGTAATTAATAATTAGTAAAATTTAAAAATGCTCTTCTAAAAAGACCAAATTCACACACAACTCTCAGTACAATTTAGCAGGCTGTGGTTTAAAACAAACTGTACTAGTTTATTTTCATTTACCAAATAAATGAAACATTTGATTTCGGTTATCGATAAACTGTATTGAAGAAGAGATCTCAGAATAGTTATTTTTCAGAAGTGTAATAGTTAAATATGAATCATAACTACCATATATTATATTAAACTGTCAACCTAATATACAACCATGTGGTAGCATAAATAAATACTTTATGAGCTTATGTATATGACTAGAGACGTTCAATTTTCTTGCAGGTTACCATTAATAGCCGATCATCCGTTATTTCAATTGATGAAAAACTGATAAACGCCATCACATTATTTTGTCTAGGATTAATTTTTTTTAGACATTAGTCATTAGCAGAAATTTATGCTTTCATTTTTATATGACGAAATCAAATTTTACCATACTATCCTAATATTTGTACATAATATGTTTAACAGTAATTGTTGTAACAACCACAGGGACAATATACAGGATAAATAAACTAGACAAGAAAGTCTATAATCGGAAATTATTATTGAATATACAGGGTAAGCCAAGATGATTCTACAGGGTCAACTAACATGTTTTTAAATGGGATTTCATCTATATCAGAACATTTCTTGAAACCCCTTTGTAGCCTGCTTCCACTCCTGTATTATTAATCACTTTCTCCCAACCACTTGGATGTAATAATTTTTTTTATTGAAATTATACCATTTACATGTGTATATTAAAAAAATCACTACAGCCACAGCACGATTTTAATAAAAAATATGTTAGTGCCAATTATGAGACATCTGTGTGATGACAGTCAGCCAATTTTACTTTCTAAAAGTATACAGGGTGGCCAAAAATAATTTTTAAATTTACAACTATTTGAACTGAATTTTCTAAATTTTTTCAAATAGAACACCCTGTATATTTTCAGACGATGTGATGTAGAATTGAAAAATGAACATCTTGCCTATGGCTATTTGTAACCATTTTCGATTTATTGAACAATAACTGCAAAATTCAGTAATGAAAATTAAAAATACATATTTCTTTTGGAATTCAAGAGAAGATATTATAAAATATGCGTCACATGTTGCCCATTTTGATTGACACATATTTCTATGCGTCTTTGGAATGAGGTTTCTACTGTTCATAAAATTGCCGCAGTGATACTTCTAAAAGCATTTATTATCCTTTCCTACAAATTTTGGATTGTTGTTGGTATAATGTTTTATGGACATCATGTAACACGCTTATTATAATACCTCCTCTTGAATTATGTGAAAGAAACCCCTCATTTTTAATTTTTATTGCTGAATTTTGCAGTTATTGTTCAATGAACTCTAAATGGTCACAAATAGCCATAGAAATGTACGTAAAAAAATTTTCGTTTTTCAACCCTACATCACATCTTCCAAAAATATGCAGGGTGTTCTATTTGAAAAAATTGAGAAAATTCAGTTCAAAAAGTTGTAAATTTAAAAATTCTTTTTGGCCACCCTGTATACGTTTAGGAAATAAAAATGTCTTAGTGTCATCACACAGATGTCTCATAACTGGTACTAGCATATTTTTTCTTAAAATCAGTAGTTGTGATTGTAGTGATATTCTTAATATACACGTGTAAATGGTATAATTTCAACAAAAAAAATCATTACATCCAAGTGGTTGGGAGAAAGTCAATAATAATATAGGAGTGAAAGGAAACCACAAAGTGGTTTCAAAAAATGTTCTGATATACATAAAACATTTCATTTAAAAAAAATTCTACTTGACCCTGTAGAAACGCCTTGGCTTACCCTGTATATTCGAAAACAATTTCCGGTTATAGACTTTATTGTCTAGTTTACTAATGTTTTTGAATCAAGTTTCTACCTATCATAGAACTTAAGATATCGAAATCGGACGCACTATTGCTCCACCCTATATAACAAATTTATCCAAATTCTGGCCTAGGTGGATGACATTAGTATCATAGGCAATAGTTAATTAAACACACACGGAACTAAAAGGAGCAAGTAGAATATATGGGGCTAGTAATTAACACCAATAAAACCAAGTACATACTAGCAACATCGGAAAAGACATACATAATATACCTCAAAATATAGGTGATCATGATATTGAATCGGTCATTCAGTTTGTGTACTCGGCTCATTAGTTAATAACCATAATGACACAACAGCCGAAATTAAAAGTCCTCCTCGCCAATAGATGCTACTTTCGACTTACCATGCAACTCAGATCCCACATCTCTAGAAACACAAAGTGTGTTATGCAACCTTAATATAACTGGCTGCTAACATACGGCTCTGAAACATGGACATTTACTAAGAGTGACGAGATGATCTTGGCGTGTTTTGAGAGAAAAGTATTATGGATGATCTATTGGGTTATTGAAGAAAATGGAACATATTATTAAAACGATTAAGCTTGGAAGTCTACGATGGATTGGTCATGTTATGGGGGTGGAGGTAGATGATCCCATCTAAAAGGTTTTACTAGGTAAACGTATTAGACAATGCAGACGGGGAAAACCCTAAATACAGTTCCTAGACAACATAATATGCCGATTTTGTAGGAGCACAGGCATGGACAAAACAGGCGTTGCGTTGGGAAGGGATGTCTGGAAACAAATTTTAGAGGAAGCTTAAGTCCCACGAAGGGCTATAACGCCATGATGATAATATTTTACTATTACATTGTTGTTAATTATGATTAAAAAACTGTTATTAATCAAATTATTTCCCTTACGTTAGCGAACCACATTAAATACAGCACTGTAACGCGATGATGATGATGATGATGATGACGATGACGATGATAATGACGATGTCGATGACGATGATGGTGATGATGACAATGATGATGACGATGATGATGATGATTCTTAACAATTAAAATTTTGTTAATGATAATTACGATAAACTGTTACTAATGAAATTAATTTCCCTTGCGTTATGGAACTACATTAATTGCAATATAGTCCTCATAAATGTAGTAAATTAACTGACAAATTAACTTACCCGTATTATAAAAAATAATTAGATTATCAAAAAGGCTGTTATAAAATAATACTCAGATAATGTTTTCAAAAATTCAGTGAAAATGTAACTACTGTCATTATATACGTGTTCTCTTAAAACTATATTGATTTAAACCGAATTGTCCTAATCATCCATAATAGTATATTGTACAACGAGTACGGGAATGGTACTCTTTTTTTTAACGTTTTTTTTATGTCAACATCTTTAAGAGTATAAATCATACGAATAAAGGAAAGGGTATTCCGTATGAATTATACACTCTTCTTCTACTACTAAGTTCGTTATTCCTCTAAATTCAAAAAAACGTTTGGTTTGACAGCTCGGCTTGTGTTTGTATTGTACTTACAATTAGTCGTATTGATATCGTCAGTACTTGTTAGGGCAGAAGTAATTTTGTATTTAATTTAAATTTCTCGCGCTTGTAGCGCCCTCAATGTATATTTCCAAAAACCGACACAACTCAAGAACACGCAGTAGGTTGTGGTACTGCCATATTGTAGCTGTGCATTTTGCAGACCAAAGCGTGTTATACAGTCCACAAAATATATTTTTTTATATATCAATCAACGAAATTAAAAGTCCCTGAGGTACAAGACAACAGCATTTCATTTTTCCGATTTAATTGTACCTGAATCACAATTGGCTTCTAATTGCGTGTACTAGTTGCTATGGCAACTAGTGGGTAATAAACAGTAGTATATAATGTACTAGACTTTCTGATCAATGACACGCACTAATGAATAGATTTCTTATAAGTCATAGAAAAAAGAATTGTTAACTTTAGCTTTCGATTTAATTCTTATATCTCGAATTTTCAAAGTATTTAGAATTAGCTAACTTGGTTTTCGATTTGCATCATGGTAAGGTTACTTATGAGGTAATAGCAGTTATCGGCACTTACTACTCGTATGAAATTGAATAACTAGATAGATACACCGATGCTGATGCAGTCATTTTTTTAGATTGTACTTTCTGTGACTCCAAGATTAATGTTTTATAAGTGTTTCAAATTTCAGAAATTACAAAGAATCTTTGTATAACAGTCTTTATCGTAAAATGGATAATGCGAGAGGTGTCTGCTCTTAGTATCATCTATTATTGAGTTGTTGACATGTATTGATTCATCCAAAGCATGTCAGACTTTTTCGTTAGGTTTCTAGTTATGTCTTAAATTGATTTTTCCTTGTGATATTTTAGTTTTATAATATTGGAATAGGAATTTCGTATATCTTGGAGATCCTCTGCCTATTCATACTGTAGCCAGCTTCCATTCAATGGAAGTTCAATAGAGACATATCAGTACATAATCTGGACTACCAAAATGTAACCTAAATGTATCTAAGACCATTATTATAAGAGAAATCCTCGATAGAATCGCAGTTGCCTAGAACGTTAAGTCAGAAACCTAGCTTGTTTTCTCTCTGCCCAAATTCCTTTTCTCTCTGTTCAAATACCGTGGAGTGGCTGTGTGTTCGCATTTTTTCTTCAGTGTAATCCCCGACCGTACAGCTCTGGCTTTGGTTTTGGGGGTCATCTAATTTGTGTGGTGATTATGTTTATGTTAAAGAAAAATAGTTTATTTAGAAACAAACACTGAATCATTTTCTTTGCTGTAAGCCGCCGAGGAGCAACTGCCACTGGTTGAAGGTAAAATCTTCACCTCCATTAAAGAACCCTCTATGGTAGACATATTACTGTTTGTAAATATTTGCGGCTTAGAATTTCTAAATCGAGTTAAAGGCAAAAAGTGGCAATTGAATGTTAGCCATTTATAAGTAATACCTTCTCAGAGTACTTTGTTGCATTTAATGAAAGATTTAAGTAGGTACATTAAAAGATGAACTCGTTTTATTTCCTAAAGGTCTATAGCGAATGAGAACATCCTTATTCAAATAAGAAAAACTTCATTCATTCTACAAATGCAATGTTCTCAAGGTTATATATCACCGCCGAGAGCTACTAGAGAGCTATTTTGAACCATAGCTTTCTTTATGAATAAAAAAAAAATCATTCGAGTTCCAATCAATATAAGGCCACTGGATATGCTGCTACTGAACATCCAGTGGATATCGAAAAATAGGTGTCCAGTGGATGCCTATCCCTTATCCAGGACTTAATCGAATTCTACTGGATATTAAACGAATGGTTAGTGGACATGTACTGTAGTCAGATTTATATTGGGTATAAAATGTTTATCTACTGAATGTTGTTGAGTGTGGTTATTATTTAAAATAAATTAGTGACCCTTGAATATTATAGTTAACATAAAATATTAATTTGTCAAGTTGAGATTTTGAATTTGATAATCAATGTGTTCTATTCTGCAGTTTTTTATTTAATTGTTCTGTTTTTGGAGAACATAAAAATAGTTTACTATATCTGTAAGTTCCTGAAAAAAAAATTAAATATGATACGTGATAAGTTTTTTAAATATTTTTATATGTAATTGTATATACATATAAAAATTATTATCTATAAAAATTATTATCTATATGTAGATAATAATTATCTATACGAAGATATGTAGATAATAATTAAACAGTGTGGCTTCATGGTCAAGTACTAAGGACACTTGCCCTTCACGCTGGAGTTCTTGATTCAATCCCCGGATGAGGTGCTAGGATATTTTCTAAACCAGAAATTAATACTAGCATAATCGGACATTGGGTGTGTGTCCATTGTCTCTAAATGTGTTGCCCTCTCCCACACAAGGTACCTTCAGGTAGATTCAGGGATACAGGGGTTTGTATTTCCTGTGGTGTTTCATTCATTTCATTTCATTAATTATAAAATTTTTGGCATTTGACACTTGTCCTAAAAGAAAACTGAAGGTAACTTACTGCCATATCGTACTGCACTTCAAACCATCACTACGCGTGTAAGGGCAGTATGATGTTCAATAGCTAGTTGTAAATCCCTTCGTTCCCCACAGAAATATCTCACCCTTCTTCGTCTATCATGGGTCCACAAACAAAATCGAGACTCGTCACTACGCGATTCCTGTACCCAATGCACTCAATTACTAAAGCTGAGAAATCGTGCAGCGGGACATAGGCCTACGCATCATAATAAGAGTAATAAAAGAAATTAACTAGCAACAAAAGCAATAAACTGTTACAATTTATAACAATGTATGCACAACTTACCCTCTTAGCTTGGTTATCACAAACTGGAGAAGATCTGTAAAAACTTTGCAGCATCAGGTATGTTTCTATGGTTGTGTCCGTGAGTGATGTTCGTTGTGGTGAAAAAACATGCTTGTATTTTGAGAACGACCGTTCGACATCTATTGATGTAATACAGGCATGCTTAAAATAGTTTTTGAACGCATTTAATGGATCTGGAGATGCACCATCAGTACCATCACAAATTTATCGTAATCTGGTAAAATCGGTGTCTTGCTTTAACACACGTGCGAACTTTTCTCTAATGGGCTCATTTTTTGCGTAACCTATAAAGTGTAACAGTCGATTTACTTCGTCCACTATTTGCAGTGACTCCGCTAACGAGAACGCACTGTCTTGTAAGTTTTTCATGGTGACATGTAATCTTTTATAGTTCTTGTGAATAGTTTTTAAAACTGTTTCAACGGAAATATCCTTGAATTTTTTTCTGGCTTTCCTTAATAGCTGCAGCCTCGTCAGGATCGAATTCTAGTACCACAGCTTTTATTTATTGTAAATATTCAGCATAATAAAAAGCTGCCTGCAACCATATTCTCCAACGTGCAAGAATAGGCTTTGGTTATGTGTTGATGAGACGACAGATTGTAAAAATAATTCTGTTGTAAATGTTATAGTACTTGTACTGGACCAGTGGCGGCTGGTGGATTTAGGCTATACCTTATCTCAATACTGGAGCATGGAATCCAGACAAATTTTAAGGCACGTCTATCAGTACTGAATGAAGAAGTTTTGCAGAAAAGAAATTGAGAAAAAAGTTACAAAAATGTGCTGCTACCGAATTACTTCTAGACTATTAGTAAATATTTGCAAACTATTTTTTCGTGATTAGAAGAAGTCACCCGTTTTTTTTTATTCGAAAATTTTGATTTTTTGTAAATATTTTGAAATTTAAGTTCTTCATTGTGTAAATTTTAAAAGTCATAATTTTTAAAAAACAAATTTCGAAAACAAAGGTAACATTTACCTTCGATTACGAAAAAAATAGTTTGCAAATATTTACTGTCTACCTTTTCCGTTGATTTCAGAAGCAATTTATTAGAAAGCACAACTGTATTTAGATTAGTTATTTTCAGAAATCATCAATGTATTTCAGATTAACAATTTATTCAGGAAGAAGTTTCAATTAACAATTTACAGAATTTTTCAGATGGAACGATTTGAAGTTATTTTAATTGTGAAAAGTATGTGATTTCAGATATTAAATATCCATTCTACATACTGCGCCACAACTCTTATCAACAATCCATGAAAGATTAACACATAATAGTAACAAATAACGTCAACTGACTTAAGCATGCTCTTTAAAAAGGAAAGAAAAATGAACTTAACAATAGTTGCCGAGTTCATGGCAACCCGTTACAAAATTAATACCATGCACACTACTCCACACCAATGTGCTGAACCTGTAAAATATACCAGATGCAATTTGCCCCTTGTGCAGAGCTGTTGTTACTGACAATGAACCTGTTACAAGACAACGATATGGAAAACATACTGATCGGGATCGCCAGAGGAAGTAACATGTACCAATAGAGGGAACGATTTGGTAGCTTTGGCAGCGAGTTTGGGCGTGAAGTATAAAACTACATTTCACTGGGTGCGATCTGGCAGAGATGTAATGTTAGCAAAAGGTGGTAAAAAACCGAAGATTATAACTGAAGCCAAAAGAGACTTAATTATTTCATGGATAGAAGAGAAATGCGACTACACGATAAAACAAGTAAAAGAAAAAATATTGCAACTTTTGAAAAAAAATGTTTCTGTTTCTACTATAGGTAACTACTTAGAAGGTAGGCTCTTTACAGTAAAGCAGATATACAAAGAGCCTCTTACTATAAATTCTGAAGAGAAAAAAATAATACGTGCGGAATATGTTTGATCCCTTAACATTTTCATACAGCAAGGTAAACAAATTGTTTGGATGGACGAGACTAAATTTTAATTTATTTTGCCATCGGACAATGGGCCGGGCTCGAGCTGGTGTCAAAGCGGTTCAACATGTACCAGCATCTCGCGGTCCCAATGTGCTTCTAATAAGAGCTACACCGGCAGCAGGTGTAGTAACTATGTATCGTAGAAGAGGATCTTTTACTTCAGTTTTAGCCAATGCTTGGGTCAGGAGGCTTTTACAGCAGTGGGAGAATATGGGAAATCAGCTGGCAGACTTTTCCGGCGTTCCAATTATTGTTTGTGACAACGCATCTTGCCATTCAACTCTCGAAACAGTTATTATTGGTACGACAGCAAGTCTTTTACGTTTGGCACCTTACTCCCCAATGCTAAATCCAATTGAATGCATTTGATTGTTATGTTAAAACTCATCTCCAATGTCCCCAGGTACATAGAAGGTCCTCATGTTATTGAACAGGGATTGGTGTACTTGGATGCAATTATTGATGAGGCAAAAAGATACAATAATATTGTCGAAAGCGATTGTGCACATGCAGCTCAACGTACGACTGCACACCATGCTGAGGTTTTAGCCATGAATGACATGCCAGTAGGACGTTAGATATTTTAAAATACTTAAGAATACAGTGTTTTGTTAGTAATTTATTAATAAGTTAATGTACTCATTTAAGAATAAATTCTTTTATAAATACTTTGTCTTGACACGTTCTGAATTATTACAAATGATGTTTTCTCAATTACAATTGACTAATTTGAATTACAAATGATGTTTCCTCAAATACATTAGGGTAATCTGAATTATAATAATTGACGCTTTCTGAAATATAATTTATTGATCTGAATTACAATTGATGTTTTCTGAAATACATTTGGGTAATCTGAATTACAACTGACGATTTCTGAAATATACTTTACTATTCTGAAATACAATTGATATTTTCTGAATTACAGCTGGAAAAGGTGTAGAAGTAATCTGGGTAGACAGCGCATTTTTGTAACATTTTTTCTCATTTTTTTTTTGCAAAACTTCTCCATTCAGTAATGGTAGTCCTGCCTTAAAATATTGTTTGGGTTCCATTCTCCAATACTGAGATATGGAATAACCTAAATCCAACCAGCCGCCACTGTTCTGGACCCTCTTAAACCGATGTTTCCGCTGTTACTAGGTAGTAAGAGACTGAGTGTACTGACAAAATACTTACGCGGGTGGTGCTAGACACGATAGAAAAATGTCACCTGTCAACAAGTCAAGTGTTGAAGTTTGTGACCGATGGTGCTGCAACATTGCGTTTGGTAGACCGTTCTCTTCAAAAATACGATTGTAGATTGGTATATGCTACGTGTAAAGTGCATGCTTTATATCTTGTGGCAAAAACTTTTCGACCAGGTTTTCCAGAGGTAGATGGATTAATAGCAAGTACATAAAAAAGTGTTTCTTAAATCTCTTAAACGTCTTCGCAGTCTTTCACAGCAAGTGTCCCGGTATTTCCAAACCACCACAGCCGATCCTTATAGGCTGGAAAACATGGTTGAAGGCAGCTTTTTATTATGCTGAATATTTACAACAAATAAAAGCTGTGATACTACAATTCAGTCCTGACGAGGCTGCAGCTATTAAGAAAAGTCAGACAAAATTCGAAGATATTTCCATTGAAACATGACGCCATAAAAAACTTATAAAACAGTGCGTTGTTGTTAGCGCAATCATTGTAAATATTAGACGAAGTAAATCGACTGCTACACTCTATAAGTGACGCAAAAAATGAGCAAATTAAAGAAAAGTTTGCACGTGTATTAAAGCAAAACACCAGTTTTACCAGATTAAGACAAATTTGTGATGGTACTGATGATGCATCTCCAAATCCGTTAAGTGTGCTCAAAGACAATTTTAATTATGTGCCTGTATTTTATCAATACATGTCGAACAATCGTTCTCAAAATATAAGCATATCTTTTTCACCACAATGAATATCACTCACGGAGACAAACATAGAAACATACCTGATGCTGCAAAGTTTTTACAGATCTTCTCCAGTTTGTGATAACCAAGCTAAGAGGGTAAGTTGTGCATACATTGTTATAAATTGTAACAGTTTATTGCTTTTGTTACTAGTTAATTTCTTTTATTACGCTTATTATGATCTGTACGCCTATGTCTCGCGGCATATTTCTGCCAGCTCTACTCATTACACCACTCCAGCTTGTAGGCGTGATGAAATGGAGTAAGGTGTATGTATGCATAAAAATGATCAGTAGGAATGAAGCCCAAAAATAATACTCGTCGATATATGAACGCAATAGATAGTCCTTGTCCTAAAGTTTGCATCAAATAATATCCCACGGCTCGGATTGTGGAAAACCTGTCTCGAACAGCCAATCAGAGGAGTTCCTCAAGTCTTCTAAGATCTCCGAATCCGCGCCGGTGCTCATGAAGACCTTCTTCAAACCCCTTTAATCAATATTTTGATACAGTTGTCACGTTACAGTATACACGGTTGGCAATTTCCCTAAGTGAAAATCCAGTTTCCTTCAAACCAATAATCACACCACATTCAAAGTCACTGATGATAATTTTGCACTTGTCAAATTTTAGACATTGTGGATAATGTTTGCGATAAAAATTTAAACACAAAAAAGACAAGAATTTATTCATTTTTACGAACAAACCTTCGAAATATACACTTTCTTACATAAAAACCACAGCAAAGCCAAGATAACGTTAAAGTTTTTGTTGAAATTTTAATTCTTTCTTTGTTTGATTAAAGTACCTTTTCTGTAAAAATTTCAAATAAATTACTTAACTAGTACCTAGTGTGTTGCTATTTTATTCGAATCAGTGTATGTTTCATTAAAATTAAATATGCAGTATTTAAAAAAAAGTTGCCAGTGGCAAAACATTTCCATCCTATTCATATTTTGATCTGTTCTTCCTTTCCCCGTTTTTTAGCATTATTGCTATCCCCTAAAAAAGTACCACATAATGCAAAAAATAATCGTTTACAATAATTATTAGTTATACCCGGTGACAACGAGATTAGTCCCATTCTAATTTCTCGGTTGATTTTAGGAATACAGTTTTGAAATTTTGACATATCATTTGTGCCACATTTTGCACTTATTAAGTGAAAAATAGCACTTCCGGACCAACCGGAAGTAGCAACAACTTTTGATTTTTTAAATACCAACCTATATATATTTTTGCATATGTAGATTTCACATGAAATTCTCGTTACAACGATGTATTACAAGTAATTGTTTTCAAAATGGAGTCATAAATTCGAAAAAGTGGAAAAGCTAAGTTGGCACCTGCAAGACTGTGTTGTCAAAAAATTTACCCAGTAGGGTATGGGCACGGTAGCCGAGTGGGTAAAGCGCTTATAGCTATTTACTCGGTACCGTATATCAATGGTTCGAATCTATCTCGGAGCAACAAATTTTATTTGTAATTTGCTTCGAATTAAGATGGGAGTGAACTGTCGATGCCCTAGATGTGGTTCGGACTCCACAATAAACTGTAAGGCCTCGTATCTCTTTACTCAACACAAAATCCTAGGATTTTCTGGGAGTTACTTCGATGACTTGAAAAGCGGTTAAGAAAACATTTTTTAAGGCCTTGAATCTGATGGATCACCTTCATTTTTACTGTCGCATTTCAATAAAAGTTTATTTCGTGATACATCAGATTCAAAGCCTGCTGGGTAAATTTTTTGAAAACACAGTCTTGCAGTTGTCAACTTAGCTTGTTCACTTTTTCGAATTTATGACGCCATTTTGAAACCAATTACCTACTTGTGATAGATGCATCCTTGTAACGAGAATTTCATGTGGAATCTAAATATGCAAAAATATGTAAGGTTGCAATTTAAAAATCAAAAGTTGTTGCTACTTGCTCTTGGACTGAAAGTGATATTTTTCACTTTATAAATGCAAAATGTGGCTTTTTGTGTTACAAATGATATGCCAAAATTTCAAAATTGTATTCCTAAAATCAACCCAAAAATTGGAACGGGACTAATCTCGTTGTCACCCGGTATTTAAAATATTTCAAATAATTTTAAGGAATAGTTTAAATTAGATGAAAAACCTTTTTTAATGGTTTCATAGTGGTATTTAAGGTTTAACAAATTTTGCAATTTTATGGTTGTCTTACTTATACCTACAAACATATAAATGTGCAACTCTGGTTGCATAGATTCAACATTACATAAGTACTTAAGTTTTTTTATGCGTGAAATGTAATTGGTACTTAACTCTCAGTAAAAGTATTTGTATTCTTAAAGATAGTTGATAATTTTTTGAGAAACAGTATTTCGTTCATATAAAACATACACACTATTTTTGTTGATTTCACGACAAGGGGAAAAAATCGGTGTAAACATTTTTGGCGGCGATTTTTGTCAAGTAATATTGTAAAGTAAGTTTTTAGGGAGAAAAAATAAGTATACTCTCTTGCAAAACTTGGCCCGAATAGTATTTAGAAATATTATTTTCCAATACGTTATAGAGTAACAAATAATAAATATATTTTGTAATACTTACAATGTAATAAGGGATCTTTAAATCATACCTATGATTCCTTATATACTGTGTGTCATTGAAATTACAACACCCATCAATATATGAAGAATTTATGTGAAGATCTGGATAAAATGATTGTCACAAAAAGTGGAAAGAAACATTTAGGTTCTGAATGACTGACATATATTATTTTTTTGGTTCTTATTCAACAAAAAATAAACTTATTTCCTCACATATCCTTCTTCTTTTACAGTCACGTTTGACATTAATGCCAAACTCAATTTATTATCAAAGCAACTTTCTGTTATTCTTGAGAACGGAATGCGATTGATTGTATTCCGAAACCACACTTATAATCTAAAATATTTTACATTTAACAGTTTCATTTTCAAGCGCATATTTCTTTAGGCGTGAAACATAATTTGGATAGGCAAAAACAAATTTTCAAAAACCAACCCATCTTTTGGCGCAGAAGTTTATTTAATAAATATTTTGACTAATACGTTGAAATAGGTTTATCAGAATGTAATTCAGTTTGTGTAGCATTTGGCAACTGAGCCACATCAAAAATCTCAATATTCCAATAAATATAAACCGTAAGAGAACACTTGTATTCTACCTGTAAAGACACAGGGTTTAAAAACTATGAGCTCACTGGAGAGAAGTGCAGAACATTTGAGAGTAACTCAAAGGGCTATGGAACGAGCCACGCTAGTGATTAGTCTAAAAGATACAAATAAGAAATAATGAAACCTGGAGGAGAATTAAAATAACTAATATTATACAACGGGTAACAGAATTCAAATGACCAGGAGTAAGTCATGTAGTTGGAAAGACAAGTACATAAGATTGAAAAAAAATAAGAGCAATGTTGGAAGACCTCAGAAAAGATGACTAGATGATATTAAGAAACTGGCGGAGAAGAAATGGTATCAGATGGCCCAAGATACTACGGAAACATATGGGAGAAGCCCATATCCAAAAGTGGGCAAATAATGGACGAGGAAGAAGAAAAGAAGGCCTAATACCGAAAGAAGGTGAGAAACAGGATGCTACAAATATATAATTACAGAAAATATCCAGAAAACATTCTTTTTCATATCAGACCCCAGTTAAATTATTACCTTGCTTTAGTTTTATCGCTTTATTTGTATTGCAAATGTTATTAACAATACATCGAATTCAAAGACATGTAAATTTTCAACAATTAAGCGAGTTTGAAAGGAATAGAATCGCAGGTACTAACATCGATGTCACCTGCTTAAACCACTTGAAATTTGGTGATGATATCGTGGTTATAAGCAAAGACTCGTAGGAGCTTAAGAACATGCTTAAAGAACTCTACGCAGAGTCACCAGATGTGAGATTGGGGATGAACCCTCAGAAGATGAAGATTCTAAGTTCAGACCACTGCGGGTCTCAATCGAGAACCATACCCTGGAAGTTATGGAGCAATGTGTATTTATGTCACAACATCAGCCTAGACAAGAAAAACCAGACCAGCGAATTAATCCGGAGTATGGGACTGAGGTGGGCAGCATTTGGAAAGCTCGGCTTCATCCTCAAAGACCTAGCAATTTCCATATACCTCAAACGGAAGACTTACGAAACCTACCTGCTGCAACGCATGGGCTTGAAACCATCGCACTCACAAAGTGCAGTGCCACCCACTTAAGGGTAAGTCAAATGGCCATGGCGAGGACAATGCTGACTATAAGTCTCAAGACGGAGAGCGTAACGAAGAGATCCGAGGATGCACCAGTGTCACACAATTGAAGCGACGGATCGCCGCCAGAAATGGTGCTGGGGAAGGCAGGACAATATGAGGTGGATGAAGAGAATCACCCAGTGGCGACCTCGGGCAACAAAAGGTGACTGTGGGGAGACTCAAGCTGTAATGGACAGATGATATCCAGGATACTCCGGGGAAAAACTGGATGCAGAAAGCATGCAGGGAAATATGGAGAGGGATGGAAGTGGCTTGTATCCAGGCGTGGATGGCGTTAGGATGAGGAGAGAGAGGTTACGGGAATGGACTTCGAAATACACGAAAAATGAACCAAATCCCCAAGGTGAGGCTGCAGAGCGAACCTTGAGCACAGGTCTCGATTTGGCCTTGAGCAAGGTACTTGAGATCCCGATAGAAAATTTGGTGGAAAACGAAACAGGAAAGAAGGGAAGACTTATTTGAGAGTAATATAGGAAACAACTCTCTTAATAAAAAAAAAAAATAAGTTGAACTCTAAGTGAGCCCTATAAGGATTCGAAACTAACTACAAACTGGGAAATCTTCCAGCTAAAGACATTGACCTTTGCAGGGGACACCGCCAACACTTCAATAAGAATTGAACAAAATCTCAGAACCCACCGACTAACGGAAACATCATTACAGAAACAATATCACCCACTCAGACAGAGGAGGGGTGTTGAGGGTAATTACCTACCAAGGAAACCAAACAAAAGTTCGAAAAAAAATAAAAAATACAACAACACATAGCCCCTCTGTTTTGAGAAAAAGGATGAACTCTTGGAAGTGGTAAACCTTGTAGGTTTTGACTCTTTCCCGCCGAGAACGCTCCCTTCTTCACTTACATCAAAATAATCTTGTTGTTCCTTGCCTGTTGCTTTACTATTTGTGGACATTCCCATACTATATTAGACTTACAGGTAATGGAACTTAAAACTTAAGGGACGACATAAGTTCATGATCTTCGTGTACCTTTTTTAATGTATTCATTTTCGCCTGAAAAATGGTGGGAGTCTGGTCTAAGGATTTGATAACCTACATTTGAGCCCACTTGCTACCCCTTCCTTCATCATTGATCCCTCTATGCACCAGATAAGGGATCCGTTTTCAAATTTGGGTCCTTTGGTGCACCAGATAAGGGATCTGTTTTCAAATTTGGAGCTCCATATTTGGCGATCAGTTATTACCACTTTAAGTATCCACAAATACTCAGATATCCAACCAGATCTCTTGTTTTGAGTTTTCTAGACTCCAGTCTTTGAGCGTTAAGGGCTGCTTTCTTTCTTTACATGAAGGTAAGCAGATCAAGCAAGGCTTTCTTTCATTGCTGCTGTTAGACAGGTTTTCATTGCTCCTGTGATTCCTAGACACGCTCACCGTTACACTTTTAGCAACATGTTTTGAGCTGTTTTATCTTTTTGTTTTCCGCCACCATACTAGTGACGCATAGATGACAATGGATCTGACAAGTGACTACTGTTAAGTATGACCAATAAATAGCACATTTTCAATTTTAGGCCCCGTGTTTTACCGAAGAGCCTGTGACACATCCAGAGAGCCGCTGTTGCTCTTTCAATAATCCTTGTCAGACGTGTGTTTCTGGTGAGTTCTTGGTCTAGGATTACACCTAGATATTTTACCTCATCAGAGAAGGCAATTTGTATTCTTTAATTTTTGAGGCTATTAGAGAAAGCTTCCTTCTTCTAGTGAATGGTATAATGAGACTGTTTTGCTTGAATTACCATGTAAACCTTCATCTGAGTACCAAGTTTTAATCCTCTTATTATGCTTGCCTCTCATTACAATGACTGGTTCATCAGCGTATCCTACAATGTCGATCCAAAGTTGCTTAGTTTAGTGAGGAGTGAGAGCCGCCGCGAGTCCGGTTGTCCTGACTACAGATCGTGAAGAACGTCATATGAGAAGATTAGCTGTAAGAGACAGGTTTTCCACAACAGGAGTCATGGGAAATGATTGGATGAAAACTTTAGGACAAAAAGTATCTGTGGCGGCCGTATATCAACAATTAAGATCTTTTTGGCTTCGTTCCTGCTGACCATTTTTATGCCTACCCTTCATCGTACCTGCAGGCTGGAATGGTGTAATGAGCGAGTGTATTGGGTACAGGAATGGCATCATGTGGTCTTTAGTGATGAGTCTCGGTTTTGTTTGTACTCCCATGATGAACAAAGGAGGGTGAGACGTTACCATGGGACACGAAGGAATTTACACTTAGCTGTTAAACGGTATACTGCCCGCACACCCGAATTGAAGGATTGGTATGCAATATGATTTGGAAGTGGGTCACCTTTAGTTTTCGTTCAGAACAATTTAAACGCGGTCAGTTACATAATTAACCTGTTGCAGTGCCTTATCTTCGGGGATCGATTAATCTAATTTTTCAAAAAGATAATGCCTTCCTTCACACGGCAAGAGTTATTTCACAGTTTTTGGAAGAAGATAATGTCCATATGTGCCCATATCCTGCAAGTTTACCCGATTTCTAGCCAGTCGAACATGTCTGGAATATAATCACTACAAGATTAAATAATTGACTCCACCCTCTAGTCAATGTCAATAATCTTTAGCTTCGTATACAAGAAGCTTGGATGAGATATCTCATGGCGATTTTTACCATTAAATACACCGCACCAAGTAATTGAGTGCATAAACAATTACGGTGGGGGAACTTATTATGGAATATCTTTTTTATTTGTTATTGTTACTTAACTATTACTATGTGTAGTAGTTTTTATTCAAATTAGTAACAGCTATGAAGCTTCTAGGGCAAAAGAATACCATTATCACTGCTTGAATTTTATGCACAACAAAATACAATTTACTGTTTACTTGTGACGATCTAGTTTTTGAATACTATAAGGTATTAATTGAAAAAACATTGCTGCAAATATTGTAACTTCAACGTTTAGTGGGTGTATAAATGAATATATAATGAATTTTCTAAATTCAGTTAAATTTGCTTGCAGTGCTATTGGTTATCCTAATATTGATTTTATTACACTAATTTATCATACATGAGTTGGTAATTAATAATTATAAATATATGAATGTCCTTAATTCAGCGAATCGATGGACCCACAATATCGTACTTTATAAAAATAATTGTTGTAAATTTATATTGTAATAGGGAGAAATATATTATTTGGTATGCAACAATATTAAAAAACACAGAGAACAATATTATTAAATAAAACAAAATATAAATTTGATAGAGCTGTACATCCAGGGTTACAAAATATATGATTCATATATTGCATTTCGATTTTGACACAACAAAATACCTAAACGCATTGTTTACGCATTTTCAAAATCTACGTCAACACTTCCCGTTCTATCCTAATTAGCCTGGCAAAAAATGATGTGAAATTATCAAAAAGAGACACAGATACTGCACTGCTATATGACTTTCGGTGATTAAAATGAGACCGCATCAATGTTGTTTGGTGAGAAAGGAGATAACTGACGCTTACTGGATGACAATTTGTGCTCTATGGATAATTTTGGTTTTATCTCATTCTGTTGCAGTGCAAGTGCATCAGAAATGTGCATTTGAGCCCTGCGTGTTTCAAACTGACGGGCAATATTGATTGCGTATGTAGAGAATGTAGTATTGTGCAATGGCGATTGGAATTTTGTTAAAAATGGGATATTTTGGTTTGCAGACTATATGGTGGGAGGGGACGCATGTAAATAAATAACGATTTTCACAGAGAAATTGGAAATTGCTATTGGAATATGTCAACTAAATTGGCAGTATTTTAAAGTGGATTTAAAAATGTATGGCATTGCAACAATTTCCAATAGTTATTTTTAAATTACACCACAATAACAAAAAACACATTGGTTAATGTAATGCAAGTATTTATTAAGTGCTTGTTTATCGGAAGTGTATAAAAATCAAGAGAGTAATAATTAGAAAAAAATTCACAGACAGGAAAAATAAAAGTGCATTATGCAATAGAAATAGACAAACGATTTAAAAAAGTAATATAACGAATGAAATTTTAAGAATTTTTACTCAAATAAATTAAAATTAACTTGATATAAAACTAGGTACTCATAATTAAAGATGCTCACTTGCGGCTGCAGTCATAAGCGCAGAGAACTTCGCCTAGTTATTTACGTTGTACATCTTAAGACATTAATGATCAATTAAACGCATCACCTGGTTGTGCACGTGTTGCGTTTATACAGGGTGTTTCATAATTCGAGGCGAAAAATTAAGTAACATGTACGGTGTGATATTCTGGTTAAAAAATGTAAAATAAAATTGTTACCAATAGAACTTTGTTTCCGAGTTATTAGACCTCAAAGTTTCTGCATGTGATTTTTAACTTTAATAAATAATAGCAGCCCATGAAATAAATGATATAAAAAAGTATGTCATGAGTGAGGTGACAGAACAAAAGATTAATAAGAATTTTCAAGTAAATTTGTTGTTGGTTAGAAATGCAATTGTTTCATTATAACTTAATGCGATAAATGAAGGAGCGTAATAATGATACAATAATAATTTATTATGGTAAGAATAATTGATTTACAAAAATGAACGTATTATTAACTACAATGAACAATACAAATAATAAAATAATTATAACAAGTGCTCAAAAATACCACCATCAGCGCGGATACAAGCTTGGGAGGGAAAAATAAGCAAATCGTATACTGATTGGATGTTTCGTCTACTTTGAATGTATTCGACTGCATTTATTACTCTGAGCATTAATTGCTCATGGTTATCAATTTCCACTGCGTAAACCAATTGTTTTAAATGCCTCTATATGAAAGAATCCAGAGGATTCAAGTCAGGTGTTCTCACAGGTCATTGCACCTGACTACGCCGACCAATCCACCTCCCATTAAAAGTTTCGTTTAACTAAGCGACCACATTACGTCCAATATGCGTCGGTGCCCCGTCATGCTGATACCATATATGATTGTTAACCAAATCAAGGGAAAAATCTTCTAGCAATTCAATGATATCGTTTCAATAAAAAATTCAAGTACGCCTCAGCACCCAAATGATTAGGAAAGACTTGTATCGACAGTAGTTGTCTGTTGAAGACTCCGCCTAATACACTAATAGAGAACCTTTGCTGAAAACCTCTTCCTTTAAAAGCGTGTGGATTTTCTGAAGACCATACATGTTCATTATGGCTGTTATTTATGCCTTTCCGAGTACAAGTAGCTTCTTTCTACCAAAGCGACTCTCTAATGAAATTTTTATTTTGTTCTTGCGAGTCGTTGCACGTAATCTCCTGGTTGCAAATTATGTATTTTTTGTTTAAGAAATGGATGTAAAACTTCTCTGTTTAAGATTTTCCAAACAAAACTATGTGATACATTAAGACGGGCAGCAATCCTCCTAGTACTAGTTCCTGGATTTTCAAGCACACGATCTCCTTCTTCTTCTATTTCAACATCTAATTGCAACAGCATCAATACCAGAATTACCAATTCTAAATTTCGTAGCCTTTGAAAAGCATCTGAATACACCCGACGAGATGGTTGTCGCCTGTTAGGGAATCTTCTGTTGTATTCCCTATAAGCTTTTAATGAGTTGCCGTTACAAAAGCCGTACACAAAAATGATATATGCATATTCTTCGTTAGAAAACTGCATGTTTAACAAAACAACTAAACCAACAAAGCAAATTTGAAGTCTAATAAACTCGGAAACAATTTTGTTCTGTCACCTCACTTATGACATACTTTTTATATCATTTATTTCATGGCTTACTTTATTTATTAAAGTTCAAAATTGATTATATGCAGAAACATTTGAAGTCTAATAACTCGGAAACAAAGCCCTACCGGCAAAAATTTTATATCATATTTTTTAACCAGAATATCACACGGTACACGTTCCTTAATTTTTATCCTAGAGTTATGAAACATCCTGCATATTAAATACATTGATATTGTGTTCACAAAACCGTTACTGTATATGTAAAACCTTTACTGTATGTAAACATATAGACAAATAACGCGACTTATATTGTGACGGTATGTCGAATCGGTGTCTTATATGTTATGTAAAGCTGGTGTCGACACATATTTGTTATTGGAAAAAACAATTAAAATGTGCAGAACACCTACCAAATTAAAAAACTAATTTCCTTATGCCACATTTCTGTGACTTTATATGTTGTGTCAATAATATTACACTAAATGTACTAAATAAAGAACAGTTCTGAGTATTTTGAAAAAAAATATATGTACCACAGTGGATTAATCGACAAGACAACAGCGGTTGTAAATTGAACCGAATAGCTTAATAACAAACAAAATTAAGAGTGTGCTACAAAATAAATAAATACGGATTACAGCAACAGCAGATGAGACAACAGATGCAAAAAGGAAATCATTGAGAATATTTCAGTACATGTTTTAGAGTATGGTGGGTCTGTTTAACTGCTAATAAAAGATTACAAATCATCACTGTAGTAACTCTTCAAGAACTAGTTAGGAAAACGCTTGATATGTTGTGTGTTGGTAGTTCACAAGTTTTTATGTTAGTCCCTGATACAGCATGATATCCGGTTAAACACGGAGAGGTGCCGAAAAATATATACTCACATTTAATATACGTAACCTATGCACTTCATTTGGTAGCCGAAGAAATCGACGAAATTATTCCGTTGAACTTGATACATTCATTGAAGATACAAAACAAATATTCGTAAAAGCCCTGTGTTAAAATTTTCCATTCGGTTTGTCTTGACTTCGTAGTTCAGCCGCAACCTATTATAACAGGTTGGAAAATATGGTTAGCGACAGTTGGATACTATCATCAGTATCTTCAAAGACTTTTTTCTGAGTTAAAGCCATCCCCGAGGCTCAGAAACATTTCAACAATCCTGCAGTGCTACATGTGATTCATAACTAGATCTCGGACGGTAGGTATCGGTTCCAGTGACGGCTTTATGCAGACATAATATTATATTGTAAACACCTACTGAAACATTCCCAAATAACAGAAATACAGAAATTTATACAACATGATAAAGCAATTTTTGTTTTATTTTAAAATGTTAATACATAAATTTGTTTTATCGGAAAACATAATATATTAAATAAAAACGTAATATATTCTTTTACAATTGCACTTCACTGTGGCAATTCTGGGAATTTACGTAGGTACCTGCGATGTGGAGCAACTGAGAATATCGGAAAAGAGTGGAACACACTTTCATCAGTACATTGCATAACGTCGAGTCGTTTGTAAGAATATCGGGAAATTGTATAGGACTGATCGGTCTTTTTAAAAATACCTCTATAAATTTCACAGGTTACAGTAGATTTTTGGATTCGCGATATCGCGGAAGGGAATTTGACGGTACACGATTATATTTGCAGTGACTATGACAAAGCGCTTTCTTGGGCATGTAATACAAATATTAAATAAACATGTTTCCTCAGAAAACCATAAAAGAGGTGTGAGTGACTTTACTGATAGTGACAGGCAACGCAATTTTGGCTTTTAGTGGAAGTGATGGCTGGATGTAAAAAAATAATAAATGAATAAGTAATAACAAAATAATAGAATATATCAAGATAATAGAAATAAAAAACTGCAGTCATTATTCTCATATGTAGGTAACTAATTATTTTCTTTTTTGAAATTCAGCCATACAATATATTTTTTCAATGATAAGCAGACAAAAAAAAGCATTGTATCAATGAAAATGGCAAATAAAAGTAGTTTTATTGAACAAAAAACAAGTAAAAACACCAAATAAAGAACAAATAAAAATAGGAAGTCACAAAAACTTCTTAAATTGGTCACGTTTTATATTTGAATTAGAATATGTCTCTTACTCACAGTTTTAATACCGTTTAGTAAGTGGACCGGCAGAATTTTATCGAATTACTCTGTAACACCATGTTTTAATAATCTGCAGAATTGTAATGATCCTTTTAAACATTATCTTTAAGAAAACTCCATAAAAAGAAATGCAGTGTCAATAAATCTGGTGACATAGGTGGCCACCACACTGGCACATCGTAGAGATATGTCTATTTTCAAAATTGTTTTCCAAATAGTTTCTCACAATTAAGGCATTTTGTGCTGGTGCATGCATTTTGTTGAAAATAAATGTTATTTCTATCTAGAGTTGCAATCCTCCGTAAAATTTGACCTTTCATATCTAATATTTGAAAAGAACGTTCACTATTTAAATTTCCATAAAAATTTTTTTATACTTACTAATTTAGTATCTAGTATGAAACTTATATTAAAACCGAATTGCCCTTGATGTCGATAACTTGAAAGTAGAATGGATATTTTTATTTACCCAGTGGCGTGTATTTTGTCTATTGAATATGCAAGAGCTACTTATACCGTGTGTCCCAAATTCGATGTTCACCATTGCGATCTCGGAAACCATAAGTGCTACAAAATCGGTTTAATGGGATGTTTTAAAATTTTTTATGCTGATTCCAAATTCGTTAAGATATCACGTCAACCTGAAACCGTTTTTGGGATTATTTAAAAAATACGAAAATTTAGTGATTTCTCTTTTTGGCTGTAGCCAAATAATTCTTGGTCAGACAGGTTTTAGACTTTTACAGTATTAGGACACTTTTTGAAAACTAATATTTTGGCGTAGAAACGAATGTTCGATATTCTTCTGTTTTCGAGAAATCTGAGGTAACTTTTTTTTCTTATAGCAGCGATATTGGATTTTCCTTTTTTTCAGATTGCATTTAAAAAAGAGCTTTCAAATGATATATCACATGCTGAGGAAAAATTGTTTTTCAATTGACTAATTTAAAAAAAGTTACCAATTGCTTAACAAAACAAAATAGTAGGCCATGGAAAAACAAAAATTATTTTGATGTTATGGATATACCTAATACCAACCATTATAAATAACAGTAATATTAAGGTTGCCAGTTAGACATGTTTAAATAATTTTAATTTTCCGTTAAAATACTGAAAATAATCGATACGGAGAAAATTTTTTTAATAACAGCAAATTTACATATTGGAAAAAATGATAGTAAAGAAGTAAAAAAGATTTAAAAAACTGTTCAATATGACCTCCATTTAGCTGAATACATTTTTGGCATTTACTCATAACTGTGTTGATTACTCTTCTGAGAGTATTGGCATTTATTGTGCCGAAAACGTCCCTAACTCTGTCTTCCAAAATATCGATAGTTTTCGGGCTTTCAAAATCATATCGTACTCCACAAATAAAAAATCAGGAGCGGTTATATCAGTCGAGCGGGGAGACCACAATACTGGTCCTCTATTTGAAATTATGTGGTTCCCACAAATTTCCTGAAATATCCGTCTAACATTATTAGTATTGCAAGACAGCCATCTTGTTGGAACCACGATTCGTTTATTTCTTGTTCTGTAAAAAGCTGTCTAATCTTGGGTAAAACTTGATTTTCTAGAAGGCTGGTGATCTAAAAATAATAATTAAGGAAAGGGTTATAGGCAGATTATAGGAGTAGAATAGGAAGAGAAAAGGTAATACCTATCATACCGCACCAAACATTGAATGCAAACCTAGCTTGGAACCTTCTTTGCGTAGTTATATGTGGATTGTCTGTGGTTCAGTGGTAATAATTATGCTTGTTAAATACTCCACAATTTGTAAAACGAATTTCATCGGTCCATATAACTCTCGATTGAAAATCAGATTGTTCCTCGCATTTCTGATTATATCAACGACAAAATTCAAGTATTCTCCCAAAATCATTATTGCTTAAAGATTGGACAATCGTAGGATTGTACGGATGTTTCCTTCGTTTTAATGTCTTGTGTGTAATTGTCTTATTAGGAATATTTGTTTCGCCTGCAATTTGTCGCACTGATATGCGAGGATTATTATTAACAGCTTCGAGAATATTATTTTTGCGGTCAACAGTATCAATATCATACCGGTCTCTTTAATTGTCAAAATTCTTATAATTTAACAAATTGCTTAATACTAAGAAAGCTATGCACATCGATGATACGGTCATGTACTGCCATAGCCGTCATGCCCAGGCAGCTGGCCAACTACTAAAGGCTCACATTGTACATGCGTCGAAGTACTACAGCCGTTGGAAAATGAAGGTGAACGTTGAAATGTCGGAAGTGATAGTATTTTCTAAGAACTTCACAAAAAATAAAATTATAACACCCATTTCGGTAAGGGGAACTCAAATTCAGATGAAACAGGACGTAAAATATATTTAGGGGTAGGTTTGGATAAGGGACTAACTTTTTGGAAACTTATTAACAAAACTATATGCAAAGACTATTGTTGTCGAGGTATCTGTATCCACTCATGGCAAGAAATAGCTGACTAAATAGGACAAATAAAAAATTGATCTACACCACTATAGTGAGACCGGTCCCAACATATGCGGCGCCGGTTTGGTATTCTACCGCTGCGACGACGTTACATAAATTGCAAGTAATGGAAAATAAACTTCTTAGCCTCATAAGTAACTGAACACGATATACCCCCTTAAGGGAATTACGCCAACTTTGTAACAACATTGAACCCAGAGTGGACTTCATTAGGAATATTTCTCAAACATTTTATCAATTCAAACTGATGAATAATCTACTAACAACCAACATTATACAAATTAGAGAGGCGTTATCGATTTTTCGGCAACCTCTTTAGGCCCATAAGTATAAAATTCCAAATTTATTCATTTTCTTCGTTTCTTTCTGTTATTTTTTTTTTGTTATTCAAAATTTATTATACAAATTTTTTTTTTTGCTTAAATAAAATATTAAGCGGTGGTGACATTCCCGCTTGTTTTCAATTTTGCTTGTAGTTGGTTCTTTACGTTTAGGATTTTTCCCATCAGTTAATAAATTTTATATACTTTGCACATTATTTTTACACAAATTTTAGTTCGGCACGTGACATTTTTCAAATTTTACTAATTACTAACTACTTTGCATGCAGGAATGCCCTAGATAAAGAGGATTCCTTCAAATTTTGAACACTTTATTGACAATTTTATGACAAATAAAACCTTAGTGATCGTCTAAAATTTGATATTTTTAGAAAATCGTACAAATAAAGAAATTTACAGTAGATTTTAAGTACATAGATGATAATTAGTCGCCGTCTGAATAAGCAACTTCCTTGTCTTGGTTTTACAAACAATTTGATTTTCCCTGCATACCGTTTTGTTTTTTTTTTAAGCAATGGATAAACTTTTCTTAAATTAGTCACTTGAAAAACTATTTTTCCTAGCATGTGATACTCCATCTGAAGAAAGCTCTTTTTTAAGCACAATCTGCCATAATAAAAACAAAAGTTAAAAAGTTATGTAATAGAAAAGTTTTTAGACCGACTTATTAATTGTTGGAAAATTTTTTTGGGTGGAGGGTCCTTATTTTTGAGAAAAACTACTTTTTTAACTTGCCGACGTTTCGGTAATTTTTATTACCATCTTCAGGGCAATTAATTATGAGTTTTCCTGGTCACCATAAAATATATATAAAACCAGGAAACAAACAAGATAAAATCGTTGGGTATTAAATTAGTGTACCTTATAACATATATACACATATATATATCACTTATAAAGAGGTACAACTAATTATCAGACTGTAAAGCCGTGTAATGGTAATGACACGAATGTGTCATTACCATTACACGCATTACAGTCTGATAATTAATTGTACCTTTATAAGTGATATATATATGTGTATATATGTTACATAAGTACACTAATTTAATACCCAACGATTTTATCTGTTTGTTTCCTGTTTTATATATATTTTATGAGTGACCAGGAAAAAAACTCATAATTAATTGCCCTGAAGATGGTAATAAAAATTACCGAAACGTCGGCAAGTTAAAAAAGTAGTTTTTCTCAAAATAAGGACCCTTACCCAAAAAAATTTTCCAACAGTTAAAAAAGTTACTTCGAATATCTTGAAAACAAAAGACTATCGAGCATTCGTTTTTATACCAAAATATTAGCCTCAAAAAGTGTCCCAGTAATGTAAAAGTCTAAAACCTGTCTGACCCAGGGTTACTATTACTATAGCCAAAAAGGGAAATAACAAAATTTCCATTTTTTATAAAAAATTTCAAAAACGGCTCCAGTTAGCCGTGAATTTTTAACGGATTTGAAATCAGCATAAGATTTGCTAAAACCTATCCCATTTAACCAAACTTGTAGCTCTTACCGTTTCTGATATCCCAATGGTGAACATCGAACTTGGGACACACGGTATGATCTTTATTTAACAATATAATTGTTCGCACAAAGTAGGCATCCTCTTCAGTTTTTGTAAATACCACCTGCAAAATTGCAAACGTTTTTTCTAAATTCTTTGGTTGTAAATGATGAGAAGCTTTAACTTTATATGGGTGATATTTAGTTTTCCTCAATATTTTTGAGATGCGAAATTTGGAGATCCCTACTACTTTCTATTCCCTACAGGATAGCCACGGATTTGCTTCGATGCTCCCCAATAGCACCATTTCCAAAACATTGTTTTTTGATATTTCTTACTCTTTGTTTGTTTAAAACTGTAAGCTTTCAGATTTGTTGGATACGGATGCGGCCAATCAGGATATCTATAATATTGAAGGCAGTAAATACAATATTAGAACTCCTTTATATTAAGAAAAAAACAAATCTGAAGCTTTGTCATTTTCTCTACATTCAATATGCTACAATGTCATACTATTCAAAGTCATTATATATGACTTTTTGCTGAAAAATATGATTAAACACCAACAATTACTTCTTCAGACCCGCTCTGACTTTTATTGCTGAAAACATAAAACTCTTTGGTTTTTCGTGTTACTAAGAATAATAGATTTTATCGAACATTACATTTGAATACAAAATGAAAAATTTTCCTTTTATATAAATAAGTAAATTATGCAGAACTGTATTTTTGTGAAACTGAAAAATTACTCTATACAATGCTATCCATGACAATTATGATTTTTCATTTAAAAAAAAAAAAATTAAGTTGATCTATAACTCGAAAACTATACAACATAAAAGAAACTGGAATACCTATATCACTGAAATTAAAAAAATATATACAATCAAAAAATATTTAAAATTATTAAACTGGAATGAGATATAGAAACCTTAAAAAATATGGGAAAAGGCGTTTTTTCCAATATAACGAAAAACAAAAAAGGAGATGTCAGATTTTCAAGTTGGCCATGAGATTTGTCACAAAAAGTAGGATATAATTATTAAATACCCCAAGTCTCTAACTCTATTAGTCACAGAAATATCTGACATTACCTGGTGAAAACATGGAAAGTGGGACACCCTGTACATCACATGTTAATAATATCTAATAACAATTTTGAGAGACTCCTGAAGATTGTGTTATAGTTTTTTAAAATTGTCTAGACTAGATTTCCGTTTCATAATCTTTTAACTTTTTCCATATTCTGGCGGAGGTGCCGGCTCTAGCAGGGTGAACTAATTTGTGTTGTAATTTAAATAACAATAGTGAAAATATGTTCAATATGTAATTCTCGTAATCGTCCTGATGATTTCCAGAAATAATGAAAGAACTACAGTATTATTTCCGGGGAATGCGTTATGATTTGTAAGCAGAGTGAAAGGTTTATTTCTGAAAATAAAAGTTTTTGATAACCGTTTAAACTTTTTAATAATAATTTATTGTCAATATTTTGTTTAATTTAAAATACTGTGAATTATACTAATAATTCAATTTCTTCTAGTATTGGCTAGGATGAGATAGTTGTTTCAGTAGATTTTACATTCATTTGTGACAAAGTGTTGGTTAATTACTTGTACCTAACATTTGTATATTAGCATGATCAGAAAAGAACACATAGAACTATACATACTTATAAAACAGTTAGGTAATTTTTTTTGTTTAGTATTGAAAGTGAAGATAATGTGATGTGTTGAATGTTTTTTTTTAAATAAATACCTAAATATTATTTCTTAAAGCATATAATAGAACACATTTTCTGATGATGTTTTCTTATTGAAATAAAATTGATTCGAAAATGTAAAATTTATTGAAAAAAATTTATAACTAGACAAACTTACACGGGATGTTTTGCAGGTAATTGGTTATGCACAATGGCCAATGTTGCCTTTTTTGTCAGTACTGAAAAAAAAAAATGGCGAAAACACCATTAATTGACCTTTATTTTGATATAGAATTTTAATTATAGAATAAATCAATGAATGTTAAAGAATATTTATTTTAAATCTTAACTAATTCTGCCTACTTTACACATTGATATCTTTTTTTCTTCACAAGATAAATTTGATTTATCTTTTTCATAGCTAACATTGGTATAGTCTAAGGAACATTTTGTTCCATACGATGTATAGTTATATTTCAAAAAATAAAGTAATTAGATGCCACGGTATCGATATTATGAAAATGCAATTGCACACAATTTGATGAGATTTGGAAAATTATAAAAAAGGATTTTCTTATATTTTAATCTTACTGTAACATTGTTTAATATTATTTAATATTGAGGTCAAAATTCAGATGTCAAAAAGAAACAAATATACAAAATAAATGTATGGTTAATAATTTGAAAACTAAAACAACCTGATCCTGACAAAGAAAACAATAATCGAAATTTTCTTCAATTGTATCATTCTTATCTGCTGTTGTGTATCTATAGTTTTTACATTTACATTTCCTGCAACAATTTACACCATATTTAACGAAGATGCAATTGAGTATAGCAGCAATAAAGATCTATTAAAAATGTCTTAGATTTAAAGATGTAGTGTTCTGTATTGATAAAATTGGACTTCACTGCCCATTTTTTGCTCATTTCTAGCCATAATCTAGTGGACGCTCTTCTTGTATAAAAGCCAAGGATTGAAAACCAGATTTTCATTTGCAATATGATATATGATATATGATATACTTTAAACAAAAAATTATCTAAGAATATTCTGTCTAAATGCATTGTTAGTCGACGGACCTTGGGGACTTTTCTATCTGTTGCAATTTTAGTTATTTTGATAATTTTTTTAGAAATTACACATAATGACGAATTTTTATGAATTATATTTGGTGGAGGCGTTTTCAAATAAAGCAGTATTTTTTTTTGTACAAATTCAACCTAGAAATGAAATGTTATCCTCGTTAAGCTCGTCTAACTATTTTTATAAAACACAATAAACTCGACTCCGCATCAAATATGCGGATTATTTTTTCTTTTCTATTTATTAGAGGTCAGAAAATAGTATGCGTTCGGCGTACTCAAAAATGGGAGTAGCTAAAATTTCAGAAAAAATCATCAGACTGCGTAACTTGTAAGAAATTTCCTTTATTTCTAACCTCAAGTGATTTAAACAAGTAATTTCTTTACTTTGTTGTACAAAACCTTTTCCTCAAAATTTTTCGATATCCCTTGTTAGTACATCAAACACTATTTTCATTTAAGTAGAACATTATTTTAATAACGCATCCTGTCAAAGCGTGAAATTTGTGGTAAAAATTTACAAATCGAGTAATTAAGTTTGATACAATTTGACTGAGATTGAGAAAATTTTAAATGCATATTGCAATTGAAAATTGGGTGAAAGCGGACAGTTGAATGCAGTTCTCTTGACACAAGATTCTAAGACGTTTATTACCTCTTTATTGTAAATATGGCACCTACACTTAGCAGAAATTGCATTTGTGTTAAAAAAGAGTCTAAAATTTAAGAAAAGTAAAAGTAAAACATATAAATATGAGACAGCAGACGATGATGATATACAGCGCTTTATAAAAGTATGGAAGCCTCCTATATCCTTTACTTTTGAAATATTTCAAACAAAAGTACTTTGACTGATCATTTGCCGTATTCTGACGTACCACTCATTTCAAAATCTGTGAAGTCCGGCGACAGGTGACGTCATGTCATTTTCTAAATAGCTACCCATATTTTTAACGGTGGTGTTGAAAAGTACACCATTTTTTGAATTTATCCACTTAAAATGTTAAACATATTACATAAGAATATTTCCTAGAAAAAAAAAGAAAAAAATTGAAAATATTATTTCCCATGTAAAAGCAAACTCTTAACTCAAAAGAAGCATATAATAAACTAAATAAATAATAATAATCTGGTGTAAGTGCCAGTATTAGTGATAGTCATTTCAATTAAAACGATAATCTTTTTTAACAAAATATCAAAGATTCGAGATTTATGTTCTTAGGAGATGGTGATAGAAGATGAAATTTTAATGAAAGATACCTAAATCCTGACTATTTTTAATATTCATTTTGATACTGATTTATATTTCGTTTCCAAAGTTTCAATATACTACCTCGGTTCGAAATGTATACAAAACTGTATGTCCAAAAGTGCAACAAATGATGAATCGGGATATTTGGGACTTGAAGAAAATCCTCATTGTATAACTCGGTAATTGGGAACAGACCATAATATCAATATCGATGATTTGCAAAATAGAAAAATATGACGCCTACAAAGTATGTTGAAAAATGATCCTGTTAGACGAGTGGAATTTTGCAATAATTTATTGAAAGAATTAACCTGGATCCCCATTTTACTAAATTCATTCTTTTCAAAAATGAATCACTTTCACAATAAATGGTATTGTTAATAGGCAAAGTTGTCTTTATTGGTCTCGTGAAAATACTCCCTGAATAGAAGAAGTCCACACACAACACCAGGAAACAGTTAATATTTGGTTTGGCATTATTGAAGAACATATTATTGGACATTCATTCATTGAGGGCAATCTTAATGCTAATAAATACTGGAATTTGCTAAGATGCGAAATTGTCCCAGCGTTTAAAGAGCTCTTGCCAAATCGCAATAACCCAGAATTGCCCGTTGTGACAGTCTGGTTTCAAGATGACGACGCTCGTCCACATAATGGGGGTTCAAGTGATACATTTATGCTACAGTGGATAGGTAGAAGAGGACACGTAGATTGGCTGACTCGATCACTCGACTTAAATCCACAAGACTACTTTTTGTGGGGGTTACGGCAAAGATATGTTTATAGAAATAGGCCAGAAGATGACATAGAACTCTTTGAGTTCACGTTTGGCAACAAATCAACATCACTTCGAACATTTGCTGTGAATTTTCATTAATATTTTTGTTCATAGATAATATTTTCCTTATTAATTTTAAAAACAATTTTCTTATTTAATATGTTAACTTATATTGTTGAATTCTAAAAATCGTATATATTTCAAAACTTCTGGCAAAAACATGGGTAGTCATTTAAAAACAGAACATAATGTTTCCAGTCGCCTGACGACAGATTTTGAAATAAGTGATACGTCAGAATACGCAAACCTTTTGTTTGAAACATTTTTCAGAAAAATAAACAGGATGTTTCCATACTTTTGTAATGCCCTGTATAGATGATATAAAGATATTTTTCATTGTTTTTTTCTTTGTCAGGATCACATCTGTTTTAATTTTCATGTTATTGAATTTATATTCTGTACAATTCTTTATTTTAGTGTCACAATTACACCAAGGTGGTTTTCTTTTTTTGAAGCCGATGATGGGCTATGAATTCTTATAATGTCCCTTTTTACTCAACTAGGAAGCCCTCGTTGAGACCAGCTATGTCACAAATAGGACAAGGCTTTGTTCATGTTTTTGTAAGGCCTATTTTTTTATTTCTCCCTTAGCGGGGTTATTATTTTTTTCTATTAAATTGGGCGCCACGTGACTTGTTGCCATGAAAATAATTTTAGGTTTTGTTGCCTTGGTATTTAATGGTAGGAATGGAATTTTCTCAAGGTCGATTTTTATTATACGGAGAGGTAAGGTAGCCTGTTCTTAACCTCGTAGAATTTATGTGTGCCTTTGGCTATGTTGGAAAAGCTGAGTAAGACTTCCGCCATTCCTCTTGGGCGGTCCTGGCTTGAGGGACTTGTTTCTACCTCAGACATTGTAGCTGAATTATTTAATCAAGCGACTTATGCTTTTTTATTTATTTATTAAGGCCAAAAAAAATTCACATGGGGTGTTTGGTAATTTGGCTTATTTCTAGCCTGAAAATGATTTTAAGGAATACTGAAAATATTTTTTTTCAGTCAGCTTTTATGTAAAAATAAAATTGAACAGCGGGTCCGTGCAAAAATGTCTTTTCACTTCTCTGCAAATGCTTTTAGAACTACGAAATTTATTTTTCAAAGTCGTTGAAGGCCAAAAAAATAATTTGAACAGAGAGTTCCTTACAAAATTGAATTTTACCAACGAGATCAAGGTGATTTGTGAAAGTGTAAAATTTATTTGACTAAGCCGTTAAGACTAAAAATAAAATTGGACAGGGAATCCTTTAGATAAAATTTACAATCACACAACACTTTCAAAAAATTTCTTGAAAAATTGTTGAAATTCAGCAGACTGGACAGCAAAAGTTGACCTACAACTGGAATATTATTCACCTGCCTAAAAAGTCGCGCAAAACGTCACAACTTTTCTTAATAGTGAACGATTTGTAAAACCAAAAAAAAAAAACAAATTTATTAAAAGTCGGATTGGGAAAAAAATTTGTTTGAGCCATGTGTTTTTTTAATTCTTATTCTTAATACTATTTGATTAAAATAAAAATAAATTTGAAAATTTATTTTCAAACGATTAAGTCGAAAGTTATTAGAAATTTAAAAATTAATTTTTTTTATGTCCTGGTGGACTAACAAAATGATTTAGATGAAATTTATTTTTTGTAAAAATTTTGATCCAAATCGATCCTCAAAACTCAAAAAATTTCAATAAATTCTGAAACTTTTATAGCAGCCTAGTAAACATCCGGGAACCTTAGAACTAACCAAATTTTGTTGAATAAATGAATTTTAAGTCAAGTGAAGCTTTCATTTTAAAACATTTTCTAAAATAGAACTAAGGTTCGAGGCTCGCAAAAAAAATTATTTTTGGAAAAAATGATTCTCTAAGTATGTAAGTCAGTTCCTTACCTTGTCCTCGAAGATCTCAGATGATGATTTTCTTTTGCATAAACGTTTAATTTTTTATTTTTAAACAGCCTAGTTCGTAGGAGCCTACTTGTGGTTTTTTAAGTTTAATAAATAAAAACAATGCTAGATTTTTACAGTAAAATCTGATTATGGAAGCCAAAATTCACGGATGATAAAAGCTGTCGAAGTGCTTCTGATTCTCTGCGGTGAATGTTTTAAAATTACTTTATAGGTGGTGGACGTAGTCTTCGTGTCTTGGATACCAAAAAATAACCCAGCCTTGTGCGTGGAGAAATTTCTTAGTGCCTATTTTACGTCTTCAGGGGCCCGTGTGAGATCTATTACCTGTGAAACGGTTAACGAGGGACTGTCCTAAGGGCTCTAGATCAGTTGGTGTTTAATAATGGGGTTCACACCTGGTTTCAAGTTAATTATTTGTCGTTCGTGGAGGACATCAAGTCTGTATGAATGCAAAAAGTGAAAAATTATACTTAAAAATTAATTTAGTACCACGACATCCTGTGGGTGAAGCCGTGTGGTAGAATTATCTTAACTTGTCTGAAACTATTTTAATTTAATATTAATTGTTATATATTTAATTGACTTTGTAAAATTATTTTTTAGGTGTGTGACTAGCATCTTTTAAAATTCGTATGATAGAAATGCAGAAATTTAGGTTTTGCTATTTTATGATGGCTTTGGCCACTAATAATTATTTGCTTCTGTCGACTACTGAAATTAAAATTTTGTTGGGCCTTCCAGATTGCAGTAAAATCATTCAGACCGGTTTATAATTATTGCTTATGAATATTTATATGAAATTTTGCCATTTTGATGTTTGTAAATGCATCGCGGGTGCTCGCCGTCGTGCTTTTGCTGCGGAGCAGTTTTTTAATGAAAATTAATTTTACTAATTTAGCTTTTAAAAATCGGAGAATCGAGATAAAATTGCGGTTTGATGTTTTGAATATGGTTTTATATTCTTTATCTAATTTGCTACAAAAAAATGGTGTGACATGTGATATTTTAAATTCGTGTAATTTCGGTCTCGGGTATTTTTTGAATGTTACTAATGTGTTCTGGGTGATTTTTTGGTAACATTATTTTTTCTCGAGATAATTAAATTTTTTGTAGAATTTTTGGTTTTACAACAACAGCTGAATGTTTATTTAAATAGTAAATATTATCATATAGTGTTACAATAAGAATAAGATTATATGAAATTCTTTTTCCATGCTCTTTTAAAGTTCAGTAAAATGTATCCGCCATTTATATTTTTACAATATCGACATCATACATTTTAAGACATCTAACCAGTTTATTTTTGAAATGCAACTCTACATTGTAAGGAACGATATGACTATACGTAAATAAAAAAAATAATAACAAAATTGATATCGTCAGAAAAAATATCAGTGTGTAAATTTAACAGAAAATTTATAAAATTTTAAAATAAATGTTTTTTAAAATTGCATTGATTTATTTATACCTCATAGAGGATACCAAAATAAAAGGTCAATTAATGGACTACATGCTAAACAAAATTCAAATCAGCAGAATCATCGAAGTAAGATTTCGAGAGTTCTGTAGTACAGAAGAACACTTATTTTATAGATTTTCCGCAATTTTTTTAAGTACTACTTTTCATACTATTAGAAATAATTTTCATCAATGATTCCGTCATATTTATTTACATAACATTTCACTGATATTTATTTTCTCAAGGACATAAGTTAAAAAAGAGCATATGATTTACACGAACGTTTTGTTAGGAATGTAGAAACTTTATAAAATAATTATAAAATTTTATAATAGCATGAAAAGCTATGAATAATATTGATTTAAAATTAAGCTTTTGTGCAAGATACTGCAAAAATAACAATGGACAAAAGAAACCTCTATAATAGCCGTTCTTTCTTCTGACCTTTTATAATGTGACACCCTTTAATAACCGAGACCTAAGGAAAATTATTAGAATTTTATGGTAAGAAGCGAGAATATAAAACCAACTAAGAAGTAATTTGTTGGTAGCAAAGGACTTCATCAAAGTCAACAGACTTTGATTCTGAAGATATTTTTAAATAATTTAGAACAGCGGCTTTAAATTAGCTGGAAGGTTAATAACAGTGCAAAAACAGAAATTTATTAAATTCAGGGTTTCACAACATTAAATTAAATTAGTTAAACACTGCAGTTAATATAACCCTCTGCATCCCTAAAGGTACATTCAGGTACTATGAGGGGGGGGGAGGTAGCCACATATTTAGAGACAACGGACACACACCCAATATCCGAATATGCTAGAATTAAATTTGAAAAATTTAGAAAATTCCCTAGCTTGTCGAATAAGTCAGTTAGTTGATCTGGTATTATTAGGAATGATTTATTGATTTAAAAAAATTGCAAATTGATTTAAGCTTATTTAGGATAAGTTTAATTCAGAACTTCAGATCTCTCACATTTTACCACAGTCGAGGAAGGTAAAGGACTTTAATTTGTGAGTGTATTTACAAGATTACGTATAAAAACTTTAAAGAGGAGAAATCGAAGGACTCCTTGAGGCAGTAGGTAATTATGACCTCAGAATATCAGATTCATAAATAATATTTCGCCTCTTATTGATCCATAAATGTATGCCTGTGTGTGTATAAATAAATATAATTTTTTAAATTTTTTTTAATGGGTAAATTACTATTAAATTAACTATTATTTAATATAGGTGGGTGTGCAAGTATGTATATGGATGTGTATACACGTGCGTATGTATGTATACATGTGTATATATATATATGTATGTATGTATATTATTGTATATATATATATATATATATATATATATATATATATATATATACATACATATATATATATATATATGTACACATGTATACATACATACGCACACACACACACATATATATATATATATATATATATATATATATATATATATATATATATATATATATATATATATATATATATATATATATATATATATATGTTGTTTTTTTCAGGTTTTCGCGGGTGGTGAATGTTAAATCCCGCGAGAGAAGTCTTCAAGATGTCCAAAATTTTATGGTCTACCAAAGATTCACAAAGAAGGAGCTCCTCTAAGACCAATTGTTAGCTCAATAGGGTCACCCACACAGCAGTTAGCAAGACACTTAGCCAGACAACTACAACCATTTGCCGAGGAAGTTAAATCCTACGTGAAAAATGCAGACCATTTCATTGAGTTATTAAGAAATCAGACCGTCCAAGCGGAACATCTTCTAGTGAGCTTCGATGTCATATCCTTGTTCACCAACGTACCCGTAGAGGAGTCACTCGACATTATCAAGCGAAAATATCATCCAGCAGATCATATTCTTAGGCTAACTCAACATTGCCTAAATAATACCTATTTTACATACAATGAGCAACGCTACAGACAAACCGAAGGAGCCCCGATGGGCTCCCCCTATCTCCAGTTATTGCCAATCTCTTTATGGAGGATTTAGAAACTCGAGCACTACAATCTGCACCATTAAAACCAAGCCTATGGCTAAGGTACGTCGACGACACATTTGTAATTTGGACTCATGGAAGAGAGAATCTCACTAACTTCTTAGAACATCTGAATAGTATTCACGACAAAATTAAGTTCACCATGGAGGTAGAGACTGACAGTCAGCTACCATTTCTCGACGTACTGGTCAAGAAGAAGCAGGACGGAAGTCTAGGCCACACAGTTTATAGAAAACCCACTCACACTGACAGATACCTAAATGCACAGTCACACCACCATCCAGCACAACTAAACTCAGTAGTAAAGACATTAGTCACACGCTCGCAGAGACTAGCAGATGCAGACAACCTCAAAGAAGAAATGTCAACTCTTCACAAAGCGCTGCGAAAGAATGGGTTCACACAACAAAGAATACAGAAGTTGTCAAAACCATCTCGGCCGAGAAATCAAGAGGACTCCGAACAACCCATAGCAAAAGCCTATCTGCCATACATAAAAGGAACAACGGATAAAATAAGCAAACTTCTACGTAAACATAAAATAGAAACAACTTTTAAGACCGACAAGAAAATCAGCACCATTCTTCGAAATCCAAAGACCAAAATTGCTCTAGAAAGTCAAGGGGTATATGAAATACCTTGCCAAGATTGCAACAAATCATACATAGGACAGACCAACAGAAAAATAAGTGCAAGACGCGAAGAACACATAAACGCTGTTAGAAAAGACGAGAGAACATCATCTTTAGCTCAACATGTCAAAACTACAGGACATAGGATTGATTTCGACAAAACAAAAACACTAGCCAATATCGAGCATTACAAGTCAAGAATCATCAGAGAGGCCATAGAAATAGAGAAAAGACCACACAATCTAAATACACGAGATGACACCCAAAGACTACCTACCACATGGAAGCCTGCTCTGGTATTGCATGCTGCTGTCCATGAGGAAGCAAGAAACATAACGCAACGAACACACGAAGAGGAACCAACCAGAGCTAATCTAATAGGACCAAGTACACGGAGTCGCGCTCGAAATCAGGAGATGGGTGCAACAGACCGTGACATAAGCACAGACACACGCATGCGCGCCCGAACAGGACCGATTACACGAAGCCGCGCTCAAAATCAGGAGATGGGTGCAGCAGACCATGACGCCCGGAGTGTGTCGAGAGCAACAGAGCGTAACATAGGTAGAGTATATAAAGAACTACCAGATCCAGAAAACGTCATTTCAGTTCGAGTTACCAGAAGCCGCAGTAAGCAGTTATCTGTTAGAACCTGAAGATGGCAGATGAGATTCTGCCGAAACGTCGTTCAGACAACCACGGTCCCTCTCGGGGCCTATCACCTACGCGGGAGTATACCCGGAAAACGAATTTAACATATATATATATATATATATATATATATATATATATATATATATATATATATATATATATATATATATATATATATATATATATATATATATATATATATATATATATATATATATATATATATAGATATATATATATACAGATATATAGATATATATATATACATACATACATACATATATATACACATGCATGCATACATACGCACATGTACACACATCCATATACATACTTGCACACCCACCTATATTAAATAATAGTTAATATAATAGTAATTTACCCATTAAAAAAAATAAAAAAAATTATATTGCCAAATTTCCAACAAAAAATAGGGCCGAAATTGCTTACGACCTATTAGTAATAAATTTATTTGTGAAACTACCAAGCACTCATATAAAGTCGTAGCCGCATTGAATGTATAAATGTAAATTAATTATAGAGAACTAATAAGAAAACTAACTACTGACTCCCTAAGCAACTTCATTATTGTAGACTGTTTTTAAATTACTCTAGTCATTTTATATTTTTGAAACGATCATAGATAGAGTCATATTCATACAGAAGTAACATGACCGATTGCCCAATGGCGTGTTCACGCCGTTCATGTGACAACTGTAATATTACATGACCATATTGTCATTTTGCACTCTTGAGTCTTATTTTTACATCTGCGACGGTTTCATGACGTCGCATGGATGACTCGCACATATTTTTTGGAAAAAAAAGTAAAAAAAACAGATAAGCACACCTGATATTATTTAATAGTCATGCTACTTGATTATAATACGTGCAAGAAATATGAAATTTGGTGCAAATTTGTTAAATAATTTTGGATTCTGAAAGTATAAAATTATATTGTGTGTTGTGGTTATGAGCAATCAGAGCCGTTTCTAGGGTATTTTGCATATGGAGAGACTCTGAGACCTCCACACAGGAGAACATTAAGTGAGGGGGGTTAACACAATGAAGCGAAATTCTTAAATTTTGACCACTAAGTGAGAAAGAAAGAAACGTCGGATATAATTTTGACTACTTACATTTATCTAAAAACTGGTTGGTTGAGTTTAGGGGGTTTGAAAAATGTGAGAATGAACTCGTCTTTAAACTTTATAAGAGATGTTCATTCTCGTATTTTTTTCATAGCAGCAAAAAATTGGTCAATTTTTATTAATGATATATGAATCGTACCGAGGCTGTATTGAACCTCTGTTACGACTACCACTATTTGGAGCGCGATATTACTGTTTATGGGTCGTGGTCGAGGTTGTTTTCAATGTTAATGTAACGTCTGTTACTGCTATCATTTTTTGGACGCCATATTTTCATTTATGGGTTGTATGGAGGTCATATTCAAAATCAATATAACCTCTTTTACAACTCCCTTCAAATTTATATACTACTTTGTCTCAAGTCTTATTGAGGTCTTATCACGTTTTTTAATTACCTTTATTCTAAAGTCCAAAGACAATGAAATATTCGGTGATGAGCAAAATTGGCCTTCTGAAAGGGGGTCCATGGGACCCAAACTTTTTGTATTTGACTTTACAAAAAACTATATTCTTGATGAAAGATTATAAATCATGTCTACTATATCAAGCCAATGAAATATATTTTGTTATTATATATTTATATATTAAATAAAGCTGATGTAAATTGAAATATTTTACACATTTGGCTTCATAAAATGGGGTTAGGATAAATTTAACAGTTTGAAATTTGAAAGGTCTAATTTAGTTACAAAAATGTCAATGTCAATAACAAAAAATTATTAAAATATATGACATGAATTATTATTGACAGTATCGAATGACGCTGCCAATTAATTATTTAAAAATTTTAATGAAACATATCAAGGTACGCTATTGAAATTTAATTGAGGTAAGTGAAGAATTAAATAGTATGATTTTTCTCTTAGATCAGGATGATATATACTGGTATAAGAAAGTTATGTGCTCGCCACCTCAGATATTTTGCTAAAAATATTCATAAATCTTAGCTACTGGAAATAATTAGCCATAATTTTCAGTATCGAATTATTAGTTAACTCAGAAAAAAAGCGTTCTACAGCCTGTATTTATGGAAACTTCTATTCTTAAACTGAAGGTTTTTAACGACAATTGAAGTCTTGCTAATAAAAAGTGAGGCACCCAGTATATGTGTCTGTTTGTGTGTGTGCGTAGTATTCAAAATCAAGATATTGCAGTATATGGATAACTTTTGAATATTTTCAACTGTTATAGCTTTATTACAGGACAATTTCAAATATTAGATACCAATTAATTTTAAATAGTTTAGGCTGTGAGGATGAATTAATGAAAGTATTTTTAATATTAATGTAAATTTGCCATAAATTTGCATATAAACACATTATTTTAAAACAACAAATACAAATGTCGCTATATAAATATTTCTCTTCTGGATGAATATAAATTAAATACAAGCATATAAAGGTATGGACAGTATTAAATAGAATCGAAGCACCAATCAAAATACAATTCATTTCAATTAATTCGTGGTATGGTTGCAATACGAATACTAGTTTAAAATTTCTGTGGTTGTAATACAATTTTTAATTTGAATTAATGTAAAACTGAAATACGTTTCCAACAATTTTTGCTAGCGTGTTTACTCAATTTAAACGATACAGTTTATTTTTTTATTTAAAGTTTCAACTTTTTTTAAATTTATGGGATTTCTTTTAATTTATAAATATGTAGATATAACAAGTATTACCCTGTACTTGTTATATCTACATATTTATAAATTAAAAAAAATCCAACAAATTTTAAAAAGTTGAAACTTTAAATAAAAAAATAAATTGACATTTCCCACTCATGTTTCTTCTGATATTCTTATAGTCACAAAAAAATATTTTTAATAAAAGTTGCAGTAGTTTTATCATAGATTACAAATAGGGAAAAAAAGACAATTGATTTCAAAATGATGGAGATATAAATATAAATTATATTTTTTAAATGTAACACCCTGTGTTTCATTGCACTACTCAATTTATAATTTCATTTTGATTACAACCATTTAGGACATTACATTTATTCCTAACTAACTTTTCGAAATATTTATATTTTTTCTATTGTATATTATATAGGGTATTTCAAAAAACAACTCTATAATTTCAAAGCATGATTTTTTGGCGAAAATAAGTCGAAAACCTCACTTGTGTCCTAAACGGCTTTGTTTGTAAGGTACAGGATGCCAAGAATTAAAAAAAATCGGTTTTTCTAAAAGATTTAAAAAAATGCTTAATTAGAATGTTGAATTTTGGCATATGTTAGTATCGTATAAGTAGACATTTTACGCATAATCAGATTTTTTTTAATTTCACCACTGGTCTGCATAGAATCAACATCAATTAAATGTTTATAGAAAAATATGATACGCCACTGTTTTCTATTCAGTTTGATAACTCCTGATATGTTATTTAATAAAACTACATAAAAGTCTTAAATTTTTTCTGTACGAAGTATATTTCTCTAATGAAAACATGTTTTTATGTTGCTTGATTTTAAATGCAAATATTTGAAAAAACTGTTTTTTTTTTGTTCAGTCATGCTGCCCTACTAACATGAAAGGTCCTATCTGCAATTTCATTATTTTGAGATAATTCACCTTTTTACCTGATTTTGGCAGAAAATACATGTATTTAATTTGTTTTTTCTTATACCCATAACAATAAGCTTTAGTATACAGCAGAATATAATGAAGTATAAGGTATTTTGTTACGCTTGCCAGATTTTGAGATTTTTGAAGAAAATTGTAGTTAGGACAATTTTTCTATGTTCACGTATCAATTTTTTAAAATGCGCACTAACACAATAGGTCCAAAAATAAAAACAAATAATTTATTAAAAAGTTTTAATGAGTATGCCATAAAACAGCACATGGATATTTTTCAGATTTTTTTCCAGTGGAACAAAGCTCTCATTATAAGCTACAATCCGCGGGTAAATATGATTTCTTTAAAAGTATCTAGGCGAGGCAACATAATGACCTAAAATTTAAAAAATATATTGTTTTTCTATTTATTCAGGCAATTTTGAAATGTTTACCTTTTTGTAGGTCAGTCGATACGATTAACTCTTCCTTGGATTTAATTTTGTCTGCGTCTCGTTGATATTCTTTTCGAGCATCAGAATACTTAAGTTTATGAATTGTCCATTTTTTACAAACATCACATTCAAAAACATTCTCAGGGGTAGCCTCATGTAAAGTGGATTTTTTATGAATTTTAAATTCTTCGCAATCCTAGCATTCTCCATTGCCAAGGGCGGCAAACGATATATTTAAGTCATCAGATACAACTTTCCTATAAAGTTCGTAAGAAAACTGTGTGTTTGGGTACTTTGACTGAAAGTCTTTAAACATATATGTTATGGTGATGTAGCTAGGCAGGTAATTTTCTATTCGGCGCGTGCTCTCGCCTGTAGTGGGATATGGTTGGGTTGATATGTATTATTTCTATCAACTTTGTGAGAGGAGGTACGTCGTCTATTATCCTTTTTGGGTGCTATTAATTTAGGGTCAGTGTTACGTATATTTTTTAGTATTCTGTCGTTTTCTTTATCATAGTCCAGCGTAGCTAAAAAAAGTCTTCCAAACGCATATTTCTTCATTTTTTTTCAGACCGTAAGTAATATTTAAAGGAGTGAACTTTCCGTGAAAATCGGTGTTTAGAAGTGTTTCTCTGTTTAAGAGTTTTTTTAATACCATTATAAATAAATTGTTTTTGTTGTTCTTTTGGTAACAACCAGTATTGTTTGTTAAGGTCTAATTGTCTAGTGTACCTTTTAATTTTCCTTGCACAGTTCATTTTACATTTGCAAGACTTTTTTACTCGATGATCTTTTACCTTATTCTCTATTTTATGTTTTTCCCTCCGGATTACACTGATTTCCTCCAGATTTCTTCGGATTACCCCGATCGATTTCCTCACGATTATTAAAGATTTCCTCAGATTTCCTCAAAAAGTATACACCTGATTTCCTCAGCGGTTTGCCCTCGGAAATTGCTAAATTAAAATACTAGTTCAAATTGTCCTAAGTGCAATTTTTATGCGCAGATAGGACATATTATTTTAGTATATGTACGATCGGACAATTTATCTTAGTAAGAGTGGTGTTTTATGCACTTAGGACAAATCTTTTAGGCATATAACGCGGTGCTAAACTCTTAGATAGGACGTTCTAATTTTGCACACATACTAGTCAAATGTAAGGAGGCAAAAAAAGTAAAAATGTCAAATTTTGCAGTTAGGACCTTTCATGTTAGTAGGGCAGCATGTTATTCTTAAATAAATCTGAAAAAAAAACCGAACTTGTGAACGGATAAGTAAATTATGGCCAAAAAGATAAAAATAATAATAATAATTATTTTTTTGAATCTGGTGATAAGATAAAAGTTTATAATAGATATTAAAGAATTTTACTACGATAAAAAGATCTATGGGGCAAAGGCACTCCATTCCCAAATTATATTTTTTATATTTCAATACCTTTTTTGACACGTCACCAGAATTAAGCTTTAAATAAGTAGAGGAGATGGTACAAATATGGGCTACCATTTTATTTTTTGAGCTCTGAACTGCGCATTTTTTTCTAAAACTTTGAAAAAATCTGGCAACTGACAACCACAATTTATTCTGTATTAAGCGATTTTCGAGTGTTGAAAATATATATGACACAAGGACGAAAAATGCAGTTTTCCGTACGATTACGAAAAATTGCCGGACGAAGCGAAACCGAGGTTGGCAACGGTATAAGTACGAAAAACATTTTCGACCGTATGTCATACACTATTTTTTATCGATTGTAAGAACAAAAGTAATAAATTTTTATTTATTATATTTATTTTATTGTGAATAAGATTTACAGGAAACAACAACTCAGCGGACAAAAGTCCCTACCTGCGTTGAACTTGCAAGTCTTGTTTCGTAGCTAACATTATTTGTCAATTTCTCACCAGACATAGACCGGTTTCGAACTTGTTATGTTCTCGTCAGTATGCCATAAGTAATGGAAAACCAAATAATAAATGCAAACCAGGCTAGTCTATAGCAGACTAAGCAAGACAGACATAGTGAGTATAAATGTATCCCTCTGGTGGTCAGTACTACTACCTGTCAGACATCACTGATGATGATCTTAGCTACCAAACAAACTTGCATTTTTAATTCAACGCAGGTCGGGGCATTTGTCCGCTGAGTAGTCGTTTAGTGTAAATCTTATTCAGTAGTGTAACCCATCAAGGTAAGAGGTCGGAGCTCTTGGTACCTACTATGCAGGTCGCTATCAGTCACTAAGACATTAATGATATCTGACGGGTAGTAGCTCTGACCACCAGAAAGGTATACTTATCACTCACTATGTCTATATTTATTTTAATTGAAAAATCTGATCGTAATCCACATCACTTTGACGTAATATAATAAGGATATCATGACAGTTTGTTTCATTTGTTTATGATATATCCAATATGTTGTTCATAATTGTTTACCGTCCGAAAAGTACTTTTTGTCCTAGGACAAAAAGTACTTTTCGGTCGATAATAGTAGTCGCCTAGCAACCACAATAAAAAGTAATACCTTTTATTAATAAGATGAACTTTTCGTCCAGATATTCGAACCAAAAATGTCACTTTTCTATACAATCGAATAAAAAATATCTATTTTAACAGCAAAAATAGGTCAAAAGAAGTTTATTTGAAATTTAACAAATTCTTTAAAACTGAATAAAAAGTTATAAATTCTTTATAAAACCTAGCAACACAAATTGCAAACATAGAAAATAGAAAATAGATAGAAAAAAACTCTTTTTAAATCTTATTTTAAAATCTTTGACAGAATTAGGAGCAAAAAGCGCACTAGAACAGTCTACAATGAGCCCATAATCCGCACATAAGGCACTAAATCCATTGTTCTCCACTAGCTCATATTTATAGCTATAAAATAGCCCACATTGGAAAATAATCTAAACATGTTCATGGGAATATAAGTTTTTCTTCAATCAAGAAATAATAAAACTAATCATAAAACACGAAGGTCTTACATATTCACTTCAAACCACTATGAAAAATTTCAACCTATCTTTAATAAATTTGGTTATAATCAGATATAATTAGATATTGCAGGTATCTATCTGTGCGGGAAACCTCAATTGTCACTAATGCTTTTAGGAATGCGCCAGTGGCGATAACCATACATGAATATGTTTTAAATTGAACTGGTACTAGGTACATGCAGCCATTTAATAGAATGCGATTCGTATAACTGAAATACCGCGATAGCCCATAATAAATGCCTAGCCCATAATTGTACCATTTTCTCTTTCTCATTAAAATGTACTGAATTATTAGTATTTTAGAAAACACTAAAAAAAGTCATACTTTCCGTCATTTTTGGGAGCTTATAGTTCAAAAGCCAGAAATGTAACGAAACAATTTTTTAGCCTTACATCATATTTTTATTTGAAGAACATTACTATGTAATTTGAGATACTGAATTTTTTTAACATTTTGTTCAAGTATTATTTAAAATTTATAATTTTAAAATGTATTATTCTACATACATATTTCAAAAAGAGAAATTTTATTTAAAAAATTGATACTAAAAAGTATTCAATCATTTTGTAACACTTTTAGTGCTGAGAGTATAGTATGTAGTTTGAATTCTTTATTATTAGATAAAGAGGTTTGTTGTGAGACTTATCGTTAAATTCTCTAAACGGTTTTAACAAATATTTTATATTTTAGGAAATCCTGTTAAAAATTTTAATATTCTTCCACTTGTTTTAGAACATAAAAAATTTAGAACTAATTTTTTACTTTGAGTAATCAAAGTACACATCATTTCTTTAAGACTGGAAAATTAAATTTAAAAGCTACCATAAGAAAGAATATTGTCTCTTAGGTGCTTATCACAATTCTTTTTAGTTGTTACTTATATCGGCCGTGATATGGGCCCAGAAGTTCTTAGGAACCCGGTGTATGCGAATATGATTGCTTATTGCATGAATTAGTTATAATGTCGAAAATGTAATAATATTTTCAGAAGAAAATAGCCAAACAGGTTTTTGTGTCGAGCCAATTTTAAAGTTTAGTAGTTTTTTCTTGGGGGAAGTATGAATGTCGATTAAATATTATTTTAAGGACTACTTTGTTTACAATTTATAATAATATTAAAAATAATAAATAATAATATTGCAATATTTAGTATTTAGTTGTGGTATATTCAAAGCAAACTTTTCTACTAACGAAAACAATAGAAATGTAATAAATATTTTAAATATATAAAGTGTTTCCTTAGGAAGTGATTCCATGGACAATTTTAAAGAAAAAGTATCGATGAACTTGGGTCCGGAAATGGTTCCCTTCAGAGTTATGGTCCTTCAAAGTTAAAGAAAAATAAAAAAACTCTCTAATTATCTTTCGTAATGTTTAACCAAATAAAGGGAAAATGAAGGTAATGACTGGCACCTTATTATGATATTAATGGAAATAAACAGTAACAAGAGTGTTCAGTTATTTAAATTAATAATATTAAACCAAATTCATATACTTATATCAAATATATTCGTAAACTGATCTTGCATTTACTCTACAATTTGTAAATTTTGTTTAATTCATAGCGTACTATGGATATTTCATTGCCTTGGTTTATCTTTGCAAATCTGGGTGAGGTCAGAAAATAAGCAGTAAAATATTTCTTTAAATTTTTGTCCAAAATGGCACTTCTCACGGAAAAAACATAAGATACAATTTTTTATGGAGTTTTAACGAGTAATGTTTTAGGGGTTATCAAATTGAATAAAAAACAGTGCGGTGTCATATTTTTCTGCAAAAATTTTATTGATGTTGATTCTACGCACGCCACTGGTCGTAGGAAAAATACGATTATATGTAAAAACACTAAATATTTTAACTTTTCGACAGCCATATCTTATAAGTGAAGCCGTTTAGGACACAAATCTATATCAAATGTTCGAATTATTTTTCGCCAAAAAATTATGTTTTGAAATTCGGCGGATGTTTTTTTGAAACAACCTGTATATGTTACAATTGTTCATTTATAAGGAAACCTAAATTAAATAGTCCTGAGAATGTCTCTAAATAAAGACGAAACGTAGACCAATTATTGAAATCTGGTTTCCGTTTTTTTACCACTCCCCTATTCAATTCAATTCAATTCAAAACAATTTTATTAATAGTTAATAATTTATAAAGCAAAACATAGAGTGCGGTCCATATGTATGGAATATATTCATTTTAAGCGTAATTATGATGCGCTTTTTAATTAAAAATTCCTTTTTTATCCCCCGAGTTCATCCCTCTGAATTATGACTACCCCCGAAATTTTTTAATTAGGAAAGGGGTCATGAGGCATCTCGTTCGAAAGGGATTTTGATTCTCTATTCATCACTATAAGGTTTTTAATTTGGGGCATTAATTACTGAAAAATGAATGTTGAAAATGAATAATTTTGTGAATGTCTTGTAAACTCAGTTAAGGTATTTTTTTGCCCAATTATTGGTTTTGAAGAAAAATAAATACTGATCTATTGTTGCTTTTAAAGTTTTTAATACAAAATTGTACCCACCTCAACCCCTTACATAAAATGAAGCACAGAATCTCACATAATATTAAGGGGCCTAGTCGGGTAAAAGCTTCGGATATCTGTGTCACTCTCTAGAAAGTTTTTATACATGCGCCACTGAATAATTTTGCTCTTGACTATACCTTCACTGGACGTTTTATTCACCGACTTCATTGAGGTGCGATTGTCAATAGAGGTAACACTTCCTTGCTCCATTTGTAGTGACAAAGATATTTATTTAGAAAATTCATTATAACCAAATGGTACAGAATAAAAGTTTGAAACTTGCTGAGCATAATTATGAAGATTCATTCTAGAAGACATGTATGAATTTTACCTCGAATTTTACCGATTGATATCATAATTCAGGAGCTACATCCCAAAAAAAAAACCCCCCCCCCCCAAGGGGAAAAAAAAAAAAAAAGGCCCCCCCCCCCCCCCCCCCCCCCCCCCCCCCCCCCCCCCCCAAAATTTTGGTTTTTCCCCCCCCCCCGGGGGGGAAAAATTTGGAGGAAAACCCTCCCCACCCCCACCCCGGTTATTCCCCCCCTTGGGGGGTTTTCGGATAACTGTGTCACTCTCTAGAAAGTTTTTATACATGCGCCGCTGAATAATTTTGCTCTTGACTATACCTTCACTGGACGTTTTATCACCGACTTCATTGAGGTGCGATTCCCGATAGAGGTAACACTTCCTTGCTCCATTTGTAATGACAAAGATACTTATTTAGAAAATGTATGATTTTACCTCGAATTTTACCGATTGATATCATAATTCAGGAGCTAATCACGTTCAAATTTCACTTATATTTACAGTATAAATTTTCCCTACATAAAGTGAAAATTTATTAAAATAGATATACATGTACCCTCTAGTACACTTGTATCTACTGATCCTCCAAATTTGGTGTAATTTGACTAAACCGTATGGAAGAAATAAATTTTGAAAAATTACCTTACAAACACTGGTTCGATTAACCCTCTTAAGAATGTATTTCCAATTTGTTTGAATGTATTTCTAATTTATTTTATAATTAAATTAAATGTTCAAAATTACTGCAGTCGCCTTCTGACAATAAGCAAGGCGATTTTTAAATTATCGGATGACATTTTGTATGACCTCAGGGCTTATTTTGTGAATTTCTTCTTATGCAATCCGTGGGTTTGCTCTAATGCTTTATATCGCAATTCCGCTGAATCATTTGTGTGTAGCTGGTTCTATCATAAACGGTTGGAATAAGTAAAAGGCAATACCTGGAATGATATTTTGGAGTGCGTGAGCACGTTGTTTATTACGGAAACTGGATGAAAACAACTGATTTAACACATAATCTTGACAACAGTGCTATTATTGCACTAACACGTAAAAAAAGGAACATAAACTTTAATGTGTTAAACAATGAAAACTGTTTAGAAAATCTAGTATTAACAAACATGTCTGACATATGACAATTCTGTCACAACTCAACTGTTCAAATTCTTGACTCCTACGCCATCTGGTTTGCACAGAACAAAACAAGAACCTTTCTGGGTAGAGATGCATTCCATTAATAGGTCGGGTGACACCGGACACTTGTGCACATCAGGTGCTTTTTTAATTTTAAGTTCCGCTATTACTTGTCTAACTTCTTCACATGTTTCTGTTATATATATATTGAGTTATTTATGTTAGGTTTTGAAAAGTTTGTTTATACAGGATTAATTTTTTTTTTGTAAGAGTATTACCGATCTGGCTAAAAAAAGTTGTTTAATGAGTTCGTTATTTCTTGAGGATTTGAACTAATATTTCCATTTACTTTTACATTTTCTTTTATGTCATTACTTTTATAATTCTCCATATTCCTTACACAGTTTCACAGATTTTTAGAGCCATGCTTGTTTTCATTAATTTGTTTTTTATATTATACAGTTTTTGTTGACTGTATCAGTTCAGAAAGAATATTATATGTTTTAAATTCATTTTGTATATTTACATTTTCTGGATTTCTCTTTACTTTTTTATACAGTACATCTTTTTTGTTCATTGAATTTACCAGACCTTTAGTAATAAAGGGGATCTTTTAATTTGATTTCTTTTAAGTGCAATAGTGTTTTTGCAATTTTTTACATACTGATTCATTTTTGTTATTAATAAGTCAATTGCGTCATCAACACATTCTACAGAATATAAATCTGACCATTGTTCGTTGCTTAATTTTTTCTCATAATTTATTATATTCAATATATATTTTTCTCCTATTTTCATTAATTATGTTACTTTTTGTTTCAGATGGAGATACATATTGTAATATAACAGAGTAGTGATCAGTTAAGGGCTTTCGCTCGGTGCGTGACGGTAGCGCCACCAGAAGTATGAACTAAAGGACGCTATTTACTCAGTACACTTATGGGACTTAACAATAACAAATTTTTTATTGTTAAAATAAAAAATATATAAAATGTGAAAAAAATCCTCAGTGACAAATAAAATCAGTTGCTGATTTATATTTACTGGAGTACAACAAAAAAATGTAAGTATAATATATAAACAAATTATTTAAAACTGTGAAGAGGTTAAGTAAAGTCAATTTAAAGCATAACAGAGACCAAAAATTAATAAAAAACAAGGAATAAAAATAAGGACATAACTAGATAACTATATCTTGAAGATATTGTAAAATGTTTATTTATTAACAATATACTGAAATATTTATTTGAATATTAATTTTTAATTTATTTTTATAAGAAAAAATGGACGTCATCATCAAAACTGGGTTTCAAGCAATAAGTCATCAAATTAAGTTTCAACCCGAGACTGAAATGAAAGGTATAAATATAGTTTAAAAAAAACTAAAAAACACGCTTTTAAAGCACATCAAACTAAAAAGTGAAAAATAATTATTAATATAAACTGAAAACAATAATGAACGAAAAATACTAGTATTATTGTGAAAAAGGCGTGGGTTGCTCGATATACGAAAAATATGGCACAAAGCGCCCCACGCTTTTTTCACAATAATACTAGTATTTTTCGTTCATTATTGTTTTCAGTTTATATTAATAATTATTTTTCACTTTTTAGTTTGATGTGCTTTAAAAGCGTGTTTTTTAGTTTTTTTAAACTATATTTATTTTTAACTTTTTAGTTTGATGTGCTATGAAAGCGTGTTTTTTAGTTGTTTTAAACTATATTTATATTGCTTATTGATGCTGATATTATAACATATTACGATCCAACAGATATTTCTGAAAAAAAAAAATATTTTCATTTCAGCCGTGGGGTTCGAACTCACGCCGGAGGAGTCTGTCGTTTCGCGTCGACTGCCTTAACCCACTCGACCACCGAGCTAATTAACAATTATGGAATCTACTTACATATTAAGCCTTTGCTTTCACGTAGGGATACGTGAGGAAAGGATTGGCGATCCTGATCAGGATAATGATATAAACTTATCAAATTATTGTATTGTTACCGGTTCTTCGTAAGTGTACAAAGTTTCAATTAAATCTGTCCGTTTAAAGTGGGTCAAAATCGAGTCCAAAGAGTCGGTTACAAACAAACAAACAAGCAAGCAAGCAAACATACAGGTGAAGCTAATAAAAGCGTGTTAAAAAAATTAGCTGATGCAGAGCATGTACGTGATGTTGAAGAACATCGAAAAAATAACCAGAGTTATTTGATTAAATGCATCATGTGGCTTAGGAACCCACGGTGATCCATCAACACTACAAAATAAATTAAATACTGTAAATAAATATTTTAGAATCTAACGCACGCGAAAAATTACAAATATAAAAAGTATTAAATTTTTTTTTGTTTATCAACTTCTATAAATATTAAAAATTAAATAATTCAATTTTTCTATTATTAATTTAAATAAAATATTAGCGTGAACACTAAATTACCAAATTTATCGATTTGTCTTAAAATATTATTCTCTGTTATTATTATTACTGAAAGTAAGGTTATGGCACTACTCACTTGCACCTTCTTACTGCAACTATCCACTTTTGTCTTTGAATTATTTTAAATTTCGAAGTTGGAAATTTATAAAACTTGCATTCACTTTTTCTACTGGTATTTTTGCAATCAACAACACAGCAACTACGGTTACTCATTTTATTCAAATATTATTAAATACAATAAATTTAAACTATTCACGTGTATTTATCCGATAGAATTTTAAAAACAGCGTCCTTTATTGTCTACATCAACCGCTGCGGACGCTGGTGTCGATTTGGCTCTCCCTACCATGACTTCGCTCCCAGCGAATAAAGTCCAAACATGAGCTGCTGCAGCTCTGTATTCTAATAGGTTTATTAATTGTAAGAATAAAGCCATGTTCCGACAGTATGTTTAGGTATACTAAGTTATATAATTCATCTCTGTCTAGGATATCTATGTTAATATCACCTACAATTATTTGCATATCATATTGTTTATGTTTATTAAAATTTAGGAATTTATTTAAATAGTTATTAAAATTGAAAGGACATAGTGAAGGTAACCTGTATATAACTATGACTTGAATAGATTGTTTATTATATAAAATATTTAGTTTAGTAACTATCTCATAGGTATAATTTAAATTTTATATAAATGAGAACGCCATCACATTTATTTATATTTCCATCGTTGTATATAATATAACCTGATATATGTAGTATACCCAAGTTATAGAATTTTCACGATTCTGTAAGTACAATACAATCAAATAAATTATTAAACGGATGCAGAAATGCCTGTAGCTGTTCAATATTTTTTTCGACAAACTTCTTATATTAGTATGGTAAATAGTGAATTTGGAAAGAGCTTATTTTTTATTTGATATATTATTGCAGTCATTTATAGTATCTACTGCCAATGTACTGATTTTTTTATATTTATAATCTTTTATGTAATTGTCCATATTTTATTTAAATATTTTTATAAGTTATATACATTTGCAATTTTATATTTATGATACACTTTCAAAAGTTTTTTTTCAATTTTTAAATTTAATGATTAAATGTAGTTAACAGATCAACATAAATTTATTTACTTACAAACAAAACAAAACAAAAAATGTACTTACTTTCTGCTATTTTTTGGAGATACTTTACGTGTCCGTTGGATGTAGTTTCTTGTCGTTGGTCTATTTTTTGTAAATCTAATTGCGTGAGTTTTCTCTTCTTTATCACTCTAGAATCAATCAGTTCTTTATTTACTCTTGCGTTTCCTTCAATTAATGCTTTGCCAAGTGTTACTGGAGTTGTTGGGGCACTATTTGCTGGCTTTTTATGTTGTTCTTTTATTTCAACTTCGTTATGTAATTTATCTTGCTCTTCGTCTCTGTCAGTATCAATTTTTTCAAGTTCTCCCACTGTATAGATATCCCCAATAATTCTTAGTGTGTTACCTGTTATGTAAGATCGTAAATTTACATTTCGAGCCTGCTTCTGATGAACTAAAAGGCGCTTACGTATTGCTCTATCTTCCTAGGTTAGGTCATCTGAGATAATATTTAAGCCCTTCAGTTTTTTGCAGCATTGCAGAAGTTCTAATTTTGTAAAAAATGAGATGAATTTGACAACAATAGGTCTCTTTCTTGTGGATTACCAATAGCTCGAATATTGTTAATATTACTCATATTTAGATTTAATTCTAAATGCAGATTTAGCTGTTCTACAGTATATTTTGCTAGATTTGAATAAATTTATTCCATATATATGGACCGCACTGTATAAATCAGGGTCACCAAACAGTTTCTAGAAAATATTTTGAACTATGTTTACAATAACTATTGTATTTGAAATGTTGTTGTTTTGTGGTTATTATAAGTTTTTACCGATAAATATTTTAGTATTTGTTCAAATGCAAATATTTCTTTATCATTAAACTTTTAAATTCAATTTGTCGAAAACGGCTAAATCTAACGAAAAGAGTCAAATATATCTTTTTTTGTGAATACTAATATGAACTGTGGGATTTTGATGTCAAATTGTCCAAAAATTGAACGATTATGAAATAAACAATATTTATTTTCATCTCAAATGAGACGCATATGAATTAGAAATTGAAACCACAAAATGTGTCTAAATTATGTATTATTAAGAGCAATTTTCGTGTACAGAATTGCGAATTATTCGTTTCATTAATTTCAAAAATCTCGGTCAAAATCTGGTAATTATACGCCAAATTTAGGAACTCCATCTCCCATACGAGACGTTTTTAGGATAATGTTTATATGAGAAATCTATTCCTCAAGGTGAATTTTGGGTGAATTTTTGCACCATAAGTTAAAATCACCTTGTGTAATAATTATATGCAATGATTGCTTGTGGCAAACTGTGAAAGATTGACATTGTCATAACTTAATTTTTGTGTGAAGACGTCTCAGAAATAAGAAATGAATAGTTAGTATTTCAATTTCCAAATAATTATACAAATAAGTTGTGATTAGGTATAAGTAAAGGAATTTTTTATTACAATTGCTTTATGTCGCCAATAATTATAACAAATAAAATTTGTGCTAAAAATAAACGTTTGTAGTTTTCCATTAACGTTTTTATAAAATCTCGTGTCTCAATCAATTATGTAAAAATATATTCTATTAACTTTTTTTAATTACAACTATTTTCATTAATTGCGCTGAAAATATTTCACTATAATTAAAATATAGTTTCCTTATTTTTATTCTGCATCAGAGAAGACGATATGTAAGGAATCGATAACTAATCAAGAAAATGCAAATGATAAAATATAAAATTAATTCAACAAAATGAAGACCGTCGATTTAAAAACGTTCAGAGGGTTGGAAAAATTAGATAGGGGAAAAAAGCTTTTTAAAGAAATACTCTGCGTTTAAAACACTTGACGGTTTTCACTATTATAAGTAAGCGGAAAATACAGATCGTTCTAAGGCTTTTATCAATTTTATCATAAGTTTAGTTAACGTCTACTTTCCTTGTTTATAAGTTGATTAGAATGTCGCATACAATATTTGGAAAAAGAGACATTTTGCAGTAAGTACTAGTTGCAATTTAAAAATTATATATAAAATCTGATTATATACCTAGTAAAGTTTTAATAATCATTATCCTGGTGTTAATTCCTCTGTGAATATGGATATTCATAAATTATTTCTTTATTTGGTAAAAAAAATAATTCCTGCGGAAGAGTTTGACCTTTTTGGATTAATTAAATTGTCAAAATACTTCTTAAAAGATTCCAAATTCACCGAAGTAGCTTACTGAAAATTTATGTTAGGTGCTGAAAGTCCTACAGCTCATTATAGCAGAGGGTCAATATTCTTTAATGGAACGCCATGTATATTTTTGAATATTTAAATTCTATTCATCATTCTGAATACCATGATATGCCATATTTGTAGTTCTACTTTTGAAATAACTTAAATAATTAAAAGGAATACACCGGGTGGAAATCCTAATCAGGCCGTTCAATTTCCTGGTCTTATATCCTCAAAATAAAATGAAAATTTTAAAATTAATCCTGTAAATTTTTTCCGAGAAATTTAAATGTGGAAACAGAAACACAATTAATTGAATTTTAAATAAAAATGGTGAGACAAAAAATAAATATAAAATTTCCGAAATTTAATATTATATATTTTATTCTATAATATAGTACTTCACTTCTTTCATAAATATATATTTCTAGATCAGAACGCACATCCAGTTTAATCAAAATTGCGTTATTTTCGGATTATGCTATGTTTTTAAGAACCTTAAGGGTGTGACATTTTTAATTCATCATAAACGCTTAAATACCGGAAGTCTTATAAACATATAGGATCTATAAACAATTAAGTAAATATACGCAATTTCTGGCCAATCCGGATACAATATTTTAAAGTGTTTTATATTTTATAAGAAGATAAAAATACCATATTGTTTAATTGCTAAAGCTACAGAATAAGCAAAAAAACACATTGTTCGTTAAACTAGATTTGATTATGTTCTTTATGGGTTTATATATGCTTCTAGCTGAAGTAAAACACTAATCCTACTATAAGTCGCATTTTACATATCCAAATGGAACCGTGTTAGAAGATGATTATTTCTCTTGTACGTTGAAGAATCGCACTATCCAATTGCCATACAATTTTTAGTGTGTATTGTCTCGACAACTAGCTAACATTCTTTAGGCATTTGGTTATTAAGTAAATTTAAAAGTCATTAGAGATCAGCACTAGGGAAATAGTTACCTTTCTAAATCAGCATTATTTCATTTAGATAGATAAATTGTGACATAATCCTTCACCTGCAAGAAGTCCAGATTTGTACCTGTTGGACTATTTTCTTTAGACTATTTTGAAAGATAAATTTTATAAACTATAGACAACTTATAACAGCTACGAAATTTCATTGAAGAACATATTAATAATATACTTAAATAATCAAAAAGTTGTATTTGAGAGAGTAATTTCCATAAGTGATACAATATATGTGAGGCAAATAACAATGGAGGCAATAGAAAACTTTGATATTTCTTAGAATTGGTTACGTTAAATTAATTCCTCATTCTAATGTTAATTTTTTCCCATCTTCATGTATTTATAATTAGAGTTGTCCAATGGCGGCCGCTTTAAGTAGAGTCACATGTATGTTCCTGATAGTATGGCACTTAGGTTGCAGCAGATAATAAACAAATAAAATATCTAGATATAAACTGCTTACTTTTTACATGACATTTACCATGGACAATGGCTGAGACTGCACACCGGTGAATATTTGCATGAGTAACATAGTTTCTATGTTTTCTGCTGAGAAACGTCTCCTTTATGGAGTAAACACACTTCTGTAAAGTGTAAATGATCTTTCAACATCTACTTATTTGCAAACCTGAAACTATCCAAATCACTTGCAGGATGTTCTTCATTGGGACACCGATTAACAAAACATAACTTTTCATATCCCGCATTTGTTTTTAAAATGTCATTCTTTACACTACTTATACACTCGCATACCGGGGGGGATCTTTTAGAGTTTTTAATTCGTTTTGTACATTATGAATGAAATTTAAATGACTCTTTTAATGACAATGAAGAATTTTCTAATTGTCAAATATGATTCACAGGTATCGCCATTTCTACCTCAGGATTGTTGAAGTGATTCTGAGTCTCGGAGATTTCGTTTGATTCACTGGGATTTAATTGCAAAATAAAGTCTTAATTTTTTGAAAATAATGGTGATAGAATCCAACTGCCGCTTGCCATGTTTTCCAACGTGTCAAAATATGTTGTGCGGAAGTCTGATGTCAGGACAAACCGAATGGAAACTTTTAATATGTTTAAAGGCTCTCACGAATAGTTGCTTTGTATTAGCAATAATTGCATCAACTTTAGGATAATTTCTTCGAATTTCTTCGGCTACTAATTGTTTAGTTTTTGCCATTTTTCTTCTTACTTTTTGTGTTTGATTTTTATCAAATCTGTATATTTTTTAAAGCGTTATTAGTGAATTTTTTTAGGGAGGTACTTTAGTAGTTTCTATAAAGTAAAGCTTTGTCACCTGTTCAATGTTTGAAACATATCGTTTCTATATTAGAGGCATTCTTTAACCACTAGTGATTACAAAAAAAAATATATTTCAATTTTTTAGTGTGTTTTATTTTCGTTTTACGTTTCCTAGTCTACTTTTTGTCTGATCTTATCATTTCTACTAGAGCGTTAAATGCACAAATAGACTATTTTGATGCAAACATTTATTTTAGACGATACTGTACCTAATCAAATATCGAAGATATGATTATTATTCTATAACCGGATCCTTCGCCAAATATTAGAATCAGAATGTAGCAAATTTACAAAACCGGTCATCAAAAAAATACATATAAACACAAAATGAATTATTATGTTACAATAATTACAACAGCAATACTAAACACTGACTGGTAATAACTGTAACAGTAGTTTAGATTAAAAAATTAAATTCAATAATTCAATAATTCAAATTAATTTTCATCTAAACTTTTTATTATATCCACTGAACATAAAAGGCATGTCAATATTTTCATTTTATTATTATTACCTATTTCATATTTTTACTACATCTACCAAAATATTCAATATTTTTCATCACTACCCGCCGGTAAATAATATAAAACTGAAGTGGTGTACATAAATATTTTTTTTGCACGCTCGGGTAATTTGACACCTTTACTGAATTTGTTGAGACATTTGTAAGTGACGTTTACAAATTAGCGATCAGTAAGTGATTACATACCGAGCAGGAGGCGGTAAACTAATAAATATAGAAATCTAATCACGCTGCGAATAGCTTGAAGATTTTCTAATCTCTCTCTTATGGCTGAGCATCCTGCTTGCCAAGTATTTTCTAAGTCTGAATCGTCTTGAAGAAATTTTTAATGACAGCAGATGTCACTTGACAATAAATATTCGGTCTCATAGTAACCAAAGCGAAAACTATTTTATGTGCGACCTGTTTGTTTTATATATTTTTGTAACGCCATATCCTAAAATTACATTTATTGGACAGTTTCAATGAATCAAAACAATGCCATTATTGACAAGTAAAAAATAAAGAAAAAAGTGGGAAATAAAAAAAATTTTCTACTCCCTTCATAGAAAATACTATTTTGCTCCCTCATTTCAGGGAGCAAAGTAGTACTTTTCCTCCATCTGGAGGAAAATACTTTGCTTCCCTGGGGAGGAAAATACTTTGGCTCCCTCTGAAAGCAAACAAGTAAAAACTTCAAATAGCTGTAATAGTAGTGTATAGACTTCTTTTATTGATACACAAACTTCCTGAAAATGAATGCTTTTCTTTGAAACAGATTTTTTATTACTTATTTTTATTTATAAAAATTTAAAACAGTTTAGATCGGCGTTTAAATTAACATCAATAACTACATATTGTTAAAATTTATGGTACAATTAGTTAAATTACTAATGGAGATTGTCCCTGAAGAAATATTGGTTCTGCTGGTGGTGATCAGTTCCTGTTTGTTGTTTTTCAAAGTCTTGGTCGCTGATGAAGTACTTGTAGAAACAAAATTTTCAAAAACAAGACAACGTTTCTTGGTACTTGAAGTAGTACTTTCTCCCGTAATTATTTGGCTGGCTACATCACATTTTTTTAGAAATACAATCATCTAAGTACCCTTCTGCTACTGCGTTTGTTCGCCATCCCCCATGTCTTTTTAGAGTGAGAATATCACTTCCAGCATTGACTAATAACGTAGCTGAAGTACGGCGGAAACTGTGTTCAGTATAGCCTTTCGAATCATCCAAATTTAAAAATATTGCTATTCTGTATGGAATTTTGGCAATTCTGTTTTTGCCAATTACCTGATTTGTACATTTCACTTTAGCATAAGTTACAAAAAATCTAGAATGACATGTTTTAGGTAACCTACAGTCCAAATATTTTCTCTACATATCCAAGACAGATACTCCGTTTAAAATCTCATTTGTTATTGTAAATGTCCTTTTGATATTAGTTTTTGAGTCAGGTATTTGCACCACCAAAATATCGCCTTTATCACTGATATCCTCAAGTACTATTTTAACTAATTCATCTCTACGGCATGCCCTAGCAATTCCAAATATAAGCACAACCTGAAAAAGGAAAATGCACTTATGATAACTGCCTAAAATGTCACTTAATTGTCATATATATACTTCCTAATAAAAAATGCTGCGTTACGTTTTTATTTATTATTCAACAATAACGATCAATCTTACCTTCATATGTAAGTAAATTTCATCTGGAGCTTCTGCAATAAACTTGTTGATATCCTTCCTTGAAAAAGTATTGGCTTTCTTGGCTTTATATCCAGCAGATTTCCTTTTTAAAAAAGCTACTAATTTAGGAAACTTAATGTCGATATTGTCTTTAATTTGAAGTGTAGATCGCAACATGCTGTATTTGCTCCATAATGTTGAAGGCTTCAAATCGGCGCATTTCTTGGAAAAGTAAAATAGGACCACTTCTTCATATATTTTTCTTATTTGCCTAGTCTTCATCCAACAATTAAATAGCTGGTACTCTTTTTTCATATTTTTCACGAGATTTTAATGGTAATAGATTTAACGAAACCACGTTTGCTTCTTCCAGAATATCTTGAGGAACTTCATCTTCACATTCGGAATACATTATTATAAACTTTTTGGAAGTTTATTTTGAAAACAAGAAGCAACCTTAGCAACGTTCCATGTACTTTGATTTTTAACAATATTTACTTATCTAAATACCTATTATGACATTTTGACATATTTGGTTTTTTGATTGTCATGCATAAGAAAATATAATAAAATATATGTAAAACCAATGTAAAACACTGTAAATGGTCGTAGAAAAAATCATATGTATTACACAGGAGCAAAGTGCCATTTCCTCCCGGGGGAGGAAAATTATGCACTTTTCTCTCTTGTCATACAAATAGCTATTTATTGTGAAGTGAAATAAAACTTAATAGTCAACAGACAACAAATTAAAGTTCTTGCATCAAACATTTATTAATTATTAACAAATTTCATGAACAATTTTATTCATAATTTAACGAAAATTTATATGAATAGTACTGTTACTAACATTATTTATATTTATTCCTGGAATTATAGGTTCAGATGTGTGAAAAATATTTGATTCATTTATATTAATATGGTGGTTGGTCTGATTTTCACCAACGACTACATCGGCAGACATAGTCATTTCTGTAGTATTCCTTTTTGTTCTGGATGCTATCTTCTATACATCTCTCAGCAACTGTTAAGGATTTCCATCCCCCATAATGTTTTAAGGTAAGAAAATCAGCTCCAGGACCAGCTAATAGTAATGCCTAAGATCTACTAAAGCTGTGACCCGTATATTGCTAAGGATTAAGGTATTTAGCTATAATACTTGGTATTTTTTGAAAATGTATTAATATCAACTCGTTGGACTGTACATTTTCCTCCTCGATATTGAATAAAAACCCCTTTGTGATTCACATGAGTAGGTAGAATAGCTGCATATTTATCATAAATATTTAGTGGATTTATTCCATTAACCGTCTCAGCAATTACCGTAAAAGTCCTTTCAATGTGGATCTTCGAATCAGGTACTTTAACAACCAGCATGCAGTCTTTTCTCACAATGTCATCAATGGTCATATTGTAGAGATCCTCTCGACGACAAGCGCCAGCCATGCCCATTATTAATACAACTTTCAACATTAAAAACTTTTCATTTGCAGCTTCTAGTAAAAAACGTTCGACATCTGTTCTGTCAAAAACTATAGATTTCTTACTCCTATACCCAGTGGATTATCTTTTCAAAAAAGCTTTTACTTTTTCATAATTGGATACATCTACATTATTCTTTACATTCACTACTGCTTTAAGCATCGAAAACTTGGACCAGAGACTTGAGCATTTTAAAGTTTTTGCTTTTTCAGTTGGATAAGTCAAAAGAACAGACTCAGATATGTTACAGTTTTCTGCTTACACCAGTGCATAAATAAATCATAATCTTTCTCGTACAATTTTCTACATTTCGCTGGTAATAAATTTAAAGTTACAGCAATTGCTTGCTCCCTGATTTCCGGAAGAGTACCAGGAATAAAATCTCCCTCACTACCACTCATTTTGTTTCAAATAATAATTATTGTAGAGTAGAATGTGTCAAATGCGACGTTTAAATCGTTCAATATTTAGTTGTTTTATTATTGGTTTCTATGGAAACAGAAATAGAATATAGTCATTACGACAAGGTAACTTTGTCAATTTGCCGTATTTTTACAAAATTATACTGTTTTCTAATTTCGAATAGCGGATACAAAAAATTTTGTATATAACTCGAGACTAAAATGTGTTTTTTTTACTCGTGTGGTTTATAGCCCCACGCCTCACTTGTAAATTTTAGCCAATTGTTATTTAAAATATTATTTTAAAACATTCAATTTTTTAGTTTTCATTGAATTTATTCAATATTTGAGCATGCAAAAAAACGTCATAAGCACTGCGGTCATTAAGGGCCGGTTGTATAGACATGGTTTAGCCAAAGTTCAACTGAACTTTGTTTAAAATCCATTGTTACAATTGTTGTAACGAAGTTTTACTCTGGCTACCCGTCGATAAATCGACGTGTTAGTTCAACTGAACTTTGTTTAAAATCAGTTTAATCGTAATCTTGGATTTTAAACGAAGTTTAGTTGAACTCTGGCTAAACCACGTCGATAAGGGCCGGTTATAGTGCCAGAGATCAAAGAACTTTGCTTAAAATCCAAGATTACAACTGTTGACAACTCGTAACATTGGATTCTTAAACGAAGTTCAGTTGAACTTTGGCTGAACCATGTGGATGCAACCGGCCCTGGGATTGTATCGATATGGTTCAGCCAAGTTACTGAATTGGTTTAAATCTAGTAACGATGTTGTAATATTGTATTTAAAAGTTAGGATTGCCCCAAGTGTCTTACTGGTTTCGGATGTTTTGGAGATCTCGACTTTGTCTCGATCTCCAAACATATCCTCAACTAGTAAAGAACACTTACTGACCTTAATACTTAATATGCTATTTCGTATTTTATACGGTAATATAATATTAATACCCTCAGAATCGTACATAAATGGGTCACTTTACAGCATTGCAACCATTACTGCATAGTAATATCTCTATTTTCATCATCCACATTCATCATTTTGAAATTCGATCTCCAAAAATGAGCTAGTTTGAATGTTGCTATGTAGAAAAAGCAATTCCTATCAGGTTGTCATGTTACTGAGAATCTACCTACTGTGCTTTTTTTAAATGTTTACTTTCTTATACCTAATATAAGGAAGTATTATAATCATGTTTAATTCAGTATACTATACCGCACAAAATGTGAATAAATGTTTATTAAGAAATTTTAGTACAAAATACGAGAAAATAATATACGAACTGCGTCAGAAAAGTGATTTAACTAGACGTATGGCAGTTAAGTTTGTATCTCGTACTTGTCATAGTCATCTAGTAAACATTCACTTTTTTGACTTGGTACGTAATATACTATTAAATTTTTTGTACTTGTATTCTATAAATGTAAGGCAATATAGCAATTTTTTTTGGGCTGCAATATTTTATGTGACGTATTCTTTAACATCTTTGAATACATCTCAGTTATTTTTTCCATATCTTTCAATTCATCCACATTTTTGCAGTCCATTATCTACTTATATCTTCGTTAACCAAAGAGGTAGGTACTCAAATGGTATATTACGCAACGAGTGCCACCACGGCAATTTTTTTGCGCGAATGCGAACACTGTAGACCGAGCATATAGATAAGGTCTCCAAATGCATGGGTGCAAAAATGGTTCATGTTGCATACGCCATTTTTTCTAATCATGTATCAAAGGTAAAGAGAAATTACAACCATAGTTGGAAAATATTATAGAACCGATTTTCTTGAAGTTACCTTTGATTAGTAGCTGATAGGTCTTGCCAAATTCATCAAGTTTTACTTTTGTATTTGATTTCGTGTAATGTCGTTGCTATGGTATATAGGCTTTTAAATAAATAATAAATGAATACTGTAAAGTTGACGTGTAATAGCGCACGTTAAGAGTTCCATCTGCGACCGTGAAAAACATGAATTTGTAGCCGGATAACTGTGACGTTATTAGAGAAGTTATGAATATGTAATTTGGAGGACATATAGATAAAAGTTCAATCTGTGTCACTGCGTGGAATTTTTTGAAAAAAAAAAGTAGTTTTTTTTTCTACCATTTTTCAAAATTTTTCAAAATATGAAAATTGAAAAATTGAAAACACAGCGACATAGAATATAATTACATACACCACCAATAAAATTTTTTTAAAACTATTTCAACTCTAAATATTTTTAATTGCATGGCTCTTTTTCCGATTTTGGTATACAGGGAGCAGGTGCCCTCTACAGTATAGTCGCGCGGTCAACTCTACGTGTATTATGCGTTTTGTGGCCCTGTTTACTACCGAGTATTCTAGTAGGAACATTAGCAGTATAATATGCATATGCCAAGTGAATTAATTGATGCCATTCGAACCAGGAGTACTTAATGCAGTAATATTCAATAAAAAAAAAAAACGTCATCGTAAACATAATCTATTATATTTTATTTTGTATGTATAGGGTAAGTTATATAAAATGTTTTCTCATTTTTGTGGTTAATTTCAAAAATATTTTCCAGTGGTTTTTATGTAATTTTTTCGTAGATTTTACATCTGAGCCCAAATTTATAATCTAAGCAAAAATATACACGTTGATCAAAAATATATATTTCCTTTAAATTTTACACTGTGCATTTTTTTGATAATTTGACAGAGTCCATTGAGGTGACTTCAAAAATATACAGCTGGTATATATTTGTCTCATAAATAAAGAAAGTACTACTAAAAAAAAAATCGTTAAATTTTATAATTATTATATATTCTTTATTTATTTTATTTATATTATTTTCATGTAGTTTGTAATTTTATTATTCTCCATAGAAATTATTATCTGAGAAACTAAATGATAGTAATCTTGTTTGAATTATTATAAAATTTGACCATTCTTTTTTAAGATTACCTACCTTATTCTTGAAGAAAATAATTACAGATATATATTTTTGGAATCGCCTCAATGAGCTCTGCCAATGTATCAAAAAATTTATAGTGTGCCATTTACGAAAAACATGTTTGATTAACTAGTGCATTTTTAGTTAAATTTTTTATTTGAGCTCAAATTTAAAATACACTTACCAAATTCCATCATAAGATGACGTAATACAGCTATAAAATATGTTTAGACTTAACAATAAAATGGGGAGGGGCATATTTCATGTACCTTATCTTATAATTTTGTGATTATACTGTTCTCAGTGACAGAAAAATACACTCATTTATTAAAAATTAATATAGGACTAGTATTTTAGATTTTTTGCTATACATATTTTTATAAGAAAAAAAACTAAAAATAATTGTCCTTTGTCTATTTAGGGCATACGATTCCATAATCTACAATCATTAACCTTGTGAGATGTGAGGAGTATCAGTAGGTAAATCAGTGGTGTTCCTCTTGTGTGATATCGGAGGACATTCCAGATTACGCTTGGCAAAAAAAAAAAAAGTAAAGTTTATTCTTATTCTAAGTACAAATTTATTATAAAATTCTATAAATTAAAGTAGACTTAATACACCTCATTGAAATCTGACAACTTGTTGACTAGTTTTGAGGATTTGCTAAATTAAAAAGTCCCACTTTTTAAGAACATTTTGACCATACCAGTTTTTAATCCATTATGTCCCGGAAAATGAGCAACCTACCTAAATAAAATGTTAGTTTTCGATAAAATACAGCTTTTTTCGTACACTGGGTCTTTTCATAATTTTTCATTTTAAAATTTCGGAGTTGTCAAACACGTGACTTCATGCTCATTCAATTATTTTCCATGATATTTAAATTTTGGTAAAACTATTTATTACAAAAAATGTAAACATTTTCATGAAAAAGATTTTAAAAATATCAAATATTAATTGTTATCAAACGCAACAGATAATATAAATATTGCTTTATTTAGTTGTTTGAAAGGTTCTAATTTATTAACTGCTCATATTTTTTTGAACCGTTTTTTTTCCTGGTAATTGTTTATTTGATTGTAAGTTAATGTTCTAAAAAGAATCTCCCAACATAACTGTGATAAATAGTGGTCCAGTGGTAAGGACACTTGCCTCTCACCCTGGAGTCCTAGGTTCGATCCACGGACGATGAGCGCGCAAAAGCCAGGGTTGTTTAGAATGGGGACCGTCATTCGCATAACGTTTGTATTAGTGTTTACATCGGTAGACTATTGCAAAAAGTAACTTTCAGAAAATTGTTATATTTTTTAATTCAGTGTTTTGTGAATTATGGTACAATAAATTTTGGCGCCTCGCGCATATCTATGCCTTTTAAAGTTTGTCAAGTAGTATAAGCCCTAATTACTAATATTAAATCAAATTAACTTGACTGCTGTTCTAAACTATTATTTGTAAAATGACAATCGAATCCGGGTTGTAAATTGTTGTCATAATTTAAGATATTTATTCTTCATCACTGCAAAACCCATTTTTTTAGGAAAACTTATTCTCAGTCTAGGCCTTTTTCTCTTTTATATTCCATGTTCTCACTTTTGATTAATTCACATTATAGTATGTATACACAACACACATTTATATTGTTTTATAGGAAATTATTACAAATTTATTTATTACAGGTGGATTTGCAAATTAGCGTTTCCGGTACATATTCCGATAAGAATTGGCTGAATTCAAAATTACAAACAGAAATAATATAGAATCCTCTTTGATCATTAAAATAGCGAAAATGAAAACACAAATTGAAAGAATTTTGTGGTTATAGATAATTCTCAAATGCATAATCTTGATACTTATAAGAGATATGTTATTTTAAGAAGAGCAGAAACCTACCAGAACATTTTTTGTGAATTACAAAAGTGGTAAATTAGAAATTAACACTTTTGTTAAATGCCCTGCCAAATATATACGTTGTTAAAATTACTAGATCCCGCAGTATATACTAGCTATTGCTTTCGAAGGTTGTCAGCGTCATTATTGGTCGAATCAGGAGTGAACATAGGAGTACTGAAACGTCATGGAAAATAATAGAGCTAAACAGTAGCAGAGTGGTAGATTAAATATTCCATCGAAAATAAAAACAAAATTTCCAAAATTTTGGAGAAAACAATCAGTTGTCAATAAAATGAAAGTCAACAAATACAAATGTGGAGGTTATTAAATCTGAGACAGAATTATTCACTTCAATGTGACACAATCTTGACCTCAATACACCCTAAACGTTAATATTATGGAATGAAATATTAAAAATATTTGCTAATTATTATTTTCTAACTTTTACAAAAACTTATTACATATATCTTTTTAAACAATTATTTTCCCGGCTATTTGCCAAAACGCTGAAATGGATTATAAAAAAAGATAAGATGCACATTATATTTAGTACGACTGACTCAAAAATGTCATTTTTAATGATCTTCGAATTTTTGTGGGATTATAGGTCGAATGGAAAAATCAACAACACTTACTGAATTTAATGCCGACGTTTCGAAAAATTTATTTTTCATTTTCAAGGTTCACTGCATTTTGTAAAATACAATAATTATTTTCTTGCATAAATAACAAAGTTGTACTTAAATTACTTACATGTATAATGTTGTTTGTGTCTAAAAAATAGGAGTTTGATACGAAACACGATCTCATAATTATTATAAAATAAATCTTACAATAAATTAAAATTCTTTTTTAACAAAAGTTAAAACTTATGAAATAGGGAAGACAATACACATACACGTTAAAATACTTACCATAGTAATGAGTTCCTTTAGTGAATTCAGCCGAGTGGTGGAGTGTAAAAATGCCTCGCACAAAAAAAATAGGTAGGTACACAAAAAACAATTGTAATATTATTATATTTACGTTTTAAAATTATTATTTTTTCCTAAAATACTAAAATATATAGAACTAAGGCCTTTTATATCTGTGCGTTTATTTACGCTGTTTTTGTTTTATTAATTTCTATCATTTCTAAAAGTAATCTTTTTTTTTTAATTGCTTTCTGTACCTAAATTTCTGCAATTATCAAAATCAAAATTGTGGTCAGGTTTCTGTAGAATGTGTTCCACTAATGCTATGTGTGTTATTTTTTTGGTACTTTTTGATATTCATACGTCATGTTCATGCTCTTTAATTCTATCTTTGAGATATTTCTTTGCCTGACCATATATACACTATTACAATAATTAGTATAGTTGCAATTGATTTCATACACTACATTTGATTTTTCCAATTTGGGTGTTTGTGATTTTAGTATTGTGTAACACTTCGAAATTGTATTTTCATTTTTATAGGCTATGAAGATGTTATCATAAGTAAGGGCAAGTGATAATTTTTCCGAAAGTGAATTAATGTGCGGAATTTTAAAATATGTTTTTTTAACATTTGTTCTTACGTTGTTATTGGATTCACCTGTATATTGTGTTACTTCATTTATAATTTGTCTTGGAAGTTTCTCAGGATAGTTGTTATTCAGGAATTTCTTGATTAAATCAATATCTTTTGAGGAAAAATTTCATTAGATAAATTAATTGCCCTGTATGTTAAATTTTTAATAATATTAAATTTATGTTTAAAACTATGGTTTGAATAAAAATTTAAGTACCTGTCTGAATTTGTCAGTTTTAAATACCAATCTGTTATAATAACATAGTTCTCGTTTCGTATTAAAAGGGTATCGAGATTTTTTGTTAATATTCATTTTCTAAATTAAATTTAATTTTCTGATGAAATTCATTAATTATTTTAAAATATTATTTAAAAAGAAGGTCACTACACTCCTGTATTTTTATTCTTAATTCTAACTACTCTGTTCAGTAAAACCAAAAATAAATAAAACAAAAGTACTCACCAGTGATCTCAAAACTTTAAAACATCCACCGACATGTGCTTCTACAACTTTTTCTTCGCCAAGATGGCCCCTAGAAAGCCTCGAAAGTAACTACGAATCTTAGTAAATCCTAATGTAATAAATATTATTGGCTTCAGAGAACAGAATAATTAAAATTATGTAGTAGAAATTCCCCGTAGGAATAGAATAATTTAAAACAAACTAGGTATCCTCTTTAAAATATGGAATGAAATGAAATATAATAGCGCTAAACGTTAATATTAATTTAAATAAGTAAATAATATTTAGAGAGATTTTGCTTTAAACTGTTTTTGGCATAAGTATTTAGAAAAAAAAATCGCATCCAGTCGGGTGTAGATAAAGTAGTCGTTTGATCACTATTGTTGTCAAAAACTGTCACTTTTGACATGGACGTAGAAAAAGAATTAATTAGAAACCAAAGTTTAACATATTTCTACTATTTTTTTGCTAATTTGTGAGAGTACCTAACCTCAAGATGTCACTATTGTTAACTTTATATACCTTTTGTATTTTAGTCATCTGGCCTGAAATGGACACGCATTGCCTAAATTAATCCTTTTCCCATTAATTACGTTTTCTGTTATACTTTTCTTCTATATATTTTCTCCACGATATCACAGCTACTGGTGATGTAGACAAACGTCTTTCTTTGGAATATAGTGAAAGTGGATTATCCTATCCACATTTTTCTTTGAGTGACATTTGTAGACACAACAGTTCGTACTATACACTATTTTTTTCCGCATATTATGGAATAAACGTTGATGAAATAAAAAACGAAAGTAAAACCCCGACAAACAAACTGTAAGGGTGGGCAAATTTCGATGTTTGTATAGGATAAAGTCAGCAAATTACATATTAATAATTTTGTTTCCATCATAATTACACCCCATTTAATTATAAAAGTGAAGATGTATTACGAAAATTACGAAAAATGTGATATGCTAGAACGCTTTATTCAAAGTAATAACAGTTGTGATATTACATCCGAAATATATTTCAATCGCTATCCATAAAGAAGACGACCTAATAAAGCTATTTTTAAGAGGTTAAAAGAAAATCTTATTAATTGTGGGTCCTTCAACAAGCCAAGATCAAAAAAGTACAACATTGAAGATGCTGAAGAAACTTCTATAACTGTAATTGGAATGGCGGGTGCAAATTCTTCAATTTCAAGTCGTCAAATTGAAACTGCTTCTGAGATTTCAAGACGTCGAGCTTTGGGTATTTTGAAAACACAAATTCAGGCCTTATACAATAAGGAACAACACCACCTGCAACCAACTGATGCGACGATTGGAGTTTTGCATATGGTATCGTCAAAAAAGTCTACAAGATCTATTCTTCTCTAGAAATGTAGTTTGGACAGACGAAGCCTACATTAGCAGTGCAGAAATTTTCAACAGGAATAACGAGCACTATTGATCTGATATGAACCTTCACGTGCGATCTCAGAGATGCATTGGTTTTGGTGTGTGGTGTGCCCTACGTGACAATCGTGTTTTAACGTATCACATGAAAATTTTAATGGCCAACGCTACTACGAAATCTGAAACCAGAAAATTATTGAGGAATTTATGGACAATCTACCTTTAATTGAGGCAAGAAATTCGTTCTTCCAACAAGATGGTGCACTACCTCATAATATCAGGCCCGTTTCAGAATTATAGATATCAATTTTGGAAATATACGATAACCTGAGTTATCGCCACTGGATTTTTCTTTTGATGCCACATTAAAGACAAAATATAGAATAAATCCAGTACCGACATAAATGAACTCGGACAAAATTTTATAGACTGTATGATTTCTATTTCAAATCTTCATATTTATAATACGATTCATAGTGTTATGAAGAGGTGTAATTTATGTATCGAACATAACGCACATCAGTTTGAACATTTACTTTAATTTGATTTTTATCTTGTAATTGCAATGTATCATAAAATTAGATATAAATATCTGATGTTTTGGCTTTGGCTTGTTGAAGGACCCACAATTAATAAGATTTATTTTTAACCACTTAAAAATAGCTTTATTAGCTTGTCTTCTTTCTGGAGAGCGATTGAAATATATTTCGGATGCAATATCACAATTGTTATTACTTTGAATAAAGCGTTCTAGCATATCATATTTCTCGTAATTTTCGTAAGACATCTTCACTTTTACGATTAAATGGGGTGTAATTATGACGGAAACAAAATTATTAATATGTAATTTACTGACAAACTAATAAACACCGTCATAGATGACACGCCTACTTGGAATAAATATAAAAAAAAACGAAAAAGTAATCTACTAAAAGATTATTTTCGCTATTAAATATTTACACATCAAAAGCGACCCCACATATGATATATAGTTTGAAAGATAAAAAATTTTTTTTTAACTAAACCATAGCCAACTATGATTCCCTTTTAAAAAAATGAAACTTTGTGCCATAACTCGAAATTGCACCTTTTTCTTTAATTTTCTCGACTTCACTGTATTATACAGAAAAAAGTGCCTGAAGAATGTAAACGTGTTTTTTTCATAACTTTACAAACAAACAAGATATTAAAATGTGTTTAAAAGTCGAAAAATCAAACTTTTAAACTCGAAAACAAAGGATTTTTTGTTTTCGCCAGTGAATCTGTCTCAAAAAAAGACATCGAGATATGCCTTCCATTTTTTTGTATCTCTTACAGTTACCGAGTTACCCTATACAAACATCGAAATTTGCCCATTTTGTACAAATATGATTAAAGGAATGTAAACAAAGAGCATTACTGGTTTTATCAATGTACGATTTTTAGACACCAGGAGGCGACTGAAGGCTTAAATTCCCAATACTACATTATATACAGGATGTGTTTCGAAATTAAGATTTATAATCGGTAAAATTAGTTTTGTATTGTAATAAATGATTGGGATATTTTGAAATTTTTTCGACTATATCTTGTTTATTTCCTGAACAAGGAAGCCAATTTTCCTGTACAAAAGTTTAAATGACTTAAGGAATAACATAACAAATATATTTCTGTGTTGTAAATACTTTCGTATTTAGTGTTTATTTTTGAAAGTTTTTAATTTCCAGTTCAAAAATGGATTTTTGAAATTTTCTCACCCATGACATTTTCATGTCAAAAATTAGTGGCATAACTTTGATTCTGTTTCATACAAATCCGTACATATTTTGTCTTTTAATTTCGGAAAAAAGGGACAATATTTTACAATATTTTTTAATAAAAAGTTGAAAATAAAAACCTGTTTACTTAATAATGAAAAGCGAAAGTACAGCTATTTTAAATTTAGTATTCCATATTGTATTTCTATTTATGTACGTACCTAGAGTCTGGTAAGGAATATACACTGACAATAGATTTTGTCTTTACTGTTCCTTCACATGGTTGGTTGCTTAATACTTGAACAATATTTTTCAAATATTAACATAATAATTATCATAAACAAAAATACGATTTAATAAGATACAATAAAAATTTTGTAATAAAATAAAATTATTAATTTATACAGTGTGTCCACGTCAATTTATGAGAAAATGTACTGAACAACATTTCTGATTTTGTTATCAAAATTACTATTTTTTTAAAACACTTACTCTAATTTAAAGCACTATTAAACAAAAAAAAAAACAAAAATTGTCGGAACGTCGACGTCGAAAAAATAAAAATTTATCGACTGATTTTTATTTTTTTCTTGCAATATTTAATTTCATTGTTATTTGATAAAAAGCTAAGTGTGCTGTATAAACAAATAATATTATTTTAGTTACCAGTTGTCAATTACTAATAGTTAAGCAGTTTATAGTATTATACTGTTCCAAAGAAGTAAAAAATGTCTTATTCTTTACAAGAAAAAGTAGAAATAATAAGATTAGTTGGTGACGGAACATGTACTTTTCGTGAGGCAGCTAATGAGTTTAATCGACCACATCCAGAAAGCAGTATTAACCATATAACAGTTGCAAATATTAACAGATTTTTTGACCAACATGGAACAGTTGAGAGACTTCTAAACGAGCATCGTAATCGGGAGCGAAGAGGAAACCAAATGATTCTTTGTTTATTTTAATGATAATCCACATTCAAGTTTTAGAGATGCTGGTAGGATTTTAAATATTTCTAAAAGTCAAATCTGGAAATGTTTGAAATACTGAGGCAAGAATGGAATTCTGTTTATGGCTGCAAGGTATGTACCTAGAGAATCCTGCATTTTTAAAAAATAATGTATGCACAGATGAAGCTACATTCACGTCAAACGGTATTGTATCATCACAAAATATCAGAATGTGGAGCCAAGATAATCCACATTGGGTAATTGAGTGTAAGATACAATACTTCTTAAAGGTAAATGTTTTCTGTGGCATTTCAAATGAAAAAAATATTGGGCTATACTTTTTTATGAAAATTTGATTGCTGCTAGTTTTCTCAGATTTTTACAAAATGATTTTACAGACGCATTTGATGAGCTTCCTCCTGATTATCGCTACAATTTCTATTTACAACTTGCTGGAGCACCTATTCATAATCTGTCAATGTGAGAAACTGGTTGAATGCGAATTTTCCTAATCGCTGGATCGGACGAAGTAGTCCTCTTATTCGTTGACCGCCGAGATCCCCAGACATTACGCCCCTTGATTTCTTTCTTTGGTGGACAATAAAAAATAAAGTGTATGCTACAAGTCCCAGACCCGAGAAGAGCTTTGTGATAGTATTAGAGAGACTTGTCAAAGTATAACTCGACAGCAGTTAAGAAATGTAATAAGAAATAATCGTCGGCGTGTTGAAAATAGTATAAGGGAATTCGGTGGATTAATCGAAATGACTAATTGAAAAGTGAAATTTGTGTCCTTGAAAAATCTTCTACAGGTTGAAATTGTCGGAACCAAGACAATAGGTTAAAATAAAGGCAAGGTATCGTTTTATTTTAACCTATTGTCCTGGTTCCGACGATTTTAACCTGTAGAAATGACTAATATTTAATCTTTCACAAACTTCTCTTTTGTTATGCTCTAATTTCATCATTTTGTAAAAAATTATAAATTTTGATTAAGAATAATTAGTACTATTGTTAAAAAAATAATAAATTACTATAATTTAAGAAAAGTAATCCACTTGTTTCTCGGACATCTTTTATTTTAGAACAATGAATATCGGTACAGGTATGTTTTAAGTGACCCTAAAAAAAGAATCCGTCGTCAGTTTTTTTTCAAAAAAAATCCCTAATAGTACTTTTTGGATAAATATTGCATAATTAAAAAAAAATAAATTCTCGAACACGCTGTATTTTATTTAAAACAATGAAAATTGGTACAGGTACGTTTGAAGTGATTCTAAAAAAAGAATCCGTCGTCAGTTTTTTCTAAAAAAAGTCCCTAATGGTACCGTTTGAAATTTAAGCCCATAAAAGTGATCGTAGTTGGCCATGATTATAGCCCAAATATGAAGTTACCCACTTGTTGAATGCTCATTTTGAATACCTACCTAACAAAAAAATTTTATCAAAATCGGTCAAAAAATAAAGATTTTACAAGGGTGGTAAGTCCTTACCACAAATATACAGTGTGTCAACTGACACACTGTATATTTGTAATAATGTTAACTCTAAATAAATACTGTTAAATATGAAAAGTTTTAAAATAATATAATATTTTAATACAATTTTTTAAAACTATGTAAACCAAATAATGGCATAGTTGAAGGAGAGTACAGCTATATATTTAAATATCTACGTAGAAAATTAAAAATAGCTCCGCCTCGATGAAATTAGGGTGCTACATTACTTGCTAGGGTTGTTCTTTCTTGACAGACACTTTATCAGAAGGCGCGAAAAAAATAATTTGATCATTCTTTCCCACCAAATACTTAATAAAAAACCTAAATCACAGAAAACAAATATTATAAACCCAGAAAATCGAAAAAGCAAGGTGGCTAGATGGAATCTTTTTACATTTGTAATAAATAATAGCGATTTATTTTGTAATATACACAGAAAAAAACATTCTTCTATACTTTAGAATTATCTAGGGTTTACGTAAATTGTTGCTCGATTTAAGTACTCTGATATGTTAATTAATTAAATTCTAATTATCCTTGAATTACGATAACAAGAATGTAGGTAAAATTAAATAAAAAGTTCATATGGGTACATCAGAATAGTATTTTTCATTTTAGGTTTGCTTGGTTTAACTATAATTATTAGCATGTGTGATATTATCACTTATCACATAGTTGGTGCAAAAGTTAAAAATTTTGAGGTTAAGTAAATTTTTCGCGCTTATCAGTAAAAAGACGTATTATAAATATTTATCTAAAATAGCAAATGACTAATATATGAAACAATTGTATTAAGTCTTCAATTAAACTGCGAATATCTTAAAAATAGAGAAGCAGAAAATTTTTAAAAAATTAAGTAATTATTATGTGTCTATTGTAAATATCTCACTGAAATTTGAATAACCTACGCTGAACAGATTTGAAGAAACACTGAGCAAACTAGTTCGTTTTTTGATGTTACTGTTTCTGATAATTATTTGTACCTTGTTTATGTTTATATAGAGGGTAATTCAATAATATTATGTTGAAAATTTGCAAGATAGGTAACGATTGACAAATTTTTAAAATTATCTCGATAATGGTCACGAATGAACATATGTTTCTATGAACTTGTTTGCTTAGGAAAACTGTATCTATTACCTATTTGCGTTTAGCACACTTGAAGTAAAATATTAAAATTATTTACACAAGGAAAACCTAAATTAAATAGTCTCGAGGACGTCTTTAAACAAAGACGAAACATCGACCATTTGAGTGGTTTTCTTCTTTTTTATTACAACTACCCTACAATTTATTTAAAGGTAAGTCCATTGACCACACACTAGCAATTTGCATTTTTCTGAAATCTGACACTTCTTAACCAGGCTGAAGCTAACGATTTGAGACTCCTTGAGGTAGCAATAACACCAGGACTAGCAGTGTGTCACTCAGTTAATATGTTTAACTCAGATGCTAGAAAAAGACCTTATTATTCTGCCTAGGCAAGGCAACCATAAAACCAGAGGAATATTAAGTTACCTTGTATTGTTCTTGGACTCCAGCTGATTTGAGACACTTTGTGGTAGCATTCACGCCAGGATTAACAGTGTGTCACTCAGACTGTGTGTCTAATTCAGTACGGTTATAAACTACACGCTTAAAGGGTACAACCACTCACGTCCTGTGTCCGCGTATATAGGGCACTCCTGAAGAGACCGGCAAAATTAATAATTTTTGTTTATAGTAAATTTAACTAGTAGTTCTTTCTCGCTTATCCGCATTGGTCTTATTTTGCACTCTCACTTTGTTGAAAACACATTTATTTTTACTTACGTGTATGGCAATAGGCTTTTGAAAATAAAATAACTATTTATCTATATATTAGTCAGTACTGTTTACTTGTAACACAACAGTTTTTACAGATATGCCTAAATAAAAATATTTGGTAAAGTGGTTATTGCCTTGTTCTTATTTCTGGTTTACTTTTTCTAGACCACTGGATATTACCAGTCTTCACTGCAGCTATCCGAAACTCTGATGTTTTCTAATAGGAACAAATGCTGTTCTTACACTATAAAGAGGAACTGGCGCCCGAAAACACCGAAAACCGCCAAATACTGCAGCCGCGCCGTTTAAGGTGTCACAAGTTACCTTTTTTCCATAAAGGGAAGAAAAACACGTCACAACCAAAAATAAAATATACATTTAAGAAATGATTTCCTCCAATTACAATGCAAGAACACAAAACCTCTAGACCGTTGCACAACGTTCCTTTATTATTATCGGAATTCATCGGAGGGGTCCAAAAACATATACACATTATTTAAAATTATTTTTATTAGAAACTTATATTCATACAGAGTGAAATGAAAAATAATAACGTTAAATAATTTTTTTTGCTAATTATTATTTTCTGACTTTTGCAAAAAACTTGTCACTGATAAGTATAACATATATCTTTTTAAACAATTATATTCCCGACTATTTGCAAAATGCTGAAACATGGATTATAAAAAAGGTAATATGCACATTATATTCAGTAAAATTGGGAAAATAATTGTTTAAAAAGATATAGGTTATACTTATCAGTGACAAGTTTTTGCAAAAGTCAGAAAATAATAATTTGCAAAAAAAATTGTTTAGCGTTATTATTTTTCATTTCACTCTATATTTTAAACTTTTACCAAGAAGGGGATACCTAATTTGTTTTAAATTATATTCATACCTTAGAGCAGAACTGTTTTAAGTGAAATTTGGTCTGTTTTGATAATAATAGTATATACATATAATGGTAATACCTTTCTGTTAAAAGTATTAAGTCCAACATAATACATTTAAAGAAAAATCTATGGACATTTATTTTAAATAATAAATTAACTATTATTCTTGCAAATAATCAGTTAAAAAATCTTTAAATCTCTCTACTTTAAAAATAGCATTACGTGACATCAATACTTAAATAAACCTTTTTGTTTGCAGGAGTTTATCCGTAACGAAATAAAAAATAAATGCATCCCTGTGGGGATTACCACAATTAATCAAATACAGCAGATTTAAAATGTTTATTCGAAGAGAATTACGAAAATGTATAAATTAAAAAATATCAATTAGTAGTTATTAAAATATCATTAATAATAATCATTTTCTTGGCTGCCATAAACCTAGTAATAAAATAATTAACATGACTAATCATTGTCATTGTTTGACAGTGATTAGTTGGTAATACTAACAATACTAGGAAGTATCAAAAATGCTACCAAGTGCGCAAGTACGCTACAATCACCTTTTTTTACCTCTTGGAAACATTGAATTATATAATATATGCTTAAATCGTAAACATGCTACGTATAACAGTATTATACTCGAGATCATAGAACAGCTCACTAATTGATTCCAGTTCCTGGACTATATTATGTAGTTATTTTTATATATTTGTAAAATTAATATAGCTCGGTTGGTATAGAAAATATGGAAATTAGATTTATCAATTTTAATTCATGACGGATAATATAATAATAATATTTTGTTAGAGAATATTATATTATTAGCGTCAGAGATAATGGACAAGTTAATTCAATATTGAGCTCAATATTATCCATAATATCCAGAATAATTTGATTTAAAAATAATACTTTAATTTGGTACAGTAGAATAAATTGTATTTTATGCATCCGATTTTAATAATTTAATAAAATAGTACGATTCTTATTCTCCTCTACTTAAATAAATTTATTTTTCGAGGACACCAAAGCCCTAACATTTAACGCTGCCACTTATTCTGCGATAATTTGTCTGTAACGATCAGGTTTCTCTCATTCTTTCTTCCCTGTCTGGTCACTTATCCACGTACAAACTGAATCTGTCCCAATTTAACTTAACGCTCGTTAACTAATTATACCTATTATCATAATGATATTAATTGAATTGTTCCATAGAAACTTTCTCCATACTACAATTCTGTCAATAATTGAAAATACTTAAATTAATTTAATGGTTAAGAATATGTCTATCGAGAAAACTTGCATATGGTTTGTAATACAAATAAACAATAGTTCCCCTACAGATATTTACGACAGTCAATAATAACACAGGTCAAACATTAAAAATGTTTCTGAAATCAGTTAATTTTAATTTGTATTACCGTGTTTTATAAAAATATGGTCTGGAATGAAAAATAATATTAACTGAAAATTTTTTGCTAATTATTATTTACTAACTTTTTACAAATCTTATCACAGATGATGACGCAATGCAAGCAGAAACACGTGTCGGTAGATATTTTAAAGTTTTTTAAAGTGAGTGTCAACTGGTGAGTATCTTGTGTTTTATTTATTTTTGGTTTTACTAGACAGAATAGTTGAAATTAAAAATAACATTATTGAGTCAGTTGTACTGAACATAATGTGCATATTATCTTTTTTGTAATCCAAGTTTCAGCGTTTTGGCAAATAGCCGGGAAAATAATTGTTTAAAAAGATATATGTTATACTTATCTGTGATAAGATTTGTAAAAGTTAGTAAATAATAATTAGCAAAAAATTTTCAGTTAATATTATTTTTCATTCCACTCTATATTTTAACTTTTATCAAGAAGAGGAACTTAATTTGTTTTTAAATTATTTCATTCGACCCTAAGGGGTATTTCCACTATATAATTTCAATTATTCTGTTCTCTGAAGCCATTAATGTTTATTACATTAAGGTTTACAAGTTTCCTTACTTTGGATTCTTTAAATATGCTGGCTACACTGACGACGAAATGCAAGCAGAAACACGTGTCGGTAGATATTTTAAAGTTTTTTAAAGTGAGTGTCAACTGGTGAGTACCTTGTGTTTTATTTATTTTTGGTTTTACTAGACAGAATAGTTGAAATTAAATATAACATTATTGAGTCAGTTGTACTGAACATAATGTGCATATTATCTTTTTTGTAATCCAAGTTTCAGCGTTTTGGCAAATAGCCGGGAAAATAATTGTTTAAAAAAATATATGTTATACTAATCTGTGATAAGATTTGTAAAAGTTAGTAAATAATAATTAGCAAAAAATTTTCAGTTAATATTATTTTTCATTCCACTCTATATTTTAATTTTTATCAAGAAGAGGAACTTAATTTGTTTTTAAAAAATATGGTCATTAAAATCGTTAATTTAGTCTAGTTTTAAAAATACGTGGGGGGTATGGTGTTCAACTCTCTTGTGTCTTCATTTTGTGAATTTTGTACTTAGAGAATTATTTCTATAGCAACACTGTGAAAGTGTGTTGCAATTATTTATTGTGAATTATAATTTTAACATCTAGCCACCTGAATTAACCCTCTGCCAGACTACTTTCAGTTTGCCAGTATCTGACGCTTCTTATTATTGAATATAATGAGGTTACAGTAATTGTTTATAATATGCACGTCTAACCTCCATGGTTGCCTACCTCAAAATGGCTGTTTAATATGTTTTGCTGTTCCTATGGCAAGGAGGGAACTTGCGGATCACACAACTGATTATTATTTTTGTCTGGTACCACTTCTTCAAAAAGGAATTTCCAAGAAAAAAAATCGATCTTAAATTACCCCAACATTATACCTGCTATTTAGTACTACTACAGAAGACCTTCCTATTACTGACCCACGATCTGAATATACCATAGAATCTAATGAGCAATTAGTTGGTCTTGAAGGTGATTCGCCTAAACCTGAACCTTCAATTTCAGAACCCCGATTTTGTGTTACTCATCCGTATAAAGAACCACATAAAATTAGGCAAAATCAGAGATTTCCTCTCCCAAATAATAAAGTAGAACTATTATGTTCTAGATTAGAAGAATGGAACATTCCAGAAGACAATATAAAAGTGTCTGTATACCGACATGGCCAAAAAAGACTTTATCTAATTTTTAAAATGGAACAGGTTCTTGTAGTTTGTAATGACATAATTGACTTAAAAGTACTCACTTAATATTGAGATTGGAAACTTTTCACACTTTTCAAAATTGAGTTTAAAAGCTATTCTACTCCATAATGGCAACTTATGGTCATCCATTCCTATATGACACGCATATCATATGAAGGAATCGTATAAAAATATGAAATTGTTAATCAAATGTACCGGGCGCCCTATTATATTTTGACACTTTTTAAACCTATATAACTTTTGAACTAGTTGAGGTAATGAAATGTGGTTATCGCCTGTCCTCTTCTAATTTTGTTAAGTTTTTTCCTGAGTATCCGTATATTTTTGCTTACTTCCGGTTCGACACGAAATGACATAGAGTATTTTCGGATATAGAGCAACTTTGTTATTTGAAATGGAACACCTGGTATATTTTTCATAGGTAGAAAGCCCATTGTTTCCCCTTTACGAAAATTCCATATTTGTCATGGAAATTATACAGAGTGATGATTTTATAAACTTTTAAATTAAATAGTGCGTTTTATCGAAATGCAACGAAAAAAATAATGATTCATAAATTAGACTATGGAAATAAAAGACAACATCACACAATTGCATGATACTTCAATTGCTAATATTGAAAATGTACATATGAAACTGGATATAACAAAGTATAACAGTAAATTTATTAAACAAATAAAAAATAAACAAAATAATACACATTAGTTATAAAAGATGTCAAAAATGCTGCCCATCAACTTGGATACATTTAAATATGATTTGAACGGAATAACTACTCAGCGGGCAAATACCCCGACCTGCATTGGATTATACCTTCAAATCATGATAGATCGGTAGCCAATATCATTTGTCAATTCCTAACCAGACATAGATCGGTTTCGAACTTATTAGTTCTCCTCAGTATGCCATAGGTCATGGAACAGACAAATGATAGTGGCCAGCCTGCTAGTCATATACTGACTAAGGTAAATTGAGTAGTGGTGAGAGGTATGTGAAACTTCTCATATGGTCCAAATGCTACTATCCGACCGAGATCATAGATGTCTCTGTGGCGGATAGCGACTTGCGAAGCAAGTACTGAGAGCGGCGATCTCTAGCCCTGGTGGACTAAACTACTGTTATTAAATATGGTACTTACATCCTAGACGCTAATCAGTTCTAAACTAATGATCAATACATAAACATATGAAACAAACCGTCATTATATTCTTATTAGATTGTGTCTAAATGACGTGAGGTCGATTACGGTCAGATTTTTCAATTAAAATAAATATTATAAATAAATTTTGTTAATTTCCTCTTAAAATCAAATAAAAAATAGTGTATGGACACATGGATGAAAATCATTCTCGTACTTATACGATTTCCGTAATCGTAAGAAAAACTGCATTTTTTATACTTGTGTTATAAATAAATACTATTTTGTTGGTCCTCAAATACAAAGTCTTATTTAAGGACCATCAATTGATGAAATACTCCAAGGAAAGGAGAAAGTTGTATGGAATGAATTTAAATTAGTAGCTGATGAGTTCCTAGGTAAAAGAAGAGTTTATAATTATGGAAAAATTGTTGAAAATCTTTTCACATTATAGCAAGACTGAGGATGCAAGATGTCCGGGGAATTAAGACTCAAAAGTGATGACCATTGAGAAAGATTTCATCACGACATATATGCAATAACAAAGCGTTACCAATGAAAATGGAACAAAGACTTGTACCTATTTCCATATCACCTTAATGAGGAACGGTATTCTGTCAGTAGCTTTTGAACAATTTTGATGAGCTCTTTGACAAAACCTTCTTTTCCGACGAGGCTTAGTTTCATTCCAGTGATTATGTTAATTCTCAGAATATGAAAATTTGGATTGTTGAAAAACCAGAAAGTTTTTAGGTCCAAGTCTCTCTTCATGAGCAGAAACCTAGAGTTTGGTATGCCAATAAGAAGAGAATCATTGGCCTAATTCTTTATCATGAAACTTTAACCCGACAGAGATATCGTGAGGAGCTTCTATTGCTGCCAATGAAATGGCTTTCAGTTTTTCTAAAAAAGAGCCCGAGGATATAGTGCAGTTGTAACAGTCTACATTTTGCTAGCCATTTTCCAAGATCATTTAATTAGTAATAATGGTAGGGTAGCAAATTTCGAGGTTTGTATAGGGTAACTCGGTAACTATAAGAGACACAAAAAATTGGTAGATAAAAGTTCACTGGTGAAAACAAAAATTTGCTATCGTCTTTTGTTTTCGAGTTATAAAAAAAGTTCGATTTTTCGACTTTTAGACACATATCAATATCTTGGTTGTTTGTAAAGTTATGAAAAAACAACTTTTACATTCTTAAGGCAATTTTTTCTGTTTAATACAGTGGCGTCAAGAAAATTAAAAAAAAGTGCAATTTCGAGATGGCATAAAGTTGTATTTTTTTTAAACGGGAATCATAGTTGGCTATGACTTTGTTAAAAAGGAATTTTTTTTCTCATTCAAACTATATATCATATGTGTGGTCGCTATTGATGTGTAAGTATTTAATAGCGAAAATAATCTTTTTTTTATATTTAATCCACGTAGGTGTGTGTCATCTATGACAGTGTTTACCCGTTTGTCAGTAAATTGCATATTAATAATTTTGTTTCGGATAGCACATATGATATACAGTTTGAAAGAGAAAAAATATTCCTTTTTAACTAAACTATGATCACCATTTAAAATAATACAACTTTATGCCATGACTCGAAATTGCACTTTTTTTCCTTTTTTTTTCTTCAATTTTCTCGACGCCACTCTATTATACAGAAAAAAAGTGCCTAAAGAATGTTAAAGTTATTTTTTCATAACTTTACAAACAACTAAGATATTGACATGTGTCTAGAAGTCGAAAAATCGAACTTTTGTTTACACCTCGAAAACAAAAGACGATACCAAATTTTTTTTTCGCCAGTAAATTCGTCTCAAAAAAAAGAGATCGAGAATGTGTCCTCCAATTTTTTGTATAACAGTTACCGTACCCAGTATGTTACAGGAAAAATAAATGTCAAAAATATGAAATTTTATTAATTCATATAATATACGATATATAACGAAAATTCAATAACTTAATATAATGCACAGTATTGACATCCAGTCTAATAGAAATCAATCTAAGTCCTATGTTTCTATTTGCATGGGCATTTTGATGTCGTTTTTTTTTTGAACGCTCGTTACTATTATGACGAAAATAGATTTCAGATTATGTAATTGCTAAACCTATATATAAGTTTTGTTTGATTTGCTTAGGTATTATTTATAATATGACTAACACTTTAAAATATCGATCATGCAAAATGAATAAATAAAAATAATCTTGTTTTCAAATATTTGTAATCTTTTAATAAATTGAGTTGAGTAATATAAATTTAAGTCCATATTTTATTACATTTTCTGCATATGTAATTAGTGTAGCTGTCATAGATCAGCATTTGCCAACACAAAATATGCATCAACTAGATATATACAAATACAAATTATTGGTTGCTCTGTTAAATATTCCGCCTATCCAAAGTTTCAAATTGTGACACTGTCAATTTTGTATTTGGCCGAATCCTGTAGTTCTACACTTTGAATAAAATAGTATATGTGTTTCATATGAACATCGCCCGGCACAAAATAAAAGCTAAATATATCATTCTGTCCTGTAAAATAACATAAAACACTGTCTACTGTCGCTTGAAAAAAAGCTTGTAAATATTAATGCCGCGTGAGATTTAAACGCATCATTTTTATCATCACTTAATTTATTGTATACAAGAAGGGTCAAAATATATCAATTATTTACAGATTATTGAGTTCATTTTGGATATAATTTTTGAATGAAATAAAATGTGAGCGAGTTTTATTTTATTATAAATATTTAAAACATGGTATGATATTAAAAAAAGGTTTTAAGACTTTGCTACTATATCAATTGAAAACTTTAGTTTTTATTTTTTGTCATAATTAAGATTTGTGATTTAACATTGAAAGCAGGGTCGGACTGATATTACAAGGACCGGGAAAGTTTATATATTTTAATTATCTCAGTACACGGATCTTAAAAAGACGTTTATTTCACCTCCATTAAGTAACAAGACAATATAATATGAATAAAACTTTTATGTATTAAAACAAAAATATTTTTTTGTAAAATAAATAACACACATTAAATTAAAAATAAAAACATAATTCTCTTGAATGATATCTACTTCTTCTAATCACTCATCTCAGTCATAATGCATGTAAAACACTTATAATATACCATCAGTAGTCAAAGTATAGTTGATTATTTTTGAGGTGCTATCACGAATGTTTATTGCACTTGATTTTGAGGAAGTGCAAGAAACATGAGTAATGTCGCCCCAAAAATAATCCACAATAACATTGACTACGAATGGTATTCAGAGGACTATTCATCGAATTTTTGTTTAATAGTTGTGGTTACATTTCAGTTCATTTCACAAAATTAAGTAGTGAATGATTTGATATCTATAGCAACATAGACAAGCTTTTGTTATTTAAGATTTTGTAAAATTTGGCTTGTTTCGAAGTAATTGGAATATTTTTTGAATAATTATATCGAAAAAATAGCTTTGTGAGATATAAAGCAATATCAAAAAAGTTTTGTGACAAATTGGAAAGTAAAATTGCTAAAGAAAATAGTGCATAAAATACAAAAAAAAAATCGAGATTATGTTTGGAGGCAATTCACAAATACAAATGAAAGATTCTACACTGCCACTAAAATTAATGCCACATTAAAATCTTGGGCACATGATATGAAGAATAAAAATTGAACTGAGCATAAAAAGGAGTGATAACAATAATTGGGATATTACCGCAAAGGTACTGCCAGAATTATATTTTAATAAGTGAAAAATAGTGAAAATCCCTTTAACGATGTTGTTTTTAAATCTACGAGGGAAGCTAAAGATGTCATAAGAAAAATAGAGAGCAAATATTGTCCATAGTTTCGACAAGGATACCCTGGAAAGTCTGCAGAAAAAAATTATTTTACAGTATCTTTGTAACTTGCTTGGCGAGGTGAAGGTGGAACACTTTGTCTTGCACATTTTTTTTAAAGAAGAAAATACGAGTATTGATGATAGCTCTCTCATGGCAGAATAGAATATAACAGCATTTTTTCAAAAATCGCACAAGGAGAAGCTGAGCTACTTTTTATAAGCAAATGGCTTATTGGAAATGATGTGAATTCTAATTTATGTCCTGTGAGATAGGTGTCACCTCATGGTAAATTCTATTCCTATGCTTATTTCTATTTAGATTGTACCATAAACTACTCGATAAACTTATTTCCAATAGAGTAGGAAATATTAAGACAAACTGAATGTTCCTCACACCAAATCCTTATCGGAGGAAGTCAAAATCAAGTAGTTGGTAGGAATTAATGAAATAAATAAATAGGTAAAATATTCAGCTGATCACGTCGGATAAATGTGAAAAATAAGATGAGGTAAATGAGATAAATGAAACAAATGAGATAAATAAGGCAAATGAGACCAATGAGACAAATGGGACAAATGACACTAATGAGGAATTAGAAATGCGACAAATGAGAGGAGACACATTATACACATGATATAATTGAGAAAACCCAAACAAATGAGGCGATTGAGACAAATAAGACAAAGGAAATAAATGAAATAAATGAATCAAATGAGACAAATGAGAAATGAGATTAATGAGATAAATGAATGACAAATGAGAAAAGAGACAAATGAGGTGAATGAGGGAAATGAGAAATAATATAAATGAGATAAATGATTCAAATGAGAACAATGAGACAAACGAGAAAAAGGAATCAAATGAGACAAATGAAACAAATGAGTCAAATGAGACATTCGAGTCTAACGAGATAAATGAAACAAATGAGACAAATGAGATAAGTGAGACAAATGCAATAAGTGAGACAAATGAGAAACGAGACAAGTGAGGCGAATGAGGTAAATGAAACAAATGATTTAAACGAGGCAAATGAGACAAACGAAGACGAAGATAATCTAACGATTGAGGCAAATGAGAAATGAGATAACAATCAAATGAGACAAATGAGTTAAATAAGATAAACGAGAAATGAGAACCATGAAACAAATGAGAAATGAGATAAATGAGACAAATGAGATAAAAGACAAATGAGGCGAATGAGGTATATAAGATAAATGAGACAACTGACATAAAGGAGACAAATGGGACAAACAAAGACTAAACAAAATAAAACAAAACAACTTATTTTTCATTCTTTCCAAATTGGATATGATAAATATTGCCGAAACCGACTGTATTTTTTTATTCAATGAAATTAATTTTAAACCTTTTTTTCTTAGTAACGGTTGATTTTACAAAAAATTGTCAACTTCTATTCGGCACATTTCCTCATAATGAACAATTTTTATTTGAAACATTTTTTGATTGACGCAAAAAAAATTTTCCCCGAGGTGCCCTCCTTGGTATACCAATTTCACTGATATTCAATAGAGTTTGTCCTTGGACATCACAGATATTATATACAAGATTTGAGATTTCCACCTTGAGATGAAGACATACAGACACACAGACGGTATGCCAATTCGGATAAATTTTCTATTTTCCGGTCTCAAAACGTTCGTTTCCATCATAATCTGGAATTTGATTTTTCTCACGACTTCAAAACTTTATCAGTATAGAAGATGAGAAAGTAAAAATATGAATCCAACCATTCGATACGATCATATTATTATACAGTGTCAAGTTGGGCGAAAGCCTTTTAAAAGGTATCTGCACTTAGATGGCGAATATCATTAGAGTATTTGGCCTAGTAGGAACAAATTTAATAAATGCTGTAAACACTGTAGCCTATACTTCTACTTTTGCTTCCAGTTCTGTTCTTTTTGGTGAAGAAAGTACTTCTGGATAAGCCCATTTGCAGAATTGTAGTCATATTAGTTTCTAAATTGCAATTTCATTTATTAGATAAAAAAAGTACTTTATTACATTACGTAGTTATTATAATTATGATTTATAAAAAAAATCTTTATTTTTATGTGAAATATTCACCAGAACACACGTGGCATATTTGATATAACACCCACAAGTAAAAATAGTCAAAATAATTCTTTTTTGATAGGACTAAAAAATCTAATTTTTTGATGTTCATTGGTCATTTTTTGACAGATGATAGATGGCAAGTGAATTGATTAGTCAGGGTTATACTATCAGAGCTGAAAACTTCTTGAGAATTATTGTTTGTTGTTTCTACAGAAACTTTGATCAATTTTACGAAGCAATATATTTGACCATTTCACGAGTCAAAGAAGGAGACAAATTTTCTGTAATATTTTGCCAATTGAATTTGGCCAAAGTTTCCTTAGAAAAGATAAACAGTTCTCAAGAAAGGGCTCGAGTAGTATTTAGGAAAGCTGTTTTCCGTTATATCAAATAGAAGTTATAGATAGTGGTTAATATACCAGGTGTCTCAGCTTGGCGTCGTCTAAATATCTTGGCTCTCTTATAAAAGGCATAGAAAATTTTCAAAAACGGAGTAGTAGACCGTACAAAGATGTATAGTTTAAAAACATTTTGATATATACGCTCTATTTAGGCGTGACGTCAAATTATGTTTTTTAATGGAACACTCAGTATATTATTATTTTGGATTCTCCTTTTAAAGATGATTCAAGCGATATGCCACTTGATGGATATGCGATAGGTCGGTACCATGATATGGGTGAGTTTGTACCAAAAAACATGTCAAATTTATGGGCTCAGTGTAACGTAACGGATCAGCATTTTGAGATCTAGTTTGTGCCAGAAATTGTCAAAAAGCTTCTAATTTACACTGTTGTTTTCAAATCTAACGAAATCGACTACTTTATATAGGGTGAGTCAGGAAACGCCAAATCTACTTTTCCTAATTTTTTTCAAATGGTACCAAAGGAAAACACTTTGGTACATACTCACCCATATCATGGTGCCGACCCATTACATACACATCAAATGGCATATCGTTTAAACCGTCTTTAAAAGGAGAATCACGTCACGCCTAAATAGATATTTGGACGATGTAAGGTTAAAACACCCTGTATATTTTTTAATTAAATGAGTAAATACGTAAAAAAAGTAAAGAGAACAAGTATCTTTTTAAGCCTGCAAAATATTTTGTCTGTTTAAATAAAGTTAATGTTCAACATGAGTTATAGCATTGTAGCATAATGAAATATTTTTGTAACATCAAGTAAGTGCATTAATAAAATTATATAAATTGTTTGAAACTATTCAGATTTTCAAAATTTAATGTAAGTATTTAATTGTTTGAAAAGTATGTTTGATTCTGCATATATGACAAATTTATTTGTTTGATATAATTAAATACTCTTTCATTCAACAAATCATTTTTATCAGTGTGGAAACTACTTTAGTGCCAATGTCGTCACATCAAAGGTTCCAGCCCATTTCAGGACAACAAAAATATAAAAATGCAATGCAAACGCTTTCATCTTAATATCTTTATTTTTCTTTTAATATTGAAAAGTTGAAACGTTTTGAAAACTTTATTTCGTTTAAAATTTGCAATCATTTTATCATCTATTATTATTATTATCTTTCCCCACAGATAACAGTTTAACAAATTTTAAATTTGAGACTTTAAAAAAATATCTGTGAACCACTAAAGATTAAATAAAGATTTAATGTTACCATTTTTTACGATATGGCCGTTACATATCCGTACCTTAACTTAAAATTTATACAATGCTGGTTGAGCCAAACAAACAATAAATATAAAAATGGACACACACCTATTATATTAATTGAATAGAAAGGGTCAAATTTTTAATTTCAATTAAAATGACCCCAGTTAAATAAATACAGTGTTAAGTTACTGCATTATTTCGGCAGCAGAAACAAAAAGTGCCAGGTAGATCAAAATGGCTGCAAAAAATACAAGAGGGGTGGATGTGCTACTGAATATTCGTCCTTAAACAGACTTCCCGCAAGGGAAATTAAGATTAACGACAATCTTATTTTTAATTAACAGTCCCTTATGAGACGAATGTAAGAAGAATAATTGAGGTACAATTTTTATATTTTTTAATAAAATCCTTTTTACATTTATAACGGGCAACGTGTGAAATATTTTTAACCGCAATATATTTGTATATCCAGGAAACATATTAACTGAATTAGGACTATTACGAGAAAATGTTCTTTTTTGAAATGACTCGGTTATTTATCATTAACTATTTTTTTTGCAGAATCCAAATTTTGGATAAAAAAACTGTTTTGCGCGTTGCGTTTAAGATATATGACATTTTATTTTGTTTTTTAAATGGAAGTATTTTAAAAAATTTGGATTTTCCCCATTTTCCTAATTTCAAAAATATCAACATGTGTCATGTTACCTCAAACAGTTCTTGAGATACATGAATTTTGGTATTAAAATATCGTTAACGACTTTGTTAAATGTGGTTTATTGTCAAAATAAGAAGAATTAACCATTAAAGATATTAATTTTTGAGGAACATTACTTTGGCGACTAAACTGCATCTTTATTTCAGAAATGCAACTATTTTGCTTTCAAAGGCAACTACCTTTAACAAAATCATTAACGATATTGTAATACCAAAATCCAAATATAACAAAAATAAAATTTTTGAGATAACATGACATGTAAGGTATTTTAGTAATCAGAAAAATGAGGAAAATCGAATTATTTTAAAGTAACAAAGTAAGATTTCTTAAACACGATACGCGACTGTTTTTTTTTGGTTCAAAATTTGGTTTCTGCGAACAAAATTAGTTAATGAAGTTTTTTTACATATTTTTCAAAAATAACCAAGTTATTCCAAATAGGACATCTAGTAATTAAGTTTATTTCACGTTAAAATATACAAGTATTTACATACGTCAATAGAAGGTACTCCAATACAGATAATAACACATCATATTACAATAATAACACATCATTATACAATGATCAATAGAATATACAAAAACACATTAACGTTATATATTAAAATTATTACTGCATATGAAAAATATAAAAATATGAAAAATGAAAAATATGAAAAATAGAAAAATATGAAAAATTTCATTTGCATTTTAAATATACATATGTCAATAGAATCTACATAAAAGAAAACAATATTATAAACTATACAAACCTATTAGAAACAATTGTACAATTTTCAAAGAAACACCAAAAATACATCAAAGGTACATAATAAACTTTAAATTGAAATAAAAAATTTTCACAATCTAGGTATTCCTCAATATTATAAAAAAATACTCTTAATAAAGAAATTTTTATTGAAGATTTGATCTGCACATAGGTAATTGTGCTACATATTCAGGTAATAAATTAAAGAATATAGGACCAAAATAAATCCGCCCATGACGACTGGATTTAAGTCTTAGCATAGTAATTCTGATTTTGGTATTTCTGTGTCATAAGAATGAAGAAAAGTGTTAAAATGAGATTTCTAGTCAAAAAAGTGTGTATATATATATATATATATATATATATATATATATATATATATATATATATATATATATATACATATATATATACATATATATATATATATATATATATATATATATATATATATATATATATATATATATATATATATATATATATATATATATATATATATATATATATATATATATATATATATATATATATATATATATATATATATATATATATATAAATATAAATCCGCCCATGACGACTGGATTTAAGTCTTAGCATAGTAATTCTGATTTTGGTATTTTCTCGTGTGTGAAGTGTGTATAAATGAGATTTTCTTTAGTCAAAATTAGGCAAGTGTGTATATATATATATATATATATATATATATATATATACATATATATACATATATATATATATATATATATATATATATATATATATATATATATATATATATATATATATATATATATATATATATATATATATATATATATATATATATATATATATATATATATATATATATATATATATATATATATAAAAAATCCGCCCATGACGACTGGATTTAAGTCTTAGCATAGTAATTCTGATTTTGGTATTTTCTCGTGTGTCATAAGAATGAAACGAATTTTTGAAGTGTGTATAAATGAGATTTTCTTTAGTAAAAATTAGGCAAGTGTATATATATATATATATATATATATATATATATATATATATATATATATATATATATATATATATATATATATATATATATATATATATATATATATATATATATATATATATATATATATATATATATATATATATATATATATATATATATAAAATAAATCCGCCCATGACGACTGGATTTAAGTCTTAGCATAGTAATTCTGATTTTGGTATTTTCTCGTGTCATAAGAATGAAACGAATTTTTGAAGTGTATAAATGAAGATTTTCTTTAGTAAAAATTAGGAAGTGTGTATATATATATATATATATATATATATATATATATATATATATATATATATATATATAGTTTTTTTCAGGCTTTCGCGGGTGGTGAATGTTAAATTCGTTTTCCGGGTATACTCCGCGTAGGTGATAGGCCCCGAGAGGGACCGTGGTTGTCTGAACGACGTTTCGGCAGAATCTCATCTGCCATCTTCAGGTTCTAACAAGGATAACTGCTTACTGCGGCTTCCGGATCGAACTGAAATTTCAGTTCGAGTAACCAGAAGCCGCAGTAAGCAGTTATCTGTTAGAACCTGAAGTGGCAGGTGAGATTCTGCCGAAACGTCGTTCAGACAACCACGGTCCCTCCGGGGCCTATCACCTACGCGGGAGTATACCCGAAAACGAATTTAACATATATATATATATATATATATATATATATATATATATATATATATATATATATATATATATATATATATATATATATATATATATATATATATATATATATATATATATATATATATATATATATATATATATATATATATATATATATATATATATATATATATATATATATATATATATATATATATATATATATATATATATATATATATATATATGTATATATATATATGTATATTAGAAAATGAAATGGAAATGAAATATTTTCTAAATAAATTTATTACTTACATCCTTCCTATAAGAAGGCGAGGTTATTACACGGACAGCTTTACACTGTAATCCAAACATTCGTTTAGCACTGGAATAATGACCCCATATGTGACATTATTAGTGAGTGGTAGGCAGCCAATATTACGTCATCGAGGACAATATTAACCAAATTACGTAAAGCATAAATATTTTTTGAAATTTTATTTGAAATATGAGCTACGTGAGATGTCCAACTAAGTTTACGGTTCAAGTGTACACCTAACAATTTAATATATGGAGGGTTTTGAAAATTTTATATTTGGGAAGAAACAACTTGTTTAGTTTTTTGTGCATTTAAGCAGAGCTCAAAAGAGGCGAACCACTTACTAGTCCTCGACTGTGTTACTTCAAGATTTTTTTTCAGATTTAACAAATTTTTATCACCGTCAGTCAGTGTGGTATCATCAGAAAAAAATGTCAGGCCAATACTCAGACATCTCTTATCAATATTATTTATATATAAGAGGAATAGGGTAGGCCCGAGCACGGATCCCTGGGGAACTCCACGGGTTACCTCACATCCATCAGATGAAGCGCCATTTGCATAGGTATATTGGATTCTATTTACTAAATACGATTGCATTAAATTTAGACTTACAGCATTAAAACTATAACTTAATCTCATTTTATCTAACAACATTTCATGGGACACACATTCGAAGGCTTTTTTGCAAGTCACAAAAAATTGAGCCCACGTAGTCTCCATTTTCATATCCATCTACAATTTTATCTATTAAATGCCCGATTGTTTTGTTGGTGGATTTATTTGTTCTAAAACCATATTGATTTATAGAAAATAAGTTATTCTTTAGCTAAGGAGTTTCGTATCCACAATCTCTATATGTAGTTTTATTAGTCGGTTTGGATAAAAAATTAGGAAAGAAAACCTCAAATTCTCATTTAGTCGACGTTTCGACAAAATTTATTGTCTTCCTCAGGACTAATGAGGTCTTTGGTTTTCTGTCAATATAATCATAATCGTCAAATAAATAAATAATAACGTCACTTATAATAACAGGATTATTTTGGACAAACAATGACCTTTGCGTAATAAATTAATGGTTTTTTTAACTATTTCCAATGCAGGTCAATATGAGTGTAAAGGCAAAACAGAAAATTTGACAGAAAACCAAAGACCTCATTAGTCCTGAGGAAGACAATAAATTTTGTCGAAACGTCGACTAAATGAGAATTTGAGGTTTTCTTTCCTAATTTTTTATCCAAACCGACTAATAAAACTACATATAAGTTATTCTGTTCAAAGAAATTACATATTTGATTTTTTTTTGCATTATTTCCAAGACCTTTACGAGAATTGGCAAAAGCGATATTGGTCTGAAATTGTTTAGTATATTTAAATCGCTGCCCTTGTGAATAGGTATTACCTTGGAGATTTTAAAGACAGCTGGAAAAATTCCTGATTTAATTGACTGATTTATCAACTTAGTGAAGGGAGCTAGAATTACCTCTTTTATACTTTTTATGAGCTGTACATTCATATCATAATAATCTCGACTATTTTTCTTTTAAAACTGGTAAGGACATTTCTTACTTCAATCGGACTGACCTCTTTAAAGGCAAATTCCGGTATATCGGCGATTTTTGAAGTTTTATTAACTTGTGTCTTAGGCAGGTTAGTAAATAATACATTTGGAATACCAATAAAATTCTTATTTAATTCATTGGGACTAAAATTGATACTCGTGTTCTTAGGTCTAGTATGATTTCGATGGATATGAATAACATCCCAATAATAATTTTCACGTACATGTTTAAGTTACGAAAAACGAAGAAAAGTAATTTAATTTTAAGAAGTGTTTAGCCGTGGGGTAGGTTAGGTTAGGTTAGGTTTGTTGTGAGTGGGTCTCAGAGACCCTCTACTGCGACCATCAGCAGGCCTATTGTGGCTCACGCCTAATTATATTTCACCCAATAAGTTCAGTCTCTTAATGAAACTGATAACTTTATCGGGTGAGAATGTGTCCAGATCCTCTGGCAGCAGTTGCCCTTTGCCAAATATTGAGAATCGGATCCTCTCCAAAGCTTAACAGGTGCATAAGATGTGATCTGCTCTCATCATCCTCCAGGCATAGACGGCACTCGACGTTGTCCGCTAGGCCGAGTTTATGCAGATGAGAGTTTAGTCGGCAGTGCCCGGTATATAGGCCTGTTAGAGTTTTTAGGTTTACCCTGTTTAACTCAGCCGTGGGGTAACAACAATGTCCTAAACCTATCATCATCAATATCTCGTGTTCTGGCCCTCACTCTAATTAAATTAAATTAAACACCAAAGGTAATACAACCCCTGTATCCCTGAAGGTACCTCGATGTACCTTGTGTGGGAGAGGTCTACACATTTAAAGACAATGGACACACACCCAATATCCGAGTATGCTAGGATCAATTTCTGGTGCAGAAAAAGTCCTAGCTCCTCGATCGGGGATCGAACCCCGGACTCCAGGGTGAGAGGCAAGTAGCCTTACCACTCGACCATGAATCCACATAATAATTACTTCAAGTATATATCTGGACATGCTATTGATGATGTGGTCGAACACTTTTTGTAGGATTTGTGTCCATAAAATGGGAAATATATTTGACAGTTGCCTAATGTTCTCTAGAGCCGGTTGATGGTTTTAAGGTGGCCTACTCAATAAATCCCACACACATTCGATAGGATTCAAGTCAGAAGAATGTCGTGAGTATCAAAGACGTTGAATACTTGCTGAGTACGATGTGGGCGAGTATTTCATAAAAAAAAAGTTTTCGTTAAGAGCAGCTTGAAATGTTGTCACAATGTTACTGTCAATATCATTGGCATACATTTGGCCAGTTATGGTCCTCCGGCAGACGTATTGTACAGGGTTATTTATTATAAATTACCCACCCCTTATCATCGTTATTATTGCCTATAGAAATAAAAGTTTTAAATAAATGTTGTGTGGTTATGACTGAATTTTGTTATAATGCTATCAAAAGTGCAGTAGCGTGCAGATAGGGGATACAAAAAAAATAATATATTTTTTTAAATGGGATACTCTGTATATTATTCAATTTTTGGAATGATTCCTGATATCAAAAATATACCATATGTTACCCTTACCATACCGTTTTTGAGTATTTAAACGTCGAATATCTTAGTTAAACTAGTTACTGTAAATATGGAAAAGTTAACATTATTAAAGTGAGCTATGAGAATGACAACTATTATGTTTGATAAGTGACATTACTTAATGAAATAATCAAAATTGTTTACAGTGAGGAAGAAAAAAGCCAAATATTTATACAAAATAGGTAACAAAGATTTATTTAGGAAATTTAAATATAAATAAATGATATCATAAAAGATGTTCGATGTATCCACCATTACTGTCAATGCGTAATTGATAACATCTTCTTATATTACTTCCTCACCCCTCAAAGTGAGGAAGTTATGTATTCGTGAAAAAATTTTTGAAAATTTTTATTGCATTTCTGAACGAATTTCGACGAATTATGACGATACACAAAATTTCATAGAGACAAAATTGTCTGTCTGTGTGGTTCGCGATAACAGAGCTACAGAGACAAAGCTTTCAAATTTGGTACACGCATTCTAGAGGTCAAGGAAGAGATTGAGTTCGTTGATGAACAAAATTGGTTCTTAAAATTTGAAATATCAAAAAAAAATTATTAGTGACATTTTTGAACCGTCAATTTGAAATGTCAAATTTTTTTTTGACATTTAAAATTTTAAAATATTACATTCCACCAATGTGACTTTTTTGAAACGTTAATTTGAAATGTTTAAAAAAAGATATTAGTGACATTCCACCAATGTGACCTTTTCGAAACGTCAAAAATTACTTTTAATTACAAACTCCACCACACATCGAGTTTTACTACGGCGAGGAAGTTTCAATCCCCAAATAATTGCCAGCGGTTTTTATAATTGAACCAGAAATGGCTTCATTATTTACATTCAGATTGTTTGTTTCAAGACAAATCCTGTCTTTAATGACGTAAATACTATTACTATTATTATTATTATTATTATTATTATTATTTTTCAGTTTCCCAATGTCGGTCAGTCCTCCCGTGGCCTCCGACGCCTCACGGGAGTCGCGCCGGCGCATCAACTACAGCCACTCTCCCACATCCAGCAGGGTCAGTGACTGTAGATGCCAGAATCATGTACCCTAGGCAGACGGAGAGAACCCAGAATGACCGCCTTCTGCATTTGGCCTGCCAGCCACTCAGCTGATTTTTGGCAGGCCGGTATGATCTTCAGTTCCGAGAGCAGTGTAGGCTTTATCCCTTCGAGTACACCGATTATAAGGACGAACATTTTCACCGAGTAGCCTGGAGTACTTGGAGCACGTACCGGAGATCGCGATATTTGGTCCGTTTCTCCTCCTCTTTCAAGGTGATGTTTTTCTCCGCAGGTGCCGAGAACTCGATAACATACATCACCTTGAGTTGATGGTCGAGGAGGACAATGTCAGGCTTGTTGGCTTGGATTAGCCTGACAGTCGGGAACGAGTAGTTCCAGTAAATCCGACATTTCTCGTTCTCGACAACAGACTCGATATCTCCGTGGATGTAAGGCAGCACTGGTGTCTGGTCTACCCCGTACGAGTGCCTTAGATGGTAGTATAGCACTCGTAAAGCCGCGTTATGCCGGTGGATGTACGCCGAAATTGCATATATAGGACATGCAGACAGTATGTGCATGAACGATTCGGGCGCCTGACGGCAGGTCCTGCAATTGATATCAGGAACCTCTACACGCCACACGCGGTTACGGTAGACCAAGGTGTTGATAACACCATCTTGGCAGGCCAGAGTGAATCCCTCGGTCTCCGACTTAAGCCCGGTTGACCTTAGAAAGGCGAATGTCAGCCTGGTCAATAAAACCCAGTGTTTCTATGTTTTTATAGAAGATACTATGCTGGGGTTTATCGACGTGCTGCCAAAACAGATTTTCCTGTTCGGCAACTCTAATTCGGGCTTTCAGACGATTTGGCTGAAGTTCAGTGACTGACTCTAAATCAGCACCTCGCCGGCCTCCTCGCCTGATGTCAAATGCGAGACCGAGTTCATCTGCTGCTCTTTTTGTGCCTTGAACAATCCTGCTCCTACAGTTTCGTGATGTTTTACGAACCACAAGTGGGAATCTGAGCTCCTGAGGATGTTACATGCCATACTCAGTACTACTCTGCCATGCGTACATTCCAGGCTCAAGAGTCCTCGGTCCCCCCCGTTGACGTGGGAGGTACACGCGAGGAACGGACGATCTAGGATGAATACTTCTTTGAATATTTATCATCTTGCGGGTATCTCTGTCTAATTGGCGCAGCTCATCTACCGTCCACTTAACTACTCCGAAGGAGTAGAGCAGAATCGGAACGGCAAGCATATTAGTTGCAGTTGTTCTTCCCCGACAGTTCGGAAGACCAAATCTTTCAGAGAAGAAAACTTGTGGATGTCTGTTATCGCTGTGCAAGTCGAAACGAAATTCATCGCTGAATAAAACTGAACCCCATTCTATGTCCCAGTTTTGAATATCCTTTGCCCACCTTAAACGGGCCGGATGGTCAGCTGGACTTAACCAAGGGACTCGATATGAAGGATAATTCGACAGGGGCAAACTCCCTGAATATATTGCGTACAGATTAGACGTTTACTGTAACCCCATGTGCTGTACGTAAGATAGTTCTTACTTGAGACTAGTTTCATCTGAGTGGTTATGTTAATTCTGAGTATATGAGAATTTAAAGTGCTAAAAACCATACAATTTTTTATGTCCTTCTACATCCGCAGAAAGTAGATATTTGGTGTGTCATTAATAAGAGAAGAATTATTGGATAAATTTTTTTTTCATGGAAGTTTAACCGAACAGAAATATCGCGAAGAGATTCTAATCCCATTTATTAATCAGATTGAAACCAATCAAATGCATTTTGGTTATTTCCAACAAAATAAAGTCCGAACACATAGAGCAACCGAAACTAAATATATTGCAAAACATTTTTTTAAAATCATTTAATTAGTCTTAATTCTGTATGTGAATTTCCTGTTACTCCATGCGATTTTTTTGTGACATTCAATTCCTATCTTGATGTTGACCATCCTCAAGTCAAAATTGCATAGAAAATCGAAAGAATGAACAACAATCCCAATGCAAAATATTTTAGATTCCGTTAAAAAAGAGCGTGTCTGGCGAAAGGTGGTGTACACTCTGAGCACCTTTTGTAAAAATATTGTTGCATTTTTGTTAAAAATCAATGTTATGTTTCAATAAAATGTTATTAATCCTGTAATGACATGCAAAACAAATAATAACGTAATATGGTGCATCATATGACAGCTTAATAGAAACCAATCTAATCCTTATGTTTTCCTTTACATGGACAACTTTAAGTTTTTCGTTATATTATCGTAGCGTGACCAGTAGTGTACATAAATGAGAAGGATTTTTTGCTTCCATATTAATTATTAAAACTGGCAGTTTCTTGTTCAATTCCTAGGATATTTTTGCTTCGAAACAAATATATTTTCAGCATAGCGATCAATATCGTACAAAACTCAACAAATAAGTATAGAAAAACTTCTTAAATTTTAAAAGACCAAATGAAAGTTTTGCCTAATGAAACAAAAATTTAGCTTTGAGGTGAAAGCTAAATGTATTATGTGGAAGGCAAAGTTTTCTAAAGGTTTGATAAATAAATACCTTTAAAATAACTTTTTAGACTTAAGACGAGTTAAACATAGCCAGAATGTTGGATTTGATCTTGCTAATATAAACAGTATTTGTAGTAACAATAGTAAATACCTTTAGTACGATTCAAATGTATTGGCGATTATTTTAAAAATGGTGGAGCAGAACAAAGAATCTATTGTGAACCACTCATTGAAATTTTAAAGTTAAATCGTGGATATTTTTTTAATGTACTCAAAAAAATGCACCTATTTTTAATTCTCGCAGTTAAAGGGAGGGCTCAGTACAGTTGAATCGTATCCTATATTTATATACCTAATATGAGTATCTGATTATTCATTAAAAACATGTAAAACTTGTACATTTAAAATATAGCTTCAAATTCTTTTAAATATATAGAATTGTATAGGATAAAATGGATATACTAATTGTTTAGCTAAATATTTGATGAAATTATTTGAATAAATGGGTTATTAAAATTTAGATTGAAGAAAAGTAAATTTAAAAATTATGCTGTGAAAAATTCAATTATGAAATTAAATTAATTTTCTGCCTTTTAATTATAGACGTCGAAATGGCGTACAAGTGTTAGAAAAAGACTGGATTGAGATTCTTCAACCCCGGTCTTAAGATAAATAGAGACAGAGAGATTTAAGAACGGGAAATTAAGAAATGACTCCAATTAATTCTCAATTGTATACATCCCAGAAAAATATTAAAATTTAAAATTTGATAAGTCCGATTCACAACCTAAGAAGTTAGAGTTTGTTTAAGATATATAGGCACTGTCATATTTAATGACTTGAATTCAGTAGAATTTTAATGTTAATGTACAGCGTGTTGTACGAAATCTACGTACAATTCACAACATATGAAATCCGAGTTTGTAACATGATAATAAAAAAATAACAATAATATGTTGAAAATGAAACAACTATATATAATTTTCATTGAAATAAAGACAATTACATATTTCTTATTTAATATTGATATCCCAGCAAGAGGTCTTAGTTTTTGCTGAATATCTATAACCATGTCATTGAATGGAGTAATATTACTATTTAATATTTTTTTCATCCATCCATTTCGTTCACAGGCCCACAAACAGTGCTGTTTAATTATTTTACCATCTTTTCTCAGATTTTAGTTATTTCATATTTTCTTTGTTTAGGATTTAATTTGACATTAATAAGTACTGGATACCTTTATAAATAATAATTATAAATATTGTATTTTATCTAAGTTTATAAATACAACAATAAAAACCTAAAAAAAGTTAATTTTGTGTCTCTAAAATTAGAAATAAATGGTGCGTGTACATGATTATATTGCTGCCAGGATCATTTTAATGTAAGTTTTCTCATTAAAACCAATGATTTGATATGATTTTCTCTTTAGCACATAAAATACGGAGTAATTATAAATATGTCATTTCATCAGCAATAACATTTATTACTACTATTTCCAACAGATATTCACTACCTATATAACTAAATTATTAAAAAAACCGCTGAGGATCAGAACTTCCTCACCGTAGTGTGAGGAGTTTATAATGAAAGTAGTTTTTGACGTTTCAAAAAGTCACATTTTGACGTTTCAAAAAAAATCACATTTTGACGTTTCAATAAAGTCACTTTGACGTTTTAAAAAGTCACATTTTTTGACGTTTCAAAAAAGTCACATTTTGAAGTTTCAAAAAAAGTCACTTTGACGTTTCAAAAAAGTCACATTTTTTGACGTTGCAAAAAATTGGGACCGATTTTGCTCATCAACGAATTCAATATCTTCCTTGACCTCTAGAATGTGTTTACCAAATTTGAAAGCTTTATCTCAAAAACTGTAGCTGCTATTGCGAACCAGACAGACAGACACACAGACAGAAATTTTTTCTGTCTGAAATTCTGTGTATCGTCATAATTCGTCGAGATTCGTCCAGAAATGCAATAAAAATGTAAAGGTTAGGCACCTAAAAATGTTTGTGAATATGGATATCTAACTACAAAAAAATGATAAAAGTGGACCTAATCAAATTTATTGTTATACGAACAATGAATGATATACACCTTGTTGCTTTTGCCGGTTACGTGGTTTTGCTTGTATAAAACTTTAAGTTTTAAATTGAATTATTTACGAAATAAAATTTAAAAAAAAATTTTTTTTGTTATATTCTCAACTTATGTAATACATACCGTGAAAACAAAATAAATTAATGCATTTCTAAAAGGCATGCGTCTTGCCTATTTTGTGAAACTTTTCAACCACTTTTACCTTTTACTCATAAATTCGATTTTTTATGAGACCAATAATACGACATATATGCAAATCAGAATAAACATTTTGTTTTTGAGGGTGGAAGGGCTATTATTTTTATTATATAATAAGTATGGGAAAGAAATAAAATGAAAATGTAGAGAAAAATAAGGAAAATAAAAACTTTCTCATAATACTACCTTTAACTTAGTTAACTATTCTCACACTTTCTTTGGGTATTAAGCCACTGTCCACAAATTGTTCAAAAAATTTGTTAAATAAGCCTAATAAACTATACATAACGAGAGCATAATATAAAATACAGTCACATATAGAAGAGTCCACTAGGATTCCATCGCATTTACACAGGAATTAATTCATTATTAGTATTAGAACACAATTTCTCTCAAACTGTTAGTCCAAATTTAAAAAGTAAGTACCGTTGTAAATATAATTTAACGAGCTTAAGCCCCTTGCCATTTAAAATTTTAGGGGTGGACTCCACCACCGTTTCAAGGGATGATGTGGAGCGATCGAAAATCTCCAGTATCAAGTATCCTCCTTAAAAATAGAAAATCGATGGGTCCGAGCGTTTCAATTACTTCATTAAATTCAATACTTTTAGAACGCAATTTCTTGTAAACTGTTAGTACAAATTTAAAAAGTAAAATATCGTTGTAAAGAGAATTTCACGAATTTTAAAACGATGTGATACATGATGTTCCCTCCATTGCTATTTAAAAATGTTAGGGGTGGATTTCACTACCGCTTAAGAATTTTATTGAGGAGTTAGGTGGATAAAGGGCTCTTCTTCAGAAGTGCCTAAACGTCATGCAGTATTGAATGGTAATATCTATTAGTGCCTAAACTTAAAATCACGCAAGAGATTGCTGTAGCTTTTTCGTCGGTGTTAAATAGACTTCATAAAATAGATCCAGTAACTTGGGATTTCGTAGAAGAATATTTCACCCTGATAACTAGTAAGGAATCACATTATAATCATTCAAAGTCCAAAACAAAATATTTTGAAAATCCTACACTTAATGTAATGATTTCATTCATGGTTTTCAACAGTTTTTCTTTGAGAGAACCAACCGGACTCTAAATATGGCATATTCCACCTTTCATCAATGGTTTAGAGAAAATTCTGAATAACTTTCAGGAATCGAAGATCAGATATTTGCGATTTTTGCAAGGAGAATAAAGTCAAACTCAAACTAATCTAAACGATCCATGTACGTTCAACAAAATTTACATGAAAAAAAGGTAAACGCTTATAAAGATATAAAACAACAAATTACTATTGACTGCAAGCAAGAGGAAATAATGTCTATTCTGGTTCTTGAATTTGACTACGCTCAAAATTTACCTCTTCCAAAATTTATTGTAAGTCGGCAGGTGTTTAAAGGACTGCTTTGGCTATATGTTTTTTATATACATTGCCACAATGATGACAGAAGTGTATTTTACTGTTTTATGAAAAACCAAGCAAAAAAAGGTTCTAATTTTGTAATCTTCTTTTTAGACCACTTTTTGAAAAATATTGTAGTGGGGCGATTGAAAATATATAAAGTGTTCCCCTTGAAAATAAAATTGACGTGTCCGAGCGTGTTTCGGAAAAGTGGTCTTAAATGCAAAAAAACACGCCTGTGTCGTTTTTGGTTGTCCACCCTGTATAATGGTGCTAACATTGATGACCAATAAAATATTACCAATTCCTTTGTTGATTTTGTTTTCAAAACTCTTTTACTAGTCTCAAGTTGTTGAGTAAAATAATAATGAAACATTGAAACAGTTGACAATCGGTATTAAAAAACTGAGGCCTAAATTTACCATAAGTCCTGATGAACTTCCAGCATTTCTGATTAAAGACTGCGCTTTTATGTTTCACAAGCTCTAAAATTTTTTTTAATTTTGCGATGGATTTTGCAACATTTCCAACGATATGAGGACCTCTAAAATCGTACCAATTTCGAAAAAAGGTGACCGGGCTAATTAGAGCCCGGATCCGAGGAGTACATTGAAAATATTGTCGTGAAACATTTTAAAAATGCCGTGTTCATTTCTGTAAAAAGTTACAAGAGGACTTAATAATTATAAATGATTGGTGCATTGCAAATAAATTACCCTTAAATATAGTAGAATGTAATGTAATGACCTTTTACAATAAAACAGAAACAATTATTTTTGATTACTTGTTAAATAATTCAATTCTAAATAGACCTGAAACATTTGGAGATCTGGGTTAACGTTTGACTAGAAACTTTAATTTGTGGGTCATATTAACAGTCTCACCTTTGAATGTCTTAGAGTCCTTGGGTTAATTATTAGAAATTCTACCAATTTCAACAATATCTATAAATTAAAATTGTTTTTTTTTCTACATTTGTAAGGTCACGAATTGAATATGCGTTCATTATGAAATTCTGTTGTTATAAAGTAGATGGGATCTATCCTTCAATTGGTTTTGCTCACTTTGCCATGCTCAAAAGACTTTCTATTGAAAGTCTGCGAGATAGACGTGAAAACACAAGTAAAATCTTATTACACAAAATATTGCATAATGTGGTAGATTATCCATGAATCGTTGCAATATTGCATTTTCATTTGCCAAGATTATCCACTCGTGAATATCACACTTTTCACTTAGGCACATCTGGAATAAATATAAAAAAGTATGCAGTAGGTACATATTTCCATGGAATGTGTACTGCATATAACGCCGTGCAGAACTCCCTTGATACTTTTAAATGTAATGTAGCTTCAATAAAAAAATTGTAAAACTCCTAACGTTTGAAATTTCTATTAATTTTTAGTTATGTGTAATTGGATTAAATTTGCTCTGGTTACACTAAAAATAAATAAGTTTGGTGGAAAAAAAATACAGGTGTTAAAATATCATGTTTTTTGGAATATTTTCCTCATTTTGGACATAAGTTTTAAATAAATATTAAACCTTGAGTGTCCATATATAATTTTATAATGTTTAAATCTCAATTCTTACATATTTAATTGCTTTTGATAAATAATAAAGATTACACGTTATCTTAAATAAAAATATAAAGTGTCCTCTTTTGTTATAACTTTCTGTTAAATAAACGTAGAAAGTAGTGGTACTTCTGAATGTTTAATTGTTTCGTTCGATATGTTTTCGATTATAGTAATTAATCCAGTACAAAAAGCTTAAACGTCGAAAGAATGGAAGAATAAAGGGAATAAAAGAAATGGCGACAAAATAACAATTAACATCTGCAAGCAGGGTAGGAAAGGCGAAGGATCGATGAAGAAGCGGCTCTGTGTTATAAAAACAGTTAAAAACAGCGATTCTCTTTAAAAGCAAAGGGTAATTAAAAATGATCTAAAAATAACAAACTGGCAAACTTAATTGGCAAAGAAAAACAGGCCACTTTAGAGGCTTTTATTTCGCGCTAGTTTTTATTTCTAATAAAATTAACTTTTTTATGGTGAAATTTAGTTTACCTTAACTGATCCCCATGATTAAATTTTAATTGAACATAATGTTCTTTTTCTCACAGGAAACAGTATATTAATACAATTATAAAATTTCTATATAGCGATATATTCCTATAAATGTACTGATGGAACGATTCCCATGTAATATACTTCACGCTTTCAGGACATACATTTTCAGTATACGGAATATAATTCAAAATTTTTAGACGAACAATCTCAAACCGTTGTAATAACATTTTCAATACATTCAACAGTCCTGATTATAGAATTTTGCTTAATAAACTTAACAATTTTTTACTTTCTGAAAATTTAATATCTCTTTTCAGAACTTACCTTTCAAATAGAAATCAAAACGTTGCCGTCAAAGGTTTCAAGTCTGATGATTGTCGCGCGTCGCTACTTCTGGAGTACCACCACAAGGATATATCATTAGGCCATTGCTTTGTATAATATTTATCAATGATATTGCTGATGAACTAGTTAGAGTCAATTATTTAATACACGCTGATGAGATGATTTAAATATTTTTTCCAAGATCAATGACTATTAATTTGAAAAAGTAATACTATGTATGTATTTTGTCTTGTAACACCTCGTACTGAAATGCACTGAAGAAAATACTAAATGGCATAACTACTAAGGAAGAAAAGCATTTTGCAGACAAAATATTGCGTTTGAAATTTGGAAAAAAAAACTGTAAAAATGATCGCCCTCGCAAGTTAGTCTTATGTATAAGACTAACTTGGGAGTTTGTAAAATATTTGTAAAGCCTATATATTTTTTTCATAATTAGGAGAAACATTTTCGACACATTTCAAACTTCATGAAGAAATTTTAATTTTTTATAGTTATTGCCCTTTGATATTTTATTTTATATTAATATTTGATTGCGCAAATTTTAATAAGCTGTAACCTTATACAAAATCAGTATTATCAATCATTAATGAAATTTGAAATCTGTCGACGAATGTTCCTCATGATTATGGAAAAAAATATTTTACAAACTTTCTAAGAAATAAATTGGAAGGATGATCATTTTTGCAACTTTTATTTCGCACATATCAGTAGCAATTTTTTTTGTGAAACTTCCATTTAATAATCCTTAATAGTTATGCCATTTATTATTGATTGTGCCACATGTTCCAGTTTTAAGATATAGCATAACCTAAATTTCACCAGCCGCCACTGAGTGTCAGGCAAACTTTAATAATTTTTTCCCCAAAAAACACTGTATGTACGTTGATTGTGAAAATAAAATGTGAAATAGAATTTATTAGTCTCTTTGGTATTTATACAAATATAGATCAATATGATTACAAAAAGTATGATAAAAAAGATAAAAAAAATGTAAATGTAATAATAAAACTTATCATTAATAAAAATTTGGAGCCACCAACTTTTGATGTCTTCTCCAACTATTAAACAGCCAACAAAAGCTCATAATATCAACCACAAAGAAACTAGAAACAATATTTACTATAAAATATGTATGTTTTCAAAATAGAAAGTTTTAACGGTCATTATTATAACGTGCATAATCCATCTTCTAGGTAAATGTCGTCTTTTGTAAAACGCCACAATTTTGTACATCAATAAAATAATCCTGAATGTCAGTGCCAGTTATTAGGGTTTTGCATAATCTCTATTATTTACGAATATCATGACTGCGATATATACATTGGCGAAACAAAAACATTTGTATGCACTAGATTTGAAGAACAATACAATTCTGCGGACTTAGTATTGGTAGAAATTGTTTCATAAACTGGAACTAAAATGTCCAGACTTAATCCACCAGACTTTAAGTCTAATAAAACATTTTAGTTTCTGTCTAAAAAATCAGTTGTCTATAAACTGAAAAAAAAAACTCGTTTTAGCAAAATTTGTCGTTGACTCAATTATTATTGAAAGAATTTCAGTTCAGCATTCTCCTTCATTTAATATATTTTAACGAAAATTAAACATTTCGTATGTATACAAACCGTATTGCCATATATCAGGAAAGTATTTAATTTTAAAAAAAAAGTTTTAAACGTCTTCTTTTTCACTGTCGATAGAGTTACTTTTTTCAACTTATTTACCTGATGCGTTGTTATACTCCATCTATTTTTGTCACGATATAGGTATATTAAACTTTATAATTAATTATAACTGCAAAAATTCTGTCAGGCACTGTATTTCGCAAAGCTTAATTTTGGTAAATTTATTAGTTGTAGACAATTTATATTTGAATGCATTGACCATTTACTTCATGACTCATATACAGAGTTGGTCATAAAGAATGGGACATAGACATATTTGGAGACTCTTTGGCTCAAAATATGAAGATTTAACTAAATATGCCTAAGTGTCCCTAGTAGTGTTAAAACAAAATTCTTTAAATGATATTTTGGGTGTAACTCGAAAACTACTTAACGTATCATGCGAGAAATCATAATTTCGTATTAGTTTTGACCTCAGTTATACAGGACGTCACATACAATAAAAAAATGAATAGAATGTGTTGCATTATTTTTTCAAAATAACTGTACAATCAGTTTTATTAGAAATAATGATGTATTAACCAATTCTAGTAAAATTAGTTACTGAAATTAACCGTTTTCGAGATATTTAAGGATTCAAATTTAACTGAACACTACACAATAAACAGTACTTTTATTACTTGCATCAAATTGGCTTACGTCATAAAAACTACATATAATTTTGGAAAAATGTTGTTATATATTATTGTAAAATAAATAATATAAATACCACGATGACATCCATACGTTTTTTGTTTGTTATTTGTAGTTTATAAATATTATTCCATTAAAATAATATATTGTTACTTTTAAAATTTTATTTGTAATACAGTAAGTCATCTATTTAAAATATGACGTAAGCCTACTTGATACGTTAATGAAAATACCGTGTAGTATGTATTAAGCAATAGACAACGAATTAGTTAAAATTTTTCGCTACTAAATGTGGACCCAAACATGTTTGTAGCATTGTAAACAGTGCCTATTTACGATTTTGTTCGTTTCAAAACTGTAAATATGCTATAACTGGTCAGCTGTACTCCTTTATTATTTCAAAATTAACAATATCGTAAATAGGTCCTGCTAATTTCGAAATAAAAATTAGCGTCCAGGATTTAGAGAAATAAATATTTACAAAAGGATGGACTATCTATGTATATTTAGTCCATGTATTACGTTAATTTTTAATCGTTAAATATATCGAAAATGGTTGATTTTAGCGACTTAAGACAAGTATATCTTTTTTACTTATAATTAGTGATTACATCATTATATCAAACAAAATGGCCGGACAGCTATTTTTTTTGATATAATGTATTTTACGTGATACCCTATTATAACTGAGGTCAAAATTAATATGAACTTAGCTTTTTTTACCTCAAGAAACATACCTGTACCGATTTTGAGCTTGACACCTCAAGTAGTTTTCGAGTTACACCAAAAAGTCATTTAAAAAAATTTACTTTAACACACTGTATCTCATTAACTAGGAACATTTTCCTTAGGCATGTTTGGTTAAATCATCATACCTATGTTGGGCAAAAAAAATCTTCGGTTACTTTATGTCTCATTATATATGACTCACACTGTATAAAAATTCAGTTTTTTTTAATCATTCATTTATTAGAAAACTCAACTTAACTCGACCATCTGATTTATTTTACATTTCAACATTTATTTTATTATATGAGCGTTGAAAGTTGTACATTATATTTTATGCATTTCTACAAAACTACATCATACAAAGTCTTAACGACTATTACTGAATACAATGATGATTAAAAATGTTAATCACTACGTCCAAACTATCGCAAAAAATAGATTACATACCTATTTATTGAGCTGGAAAGGGGTCAAAGTTAAATAAAAGAAGTAAGGCCAGGTAGAAAAGCGACAGACATCAAGCAAACACGGAAATGGCCAGATTGAACGTACAGAGGGTCAACTAACAAAAGGTCAAATTTAGGGACAGTGGCCAATTGTACAGGCAGATGTTCAATTGTTTTTTGTTTTTTATACTTTTAGGTGTATATATAGTCGTTATACTTTCCCTTTTCGTAATTTTAAAGGGTTCATGCGGTCGGGCTTGCTAGATGAATAATTTTCTATGTAAGTTCGGTAGTCGTGTGCCATCAGAGGTTAAAGATGCAAAGGGTCAATATAATTATTGAAATTTTTGGGTTGCGGATAGACTAGGGTATATTTAAGCTTGTGTTATAGGCGCATTACGTTTATTTTATAGATCGTAAGCGTTACGAGGAGAGCGTAATCTTGATGTTTCTATAAAATCATTATCTCAAGAACCTCAACAAATTCTTTTTTTTCAAGTAAAAAAGCAGGAACTGCGAAATGTTTTTCATAGTCAATGTATAATTACAAGTGGGCGCAATAATAGTTATGCACCTAATAAAAGAAAAAAGATGTTGTTTGTAAGTGATAATAATAAAATAAACGTAAATATAAGTGGGTGTTCTCTTGATGAGTCGTGATGGGTAAAACGTCAGGAGAGGGAAATTTTTGGTTTTTCATTACTGTCTCTTCACTATTAATAATTAATTATTTGGGTATGATATAAGCATCCTTTCAAATATAAAACGAGTTGTTTTAATACTTTCTGCGATAAAATGTGTTTGAAATGTATTTAATTTATTGTCTACCTAAAACTTTTGTACTTGGTAAAAAACGATAGTATAAAATATAAGAAACTGTAAGTAGTTGATTGTTATCACATTAAGCTTGAAAGGAAGCTTACATAAAACTGAAATAATAATAATTCAATTTGAAGAAAATTTTAGATCTTCTTGAGATGCATATATTTTTTTAAGAAAACTGAGAAAATCTAATTTTACAAAATGGCCCATAATACAAAAACTTCTAATACAACCATGTCCAATAAATATCCCTAAATCCCTAAGGTGGCAATAGAATAAAGCTAGATTTATTCTGAAGTAGGCAAACATACATTGCAGAAATCGGTTAGTCTAGATAAAAAGCATTTTTATTTAATGTTGTCCAATCTCCATAAAAGTAATAATAATAATTAATTATAATAATAAAACGTCTTCATTAATAAGTAAATAAATCCAAAAAAAAAATACAGTAATATGATGGGTGTTGGGGAATGCACGGTGAATATTCACTTAAGGTTACTATTACATTTAACTAAGGCTGGGAATTTTCCAGATTTTAGTATTCGAATATTCGTTCGAAAAAACATTCGAATATTCGAATAATTCGATTTATCGAATACCTATTCGAATATTCGAATACTCGAATAATCCGAATTATTCGAATAGGTATGCGATTAATCCGGATCCTCGAATATTCATTATTAATAGGTATAGCACTGAATACTAGTGAATAGTGAATACTCTATTTAAGTATTTGGTTGGATAGACCACAATAATAGTCGTGACGTAAACCACTAAGCAGGCAATTTGATTTGCTTTCCATACCCACAATGTCTCCTGTACATGTGCTTTAAGGGTCAGAATTTTTCAGTTAGTATTTTATTTTAGGATTGAGGCGCTATTGTTCACATTTAACTATTGAAGCTTAAATAAAACAAAAATAGAGCTAGTTTATAATACTTCTGTGTCATAACTATTTTTCCTTTTCGAAGAAAATAAAAGTGCTCTAAAATTAGAATGTTTTTAAAAAAGACGCAGATTGTGACGGTAAAACAAATACATGAAAAGTCAATAGTTAAATATTTACAGGTTTTCTAAAATTTAAAATTTAATTTTAACCCCTGCCTTAGTACAGTAAGAATAAGGTCGAGGCGAGAAAGAGATGGAATAGTTTGACTGGGAGTAAAACGTGCCACTAATGTGGTCTATTTATATATTTGGATTTTAGAATAGGTACCTACCTATACCTACTATCTACCTACTTTGCTTGGATGCAAGCTGCATACCTATTCGTACATAATTTAATAATATATTTTAATATTCAAATTTACTCAGATATAATCGAATATTCGAATACTCGAATATATTCGAATATTCGAGTACCTATTCGAATATTCGAATAATTTTCCATTAGAATAATTCGTAATCGAATACTCGAATATTCGAATACTCGAATTATTCGTATTCGATTCCCAGCCTTACATTTAACCACACATTTTATGTATGCCAATGTATAAAACAGTAGTTAATTAATATTTATTTATTTATTTACTCAGTATATAACAGGTTACAAACCTAAATAATACATTGCTGTAAATTATTATATTTAACAAAGGCGTTTGACACGGTGTCCCACGATATACTAATTAACAAACTAGAAGATTATGGAATACGGGGAATCCCAAACAAACTTTTCAGAAGTTGTCTGGTATCAGTCTCTATGACAAATATATTCCACAAATTAATACTCTAAACCTACATACTTACACATGCTCATTGAATAACAAACTCGACCGTGAGTGTACGGAAGAAATTCAATCTACAAAATGTATTCATATTTGGAAATAATTATTGACCAAAATTTAAAATGGACTGAACACATTGCATTCCTTAACAAAAAAATTAGGAAACTTATATGGAAATTCTACCATCTACGAACCGTTATTCCTCGCACAATTCTTAAGACACTATATCATGCCTTGGCTGAATCAGTTCTTAGATATGGTATTTAGATATGTGGTGGTGCGTCTCCCACAAATGTAGAACCTTTAAGAATAACCCAAGAATATCTCATTAAGGTTATATTACAGAAAAGCCGCCAATATGCAACTGAGTCACTCTTTCTGGATTTTAATGTGCTGAATATTGATTTGCTATGTATAAAATCTGTAATGGTATTACAGATATTACATTCAAACATAAATCTGTATTAAACACTAATATGAATTATAATAATGAACATCTCTCTGATCCTCACCTTATCACAAATGGTTTTGCTGATTTCTTTCAGCAGTCTTATTCATTACCTGAGAGTCACCTATCTGATTAAAATTCTCATAGGACTTCTGGCATGAATTTAAACTTAACCTGCTTCACAGAAACCGAGATATTAGATACCTTGAAACAAATGAAACCTACACTAACTTCTGGACCTGATTGCATCCCTGCTTCTGATTGCGTGACTGTACTGCCATCTTTGCAAAACCGCTTACAGTATTATATAATTTATCGCTAGTCTTTCAAATTTTCATCACAATGGAAATTGTCAAAAATTATCCCTGTTTTTAGGAAAGGAGATAGATCATAACTTAGTAATTATCGTCCTATTGTGATAATAAACAACTTTGCTAAAGCCTTTGAAATTATTTTACATCAGTACATTTTCAACCATGTAAAACATCAGATAACATCTTTGTAACACGGGTTCTTTAAATGCCGCTCAACGGTCACTAAATTATTCCAAATCACAGAACTTATATCAGATTCTATAGATAAGGATGTACAAACACATGTAATTTATACTGATTTCTCCAAGCCATTCGATAGACTGTACCATAGATACTACTAGAGAAGCTTAATATATTCGGTTTCTCTGACGCTCTTATCGAATTCTTCAGCTCGTATCTTGGTGATAGAAAGCAATATGTGGCATACTGTGGTGTTAACTCTAATGAAGTACTTGCCACATCAGGAGTCCTACAAGGATCAAATTTACGCCCACTCTTTTTTTAACTTGTTTGTCAATGACAGTAGAAAATCTGTAATTGGGTATTTTACCTATTAAATAATGTAATAATGAATAAATAAATAAATAATTACATATTGAACACAGATGTAATACAAGATACAAAACGAACATAAATTTTAACATCCCTCAATATATACATTCAGCAACAAGTTTTGTTGCTTATTAAGGTCCAAAGTTCTATAACCTCTTACCACTAAACTTCAAGCAAATTTACAACATGGGACTCTTTAAGAAAACAAGAAAATATATAAGAGAAAATACACCCAATTTTATTCAGGTAAATTTTTATACTTCTAGTTATATATTTACTTTATTAAGAATGTTTGAAATGCTGCTCTATATATCACTGTATCATTGTTAAATATCACTAAATTTTGTACTAACAAATGGAATAAATAAAACAATGTTTTCAATCGCATGTACTCACACAGGTCCAGTACATTGAAATATTTCATTGTAAACGTTTATGTTCGAAATGTAATTTTGAATTTGAATTTGAATTTCAATTTGAATTTGAATTTGAATTTGAATTTGAATTTAAATTTAAATTTAAATTTAAATTTGAATTTGAATTTGAATTTGAATTTGAATTTGAATTTGAATTTGAATTTGAATTTGAATTTGAATTTGAATTTGAATTTGAATTTGAATTTGAATTTGAATTTGAATTTGAATTTGAATTTGAATTTGAATTTGAATTTGAATTTGAATTTGAATTTGAATTTGAATTTGAATTTGAATTTGAATTTGAATTTGAATTTGAATTTGAATTTGAATTTGAATTTGAATTTGAATTTGAATTTGAATTTGAATTTGAATTTGAATTTGAATTTGAATTTGAATTTAAATTTGAATATTAACTAACCTTAAAAATTATATTCAAACTAAATATGCTAAAAATTGTACAGTATTTTAATTGACGGAATTTTTGTATAAAAATAAATAAGGAAATTTCAATCTAGAACTGCAAATCGTATTTACAAAATTTTTTTCAAATGTTAAATATGTCAATATCATTAGATATATAATTTATACATTGGCGGAAACGGTGCTTCATTGAATGTTGCCCATATGTTGTGTTATGATGTCCAATATAGATTAGCTCTTGATTTCTTGTGGTGTAAGATAGTACCCGTAGAGGGAAATATTCCCTTAATTCCGGTACTTTATACATGTTTATGTTAAAAGAAAAAGTTATCTCGCTAATAATCCTTCGTTTTTCTAGTGAATCTAAGCTCATTATAGTTCATATTTAATTTATTTAAAAAAACCTGGCAAATTTATTTGTAAATTTCAATCCTATTTATATTATTCATGTATTTTCGAATCCAGATTACTGAATAGTATTCCAAACCACTAACTACTAATGATCTATACAATTTTAAAATAGCATTTATATCTTTAAATTCAGTACAGTATCTACGGATAAATCCAAACATCTTATATGATTTTTTTATTTTTGTGTCAATATGTAGGTTAAAATCGGTAGGAAATATCACAAAAGTTAACGTTTTATATTTATTTATATTTAATTCCATTTTACTATTTACACATCAAGTTGTTATTTCATTTAAATCTTTTTGCAATATTTGATGGAAGTGGTACAGATGCAGTATCAATAGAAAGAAAATTTTTGGAGGTATCATTGGGCGTCTTTCATGGGGCTTTTCTTGATAGATGAAAATATAACTGCTCAAAAAGATCCTACAAAACAATCTGATATCTATATGCGGTGCTTTATCCCTAATGGAAATAATCTGATTAAAAATGAGGTATAGTTCAAGCAAGTGGGTTCAAATGAGAGAATATTTAACTCAGTCATTTCCCGATAGATGTTTTGTTAGATGGAGCCCCATGAAATGGCCTGTTAGATCTCCAAATCTAAGTTTCTCGATCCTTAGATCGAGAGACTTATCCCTCGATTTCTTTTATTTAGCCAGAAAATTTGAGAGATTTGAAAGCTCATTAAGAACCAGGATGAAACAAATGGCCTACACAGCCCTGGATAATTGCTTAAAGAGTTTTCAAGATAGATTGACACATTAGCATGCTGTGATTAGGTACATTTTGAGCATTTAGTATAAATGTATAGCTACCTTATTTATGTATTTTGTAGAATAATTAATAATTATATTTATTTTATTCTATAAAATACTATCTTAGTTAATAAATTTTAAATTGACTTTTCTCAAAAAAAATTCAGTACAATAATACAAAATATTCAATGATCAGTAAAGAGAAAAAACTACTTATTTTAAAAAAGGTAAAAATATAAGAAGTTAATTAAAAAAAAAAGAAACAGAACCAAGTAAATGTGAGATGTAATTAGCAAAATAACTTCTATTCAGATCAAAATTTATATATATATATATATATATATATATATATATATATATATATATATATATATATATATATATATATATATATATATACTATATATATATATATATATATATATATATATATATATATATATATATATATATATATATATATATATATATATATATATATATATATATATATATATATATATATATATATATATATATATATATATATATATATATATATATATGTATATATATGCAATACCTACAAAGTTAATATTTATCCAGTTCTTTTTCCCCGCCCTGTATATAAAATTATATTAAAAAATTCTGTAACAAATTTTGATACAGATTACTAGTTAGCTGCATTAAATTAAGATGAATTAATAGATATTTAAGATATTCTAATTTTATTGTTGAAAGAAGGAGAATAAAATATACCCCCAGTACCTAGTAAATGAAGGTCTTAAGATCACTTTAATTGGCTAAAATATATATTGCAGAAGGCTGGGAAACAGAACAAAAAGTGAAATCTTTAATCAAGTAGCATTTTCATTCTCAAAGAAAGAAGTTTTTAGAATGTTTAAACTCAAGATTTATCTATCTCAACCTTATTACTCTTATTCTTCTCCTTTCTTGACATTCATTTGTTTCCTACAAGCCAGCGGCCTGTTTTTAATCTAGGGACAAAACTTTTTAAAAGTTGGTAATTTATTACCATCTTCTTTGGTATTACTCTGTTGGTTTTTTGTATAAAATACAATTTCTTTTGTAAGTTTTTAAGACCCGGTGGTTAAAGAGTGATATTGAGAATGGTAAATAACAGAACAAATAAGATAACGTTTTATGCCAGACAAATAATTCAAAATCATGGAAAATTTTACTGAAATAAAGCAGATTGTCGAGAAATTGTAATTAGCAAATTGCAATTTACCCACTTTGAGGCAAACGCTAAAATAACCGAATCACCACATAATTTTTATAGATTTCATTAAATTAAAAACAAATTATTATATTTTAAAAACGCATCATAAATTTCAGAAGAAAATTAACACAATTATGTAAATATCTTAACAAAATTATTTAACTGTAAGCACCTTTAATTATCAATTTTTAAAAGTTTACACTTGATTATACACTTTATTTAGTGACTTGCTTTGTATAATATTACAATTTAGTAGTAATAAGCAAATTAAAACAGAAAAATTATTTTTTTAATTTAGTGGACGTTTTGCTATGTTTAATAGCATCTTCAGGATTATAAATAGGGAAAGGTTACATAATATTAATACAGGGTGTTTAATCAACACGAGAAATTTGCTACATTTGTGTCAAAGGTATGATAAAGGAAAAAAGTTGGATAATTTGAACATGCATCTTTTGTTTTTAAAACTTAAAAAATTAATCACGGTTACCAAGATAAAAAAAAATTGAAATTTTGTTTTCTTTTTTATTTCTAAATAATTTTTTGAAAAATTGCAGGATATGAGTCGACGATATTATCCGAAGAATTTACTTAAATTCGCACTTCCGGTTCGTGTGAGCTGTACATGTATTTTTTTGTGTCATATATTTTTCATTTATTTACACGCTATACTACAGTCTTTGTTTCTGATATCATAAGTACTGATCAAGTAATATTTTTCGTTTTTCAAATAAGCTAATTAGCAATTTATCATAAAAATAAATATTTTTCTTGAACATCCTGATAAAAATGTAATAAAGTTCATGAGCAGGCCATGCAAATTCAGCCCTTTATTAAAGTTTGTTCTCGTTTTTTGCTTTAATAAATTCTACATAAATTATTTCTGTTAACTAATGTAGAGAATATGAAAATGTAAGCCAGTAATTACGATATTGAAGAAAATAAGAAATCCAGAACCAAATAATTCAACACTTAGATATAATATTAATAAACATCACTGGAACAATTTAGAAACAACATAGGAACAACATAGGCATAAGAAATAAAAATATGTTATTAAATAAGATGTTCAAATTGTCTTCCATTATTATTTTAATACATTCTATGGATCTGCGTATTGTGCTTGAATGAACATTTAATAACATTTCTGGTGTTACTCACTCACAAGCATTTGAAATTTTTGTTTTTAAATTATCAATATTCTGTTGCGTATGAAGATAAACATTATCTTTTACATAACCCTAAATAAAAAATCTAGAGGTGGTAGATCTGAAGATCTTGGTGGTCATTTAATATGTTCATTGGTACCAATCTAAGAATTAGTAAACAAACGATTTGAAAAGTTGACACATGCACTTTAACTGTGTACTGGATCTCCATCTTGTTGACACAATAAGCTGAATGGAACATCTAAAGAAACGAGTTGTAAAAAATTTCTTAAATTAATTTCTAAAAAATTTAGATACGGTTTTTGATTCATATTCTCATAAAAAAAAAGTCTTAATAATTCTTGTGTCGAATACGCTAAGGCATATATTGAAACCAAAATATTCTTGAAATTTTGTCCAATATGGATTCTCTATAGCCTAGCGCCGGCGAATATTCCTATTAAAGAAACCATTGTTTATGAATCTTGACTCATCGGTCCATACAATTGAATGGTATATCCTTGTATTTATTCTAAATTTTTGCAGAATCCACCTAAAGAATACTCTTTGTTTTAGAAAATCAGTTTCCCAAGTGTTGTATTTTATGGCACTTATAATTACGATATATATATATATATATATATATATATATATATATATATATATATATATATATATATATATATATATATATATATTTAATTTCTATGGTCACTATATTTTCTAATATTACAATGTGACTGAATCTTCCTTAAATATGCCGGTGGTTGTCTTTGTTCATTTTTATTTTCTACGTATTATTCATATATTTATGTAATATTTGACTACACTAAGGATACTTAGTGTTACTGATTCCTTCTTTACTGAATCTTTGTACGTAATAGAAGTTCTACTTTTCTAAAATAACCTGAATGTGGTTGTCTTCTACCAGGATAAAGTTCTCCATACCTTTGCGCTGTATTTAAAGGATTTCTGTCACATTTTGGAGAGACAAACAACACGTCAACTTTTTCATAAAATGAATAAATTTCTATTTTCTAATACTGAAATAACTTAATAAACTCACTGACAACAATGACTGACGCTTATAGTCATTAACAGTTTATACTTTCAGGGCCAGGGCCTACATCAGAGTTGTTACATTTCTATCATGGTTTTCAAAAAAAAAACATTTGTTACTTTTAATTAGTTGCTAATGAAGTAAAAAAAAACTATGACGTGTGCCATGATTTAATGTATGAAGAAACAAATTTAATGGAGCTTAATTTGCATGGCTTGCTCGTGAACTTTGTTATATTTTTATCAGGATATTCAAAAAAAATTTTTGTTTTTATAATATAATATTTTATAATTGCTATTTAACTTAGGGCCGGTTTTTTCCACATCCCATTAAATCTACTTAACAAATAAGTTTCATTATTGTAAACAATTAGTGATATTGAGAAAAACTGTATCCAAGGAAATTGTTTACCAAAAAAATTTAACAGGAGATGGAAAGAAGATGGTAGATAGTTTCCTTGGATACAGCTGTATTAATAATTGTTTCCATGGAACTTATTTATCGAATAGATATAATGGGAGATGGAAAAATCGATCCCTATTTGAAAAACGACAGCATGACTTGTTTGGTATTTTTGAAATCAAAGAGAAAAACTCTATTGTACAGTGTAAATAAAAAAAATATGTGTACAGCAGACAAACCGGAAGTATGATTTTAAAAATAGTGCCTTCAGTAAATTCTTCGGATAATATATATCATCGACTTCTTTCCTTTTCAATTTTTCCTTTACATCAATAGTAAGCTCATTATTTTGAAATAATAAAAAAAAACAAAATTTTGATTTTTTTTAGAACATACCGGTAATATTTTCTGAATTATAAAAAAACGTGAAAGATGTAAGTTCAAATTTTTCATTTTTTTTCCTTTACGCAGATATAACAAATTTTCTGAGTTGGGTAGACATACTGTATACATTTTTATATATTTTTTACATATTTTCTATAATACTACGTGCTTGTTTTATAAAAAGATGTAAGAAATTTCAAGGATTAATAATGAACCCTCTTATAGTGCATTTTTTAAAAGCCCCATTAGATTTAAAAATGGCGTAGTTCTAATCTGGCCATTCTTTGGTCCCAGTAGGCCGAGAGGGTGGTATGGGGTGAAAACATCTGAGGGTGTTAATAAATGCAATGGGGAGAAAAAAGGACGCATTTATTGGAACATAAAATTATGTGGGTTGTTAGGAGTGATACCAAGTAAAAAATGATATTAATAACTTAATAAATATTGCTCATAGTTTACGTCAGCTTTAATATTTTTAATAATCTATCTAAATACTGCATTTTTAGTAATGGAACAAAAAAATATCTCTTGTTTATTTTCTTCGTTACAAAGCAAAAATTATATTTCGTTTGCGATCTGGCAAATACATACTCCTATCTCGAAAGGTTATAATTTTCCAAGAGTGGCAAATGTCATGAGCCATTCAGATAGGAGTTTTCATTATTACTGCATCTTATGATTTAGAAATTTTACACACATGGGATAGTTTATATATGCTAGCGCAAACACTAATTGTATGGTTTTTATAAAAGGAAAAAAAAATTAAAATTTTTCAAAAATCGTAGTATTTTACAATAAAAGGTAACAAAAACACTCAGTGCTGACGAAATATATTTAGCTAGACGTTTTTATATAGCTTATTTTCTTGAACTGAAAATAAAAATTAAAAACAAAAAAAAGATAAATTGGGAATCGTATAGTATTAATTTTTACCTATAAGAATATTTTTTTGCTTCAGTACAAGTTTTTTATTAATACAACACTATGTGCAAATAAAACACTATATTCTTGTCACGAAAAAAACATGATGAAAGTTATGTTTTATATTAACCTAATGTGAATTATTTTTCTTATATGAAATATATCAATTTTGTTTACACAAACAAACAAATTTCTTACATTTATTTATTTCTAAATTTAAATATAATATGATTCGTTTAAATATAATTGCAAATTTTGAACAAATCTAAAAATAAATTTAATTTATATATTTATTATGAGAAAGAGTTAATGATAATTTTATTTTGGTACCAGAGTGTACTTTTTGATTACCCTGTATAAACCGTAGTATTATTTTATATTGATTAGATGAAATTAACTCCTCTTTACCGTTTAAACTACAAAAAATCATTCCGATAAATTTTGTAATTTTTTGTTACAAAAATTGATGAGTAAGAGCTATTAATATGAAATTCGGTATGTAGGCTTTCTAAGCATACCCGATTCATATTTTAAAAACTACTTCTTTAAAAAAATTCCTAATATCGCTTTTTGATTTTTAGCATTTTATTTTAATTATATAGTAGGCCGTGGATAACCAACATAAAACAATTTAAAACAAATTAGGTACTCTCTTCTTGGTAGAAGTTTAAAATATAGAGTGAAATGAAAAATAATAATGCTAAACAATTTTTTTTTGGTAATTATTTTTTTCTAACTTTTACAAAAACTTATTACAGATAAGCATACCATATCTTTTTAAACAATTATGTTGGCAAATAGACGGGAAAATAATTGTTTAAAGAGATACATGTTATACTTATCTGTGATAAATTTTTGTAAAAGTTAGAAAATAATAATTAACAAAAAAAAATTGTTTAGCATTATTATTTTTCATTTCACTTTATATAAAGAAAAATTATTCAGGAAGGTAGATCTCATCGAGTACTATAATTTGGAAAAAAGAATTTTTCAATTCACCCAAATAACCAAAATACATAGGTGTGTCTGCTCAAAGTGGAAGACACTGTATATTTTCATCAAATACATCATATGTTCATATTAAACAGGTATTAATTTTAATGCGTCTTGATTAAACTAGCATATAGTAATATTTTATTATTATTATTCTTTGTTTGTTCCGTTTTGAAATTATATTCACCTCTATTAAAATGTTGAATATTTCTTCCTGTATAATTCACTGAGTTGTTTTATATGTCGCTGAAATAACAATAGTTCGGAATTCTCTCGCTCTAGCCTCTAATGTTGAAGCAGAGTAGTCACAACTGTCTGTTGAAAGTAACTAAGAATGTTAAGACAATTTTATCTATTCAAAAGTTGCAGCTTGCAAACTAAAGTTTGACAAATCTAAAAAGTTTTTTTCCTCAATCAATAATTTTGAGATTTTTAATTTTTTCCAAGTAAAATATTTTAACTTTTAAAGTATCTCATCTTTACAAGTAACTTTTTATCTTTACAAGTAACTGGTTTTGTTGCAAAACTAAAAATAATTACTTTATCCTGGGTTATTTTTACATTACTTACATTAAATTTAAATTTTATCGACACCCTCTACATAAATTTTTATTTCTGTTGAGAGCAATTATTTTATATTTCTAGCAAAAAAATAGGTTTTATGAAAAATGAGTTTTTACTTAAATTAAAATTAGAAAAGTTTTTTCTCTTACGAACACTGAGACACAGTTTCTATACACAAAGCTAAGGAACACCATAATCTATACCAGTAATCAGTTTGTTTTTTAGTTTTTTAATTACTTGCGGAATTACATTCTGTGATCGAAGTTATATTAATTGCTTCAGGTAAGTATACGATAGAGTTATTTATGTGATTTGGATCAGAAATAGAGTACTTATAGACTTAAAAAAAATTGTAAGACCGTCCACTGAATCAAGTGATTCATTGTAAGTTTGAGTTTCTGGACTTACTCCTCTTACACTGAACGAAAGACCAAAATGTAGATGTATCGCGCATTTTCAGTTACTAATACATAATCTTTATAAGCAGAATGGATTTTGTTGTTTATGGTGCTGTTTTAAATTGATTAAATAGATAATATTCGCGTTTATATTTTTTTTAAATTTTTTTATTGTCAATTATTTGCATCGAATGTTATTTTTAATTTAATAAGACGAGAAGTAAACACTAACGATGTTGTCCATTGAACAGAGACATTTCATTTGGAAGACATTTCTAAATTTTTTAAATTATGCGTAATAATGATTTAGTCAAATAAATACTAAGCTCTGTTGTTTTTGCATTTTTTTCTTGAATAATCCGTTCTCTCAAAATAAACACTGTTTTAGAGTATTAGAACCGTTACTTCGTTGAACAAATTTAAGAACAAAATAATTATCAATTCTTTATAATGTGTTTTATATTTCTTGGCTCCTAAAATTACCTATTACTATTATAGAGAAATCAATTGATTAGACATTTCGATCATGTAATAAACAAGTTTGAGAAAAAAACAGTTTTACTCAATAATCATATTTCGGAGTTAAATTAAACCTAAAACAATATCGAACAGAAATTGTCGATATCCATCCGGTTGCTGGATACACTTGACTGATGCCTCTTATTAGGTCTTATCTTTGTACCAAATTTCATTACTTCATATTGAGAGGTTCTTGATATAGCAATTAAAAATTCAAATTAAATGGTCTCGTTCAAGAGTGCATAGCTTCTTTAGGAAACGTTTTAGAACATTAGATCTCTTTCACTAATTTTTACATTATAGAATCTCCTCTAAAATAATTTCCCTGATACGCAATATACGGTTTTTACTCCTCTTTCATATTCTAGGAACAAAAATTTACGCATTTCTTCGCTTTAAGTGTGGCAAAACAACAAATATTCAACTCATTTGGAAGTGGATTAAAATTTCTGGACGTGCAAATTAACTTTATAGTGTTTAGTAGACTCAGATACTCCGGAGTTCAAAATTCTGAACAAGTTCAAACTTTTTGTCTGCCGTATTGAGGCCGCCTATTTGATATTTTGACTCTTCAAAAATTTTCTTCTAGTTTGTGCACATGACGTAAAATTTCATCTCTCTAGCATGTCTAGATGTAATTTAGAATTTCTGTAAATTAGACAACACAGTATCAGAAAACTATCCTAAGAAACAGAGTATTAATAATAATATAATATTAATAATAATAATAATAATATTTATTGAAAATTGAAATTGAAAATTCATCCACAAATATAATTATAATTCACGAGAGTGTATAATATTTCCAAAATAAACATTGGTAACTCCACAAAGTCAGAGACTGGGTCGTGGGTATAAATATGATTACTTATTAATCTAACTATAACAATAATGTAAACATACATAACACTTAAAATAACTAACAAAAAAAAAAAAAAAAAATGCTAAATAAAAGAAAGAATAAAGTAATATGTATGTATATACACATATACACATACATCCATACACATACACATATACATATATACACGTATACATATATACACGAATACATAGATACTCAGATACATATATACACATCCATACATATAAACCCATATATACATACATACATACACATACACGCACACATAAAAAGAAAAAGATAATAAAAATTTTAAAGTAAAATTTGAAATGCAAATGAAAATGTGGAATGAAAAATGAAGAATGAAGCGTGATGAGTGAAGAGAAAAGAGAGGCTTGTAGGTAGTTTGGAAGGTTGTTATATCTACTTTTTTTTTAATGATCAAACAGTAGGTAACTAATTGTTTTTTATATCTATCAATGTATGAATATAGCTTCTTCGTTTATAATGACGCACCTTTTTGTTTTACCTTTAAAACTGTCTACAGAATTGATGTTTAACAGAGAGTCAGGTAAGATATTATATATTCTAGGACCAAGATATATGAAGCATCTATGACCAAAAGTTTTTAGCATTTTAGGTTGCGTCACCTATGTTTCTTTTCAACGAGTATCATAGACATGATTGATTCTAATAAACTTATTTTTGTTTTTTTCCAAAGAAGAGAGTTATATTAAGGCAAAAAAGTTGTCGAATGTCGAGGATGCTACTTTCAGTGTAAAGAGCATCGAATGAATAGGTAAAACCCCTGTTATATATAATTTTCAGTATCCATTTTTGGATAACTTCTAATTTTTTAGGTAAATATTGATTACACCCCTCTCCCCCAACCGATAATCTCGTAACTTAAGTGCGGCTGTACTAAAGCGTAATATACTTTTTTTTCGGTGACTTTCTTCTAGGAATTGTTTTAGGTATTTGAACTTTGGAAGTATACATCTCAATTTTCTTATTATGTTAAATACATGGTCGTCCCATTTTAGATGACAATCGATGTAAATGCCAAGGTATTTATTTTTTTTTTGGTGGATGTTAAAGACACTATGGTATCTCCATATTTTATATTAATAACATCGATGTCAGGTATATTTCGTGCATAGGAAGTAGAGTGTAAGAACTTTGTCTTATTAATATTTATTGTTAATAATTTTGTATTAAAAAAAGTCAATCAACACCTTAAAATTCCGTTGTACTTCTTGTTTTAAAGAATTCCATGATTTATCTTTAAAGAATATTGCAGTGTCATCTGCAAAGCTTATTATATCTCCCTAAACAGGAACTTTAAAAAGATCATTGACATATAAAATGAATAAAACCGGTCCCAAAACAGTTCCCTGAGGAACACCATAACACACATCCTTAGTGGAGCTAACGCAGTTGTCAATTTTTACAGACTGCTTCCTATTTGACAAGTAACTCTTTAAAAGATTATGTGCTGTTCCCGGAATCCAGCATTTGCTAGCGTAATCAACAGATCTGGATAACTCACAATATCAAAGACTTTGGCCAGATCGACGAGGACACATAACGCAGATTTACCTGTATCCACTGCGATGAATATTTTAGTAGTTAAATCTGCTATCGCATCCTGTGTCGAGCTGGCATGGCATCTCGAAATCCATACTGTTTATGTGATATTACTTTATATTTTGTTAGAAAGGAGGATATTTTAATTTTCAATAATTTGTGATATGGGCCTAAAGTTTGATATTTCCTGTTTATCGCCTGACTTGAATATAGGTTTAATTACAGCAACCTTGAATGACTTAGGGAAGATGCCATCGTTTATAAATTTATTTATTATGTAAGTCAACGGCTTTACAATGTAATCTGCAATTTCTTTCAAAATTTCTGTTTTGATACCGTCATTACCTGGAGTTCAAAAACAGAGTATTGAATTATAATTTTAACTTGAAACTAGTCGTACCAAATAGCAAATTTCTAAAACCTTCATTACTCTGCTGCTGTTTGTTAGTTAATTTACCTGTATATGTGTAAGAATTCAGTTAAGTGTAACTCAGCAAGTTTCGTGTTATATAATGTTATTAAGTCGTTTTTCTTTTGTGTATACTATTAATTTTTCTTTACGGGTAAAGTCAAAAATCAAAATTTGTGCTTAATTCTAATAAAAAGAATGGTAATTTTGTTTCTGTCTTCTTATTTGATAAATGATTATAAGACAATGAAATAATTCTGCCTATATAAAAACAAATTTTTTACGAATTCTACATTAATTGCCTCTTCCGATTTCACAGGAAGCAATTTCAATTTCTTTATTTTAAATACCATCCTGTATAAGGTGTCAGAGATTTTAATTCTTTATACAATTCTCTTTTGGATCATACATTACTCGACAGAAATAAATTGGTAGGGAATTAATCCATAGAAATAAGATAAGAGCAAATCAAATCCAAATTTTTATAAGCCGCACTGGTAACAAAGGATATGTGATCAACAAATTTACAAGGAAATATTACACCAAGTTCTCTTAATTGATTTCATATTTTCACGACCAGACCATTTCGTAGATAATTGTTAACTAACATGACACTTTTTTTATAGCAAATTTATGACGCTATAATTCAATTGTATAGACAAATCATTTTATAACAATCATATACTGTTTTTGTGTATTTTTAAATCATCTGTATACAAAAGAAACATGTATTGGAGGTCGTGAACAATAAGGGTTCAAGGCTGGAACCTTGGACAACACCAGATTTGGTTAATACTTCTCTCGACTTGAAGCCATGGTACACTACATGCTGTTTTCTGTTGTGCAAATAGGAAGCAAAAATAAAATCTAATAAAGTTAAAACAAAGAAGATTTAATGCCATATTCCCCAGAAAGAAACAATTATGCAACTACGGACACGTGTTTCGGAGTTATTGCCCCTCATCAGCGTAGCGTAGCTAAGGAATTGGGGAATATGGCACTAAATCTTCTTTGTTTTATTTTGAACCCCAATAAATCTATCTTGTTCTAATAAAGTTAGTTTGATAAGTAGTATACCATGGTATAGACGGTTACAGGCGTCTATATAAACACATCGATTTAGCCTCCAATATCAATGCATCCTGCAAGGTGTTAATGAAAGGGACCAGCAATAAAACCATGTTGATTAGGGCAAATGAGAGGTTTAACATGAGGAAAAATAATATCATATAATCCAATTTTAAAAGTTTTTCCTTAAAAGAAATATGTAGATATATTTAAATAAATAAAGTGATGTTACAATTTAAAAATAACTAAGATGAATGATTGTTTGTGTAAAGAAAATTGATATCTTTCATATACCTAAATATTCACTTGGAGAGTATTTAACATGAGGAAAAATAATATCATATAATACAATTTTAAAATCTTTCCTTTAATAGAAATATGTAAATATATTTAAATAAATAAAGTTATGTTAAGATTTAAAAATAACTGCAAGATAAATGATTGTGTAAAGAAAATTGATATAATTCATATACCTAAATATTCATTTGGAGAGTATTTTGCTTTAATTTAAAGCATAGCACTCAAACTTTTTTTTTTCGTTTTAAAAATAGTTTTTTGTCTGCGTACTATTAAATTCAATTTGAATTCAATATTTTAAGTTGTTTTAAAATACAGGAAATTAGAGAAAATAGACATTTCTTATTTTATGTTGCCAGCCACTATTTGGTGCATGAAAATTATATTAAAATTTAAATAAAAAGAAAATGTACTTACTCAGATTCAGTTATCCTTTAGTAACATCTTAATCACTGAACATAACACTACTTAGAATAAAACGCAATATATACAAATTAGTAATGACTAAACTACAAATTATATACATTTTTTTTATAACTAATACTAACTATACAAATGCCCGGTTGCACATAAACGCCCTGAGTTGGTTGCATTTTACGAAAACTACAAGTAATTAATAATTGCCCAATATAAATTTTGTAATATTCAGCCCAAAATTACGCTTATTTTTCTTCTTGCCCGAACACACACTTTCTTTTAAAAGACTATTTAATATTAACGTCCGTTTTAATTTAAACATGACAAATTTCAAATTCTCAATTGAAAACATATCCGAAACTTTTAAAATTACGCGTCTGTATTTCTGAAAAACTAAGTGTGTACTAAGGTACAAGTATGTAACAGGGGTCATTCCGTCTGTAAAAATTACCTTTCATAAAAAAAATTCTATGCAAACAGGTATGATTTTAAATTGCAACCCCTTTATTGTCCGAGGACGGGGTGATATGCGTATATGCATCCCTTACGCGTATTGTATCTGAGAATATGACATGCCAAGCTTCCGTCTGGATATATAATCAAACGTATTTTTTTGGCTTACAGTATTATTCGCATGCTTTCATTTCGTGGAAAAGCATAAAATGAAAACAATTTTTATTTGTAAAAATTGTCTTGTGTGAAAAGAGTTCGATGACGTTTAAATTGATAATTGACGATTAAACACTCAAAGCTCAAATTATAATTATTTAAAACAATATATAAGAACAATAATTTTTTTTAAATTATGATGGCTGAATAAACTGATAATTAAGAAAACAGTTTTAATTTAACTTATTTTTTTATGATCGAAAAATAAATCAGTACTGATAAAAAATTTAAGTTTATAGCAGGGCAGCATTTAGACTTGGAAGGCATGGGGCCAACTAACGAAAGTGAGTCCTGTCCCAAAAAAACACTAATGTTATATAATAACTAACTGGTTTTTTAATATAGTCGATGTTTCGAAATAATTTATTTCATCATCAGGGAAATTTAAAATTATTTTTGTTATATTTCAATTGTTGTCAGTTTCTCGTCGGATTAACCGTTATTGAGAAAAATTATCTAAAATTAATTTTGTACTCAATTAAAAAATGAGTAAAGTCGGTGTCGACAGTATTTTTTCATCATATTCAAGTTAAAACGAGTGTGAAATAAGTTATTTTATGTATTTATCACGTGTCTCGTTTGTCCGGTTTATTCGGTTTGTTTCATTTGTCCTGTTTATCTTGTTTGTCCCGTCTGTTTCGTTTATCTCATTTATTTCGTTTATCTTGATTATTTCGGAAGGCAACGATAAATTCCAGAGATGACTTTCTCGTAGATATAATATATTGTAAACACCTAATGAAATATTCCCAAATAGATAGCCCATTAGCGTGTGTGTTTGTATGATCTCTATTTTTATATATTATATATTTTTGTTGGAACTTCCCCTTTTCTCAATAGTAATAAGTCTTTTGGTGAGAATAATATAAGATGTTAAGAACAAAGTTATTCATAATACTAACTTATTTTAGAAAAGATATTTGGGTTTTCAGAGCACTCTCAACTTGCGAAAACGATTTTTAAATATTAAAAATAAAACACTAAGTTTTGAAAAAAGGGCAGTTCCAACAAAGTTAATTTAGTCAGAAGGCACAAATTCCATTGTAAACAACTTTTTTTAGTGGAATTTTTTTATATCCTGAAAAATAAAGGTAGTTTATTAGTGCCGATTTTTAGAAATTAATAAATAATAATAAAATAAAACACCCTGCATATCACCGATCTACTAATTTTTTTATATGTTTTAGCCTCACATCTAGCAATTCCAAAATTAGACACATTTTTATCCATTACATCCCTTGTTACATCTATCCTGAGACACAGCGTATGTGTAAAGCTGCCAGTCCGTTACAATCGACGTATCCCAATATGATTTATGTAACTTGTCTTTCCCATACCATGCAATCTATACTAATGTCTTGAACACAGTTTCATACAATTTTAATACACTCGGGGTATATAATTGAATTATTTCGTACAAGTGATTGTCGCTCTCAATAATGCCGGCCCTGCATGCACGGAAATTATCCGGTGTCGTGATATGAAAGTATTGTCGAGGAATACCGTAGATGGATTTTTTTAATGATACTCTTGTGATTTTTCTGAAAACACTTATTAGTTTTTTCACTGACAACAAATTCTGTGAATTTATGTAAAATTTTATAGTGATATAAAATATAAAAAAACACCACATAAATTAGACAACCCCCAAACCAGAGCCGAGGCTACTCGGACAGAGGTTATACAGTTGAAAAAATTTCAGACACACACAACCAAATCCCTCGACTTTGCCAGAATCGAAACCAGGATTTGAACCCGGAAGTCGATAGGCAGTAAATCAGCTACATTTGTCACTTAACGTTGTGGCCTACTGCGCTACCGAGCTCGGTATATTGTATAGTATGTGAAGAAATTTTTTTTTACATGTGGTAATTTTTTTCTATTTTTTTTTTGTCCAAATTCTTTATAATTATTTACAAAATTGTGCCATCGTGTCTGTTCTGTTATTATTGGAGATACAGTGAATATTCTTTTTAGAACTAATAACACTGACGTAGGTTTCCACGAAATATCAAAACACCATATATGTACTGCACTCGACGAGAGTTTCGCCAACTAAGTTGGCATCATCTGGAGATGATTAATCTCCAGATGATGTCAACTTGGTTGGCAGTGTTATCTTCACATCAAAGGTTCTAACCCAATCTAAATGAACTAATAACCACATAGACGATTATTAAAAAAACATTTAAAAAATATAAACTGCATTAATAAAATAAATAAAGAAGTATTTATATTATCTATTAACTCAATTAATATTTGACACTTCCGAAATCAGTTTTCTGATTTTATAAAAAGATTTTTAACTTGAATAATAACAGAATGTGCATGATGTCACGTTTTTGAAAATAACACCGAAATTTTAAAATGAAAAATTATGAAGAAAAAAGGCAGTATATGAAGAAATCTGTAGGCATTTTATCAATACCTAAAATTTTATTTACACAGGATGCACACTTAAAATCTCGTTAATAAGTAGGAAACTTTTTTTATAACTTAGTAAATCTTCAAAACTGTTCAATATAAGTTGTCCAAATAGCATGTCAATAGACACATAATAAATACATCATTTTTTTTCTTCTGCTCCTCCATTTTTAAAATATTCACAGATAAAATTAACGCTCAATACATTTGAATCCTATATTAGGCTTCTCATTACTTATTTTATTATAATGTCATGTTAAGTAGTATTTCTTTAAATTTGTTATTGATTATTTGCAACATGTTCGCGTTTTTAAATTACATGATTTTGAAATTATTGCAAATAACTCTCTGTGCCCTCTTTTAGGACACATTTGAATTTACCGTTATGCGCCATCTATTAGTAAATAGACAAAACTTTATTAGCAACTGTTTTATCGACATTATAAAATATGAGGGAGCTTTCAGGTAGAAATGCTAAAGGAGGGTGATTTGTAAAAACCACAAAAACGCCTCCAGTAATTGTTTTTTAATAGAGTAGGGAAAGGACTTTTTATTCGTTTTTTGCCGCATCGAGGGTATGTGTACGTGTATTTATTCTGTCAACACATGTTTTTTAATTCACCACTGTCGTTTTTTTTCAGTATTAAGGGTGTTAGTGTTCTTTTTATATGGTTTTTATGCTAGGGAAGTTCGATTGCATTGTACATACATGCATATGATATGTTGTCCCTAATTATCCTTTTCTGTTTTTTTTGTTTTATAGTATAATTTAGTTTCATTATAACATTTATGCAATATCATGGGTGCTTATACAGTAAAAAATATATCTGTAACAGGTGGTGTTCCTGTTTTGGGGGAAAATCGTTAGACGAAAAGAATGCTTTTTAAGATTTCTTTAGGTTTATAACAAATTTGTTATATTTTTTAAAAATCTGATATTTTTTATCTGCTTTTATGAAAATTAAAAAGTATCATTTAGGTATTTGGCAAAAACTTTCCTTATACCTACTTTTAATATTTAATTCTTAAGAAATTATCAAATTCTTTTATATGTATACAGGATGGCCTAGATTTTAATCGCGAAACTTAGAGAATCGATAGAGTATGCTAAAATAATTTCGATGAGTTATATAAATATGGCAAAAATGCTTAATTTTCGAGATAGAGGGCGCATTTCTCAGAAACTAATTTAGACATTGTTATGAAATTCAGAAGGAGAAAGTTGCGTATACCTCGAACCATAGTTTTTTCTCTCTATTTGAAATTATATTAATGGAAAAATGCAAAACTATGTAATTTTTTTAAACGATTCTCAATTAACAGCTAATTAAAGTATGGGATGAATGATTTTGAAATGAGTTTAACTCAAAGACGTTTTATTCTATCAAACAATAATAAAAAACATTTTTGTGCACTAATGACAATAAATGTCCAAAAGAAAAATAGCTTAGGACAGTAGCGTCCCGTTTTCTTAGGAAGAGTATCTTCGACACTCTCCACCCCACTGTTGTCCCTCTGGTTGGGATGGAGGGATGAAAACTATGGTGAGAAGTGTACTGATGTACATAACGTTCACCTTTCCAATTTCATAACAATGTCTCAAATATTTCCGGAAAATATGGGAAAAATTTAAAATAAATTAAAACTACAACGGCCTCTATCTAGAAAACTAAGCATTTTACATATAAGTTCATATGACAGATCCATATTATCTTGGCTTATTCTATCGATTCTTTAAGTTTTCCAATTAAATCTGGCCCACCCTGTATTGATCATTTCTGAACGTTTAATCATTTACACAAAATCGTCAATTTCAAAAAATAAATCTTCCAGGTTATTAAAAAAATACAGGCTATTCGCCAAAGGTCAGGATAAAGATTTACTGGATAATCTACGTACCAAAATAAGTCGATTGACCTTATTTACCGCTATACAAAAATGCATCCTTAAAAAGTTAGGGGTCTTTAAACGTACAGGATTAGTTTTATTCATGTAAACCACCCATTTTTACCCAAAATAAGTCGACTGACCTTATTTACCGCTATACAAAAATGCATCCTTAAAAAGTTAGGGGTCTTTAAATGTACAGGATTAGTTTTATTCATGTAAACTCCCCATTTTTATTTTTATTTTTGACTGAATCAAAAATCTTAAAAACTGGTCTTACATAGTTTTTTATGTAGATTCCACTTATGCTAACAAATTGGCAGTCGCGTTTTAAATATACATGGTACACAAAATAGTGCGTTTATTTTAAATAGAATACCCTATATATTTTAACATATTTCGATTCCTCGAGTCATTTTGATAACAAATATATACACATATTGTATAAATGGTTTACTAGTTTTTGTGTTATGCTTCAAAAATTGTAGAAATTTTATGTTAACAGCAAGAACATCAGTATTCATAGTAGGCCCCGAAAACAAATGAAAATATCGTTAAATGTCATTATTTCTGCACATTGATGTTTAGTTAATTGTAGATTTTAATTAGTTCTTTAGAACAATGTATTATTCCATTAAAAAAGGACGAATTATCATGGAAATTTATATATTTTGTCATAAAAATATGACAGAATCTAGAAAGGAATTTATTAGAAGATTTCCGGATGAAGCAGCACCTACAAAAATTACATTCAAGCAAATTTATAACAAATTTATTGCTAATAATAATTCTTTGGATACTTTTAGAAGGAGAAGAAATAAGACGGTTTTAATGGATGAGCGTGAGTAGAAGTTTTATTAAAATCTATAGAGGAACCGCGCTACTCGACGGTCTCTGTAGCCAAAGAGTTAAACATTTCTCAATCAAACGTAATGAAGGTTATGAAAAAATATAATAATAAGCCATGCCACATATTCCCTGTGCAACATTTGATTGAAAATGATTTTCGAAGTAGAAGATTATTCTGTGAAGAAATGATTAGAATTAATGAAAACGTAAATGTTTAGACAACATTTTTCGGATGGATGATTCATTTTTCTCTACGTCTGGCATATTTATTAGAAAAAATACGCATCATTGGGCAACACAAAAGCCATATGCCGTGACACAAGTGAAAAAGCAAGGGCGTAGAATTGTGAATTGTTGTTGTGGAATTCATAAATCTTAGATTGTTGGTTCTTTCTTTATTGGTGTAAGATTAATAGGCCAGACTTACCTGAACATTCTACAAACTAATGTTGAAGATTATTTAGATGAGTTACAACTCCTAGATATTTTAAGGATTTGTTGGCAGCAAGATGGTGCCCCACCTCAAAGTATTCTAGAGGTGACAGATTTTTTAAATGATAAATATCGCCTCTGGATAGGAAAAAATGGTCTTATTTACTGGCCCGCACGGAGTCCAGATTTGAATCCTCTAGATTATTATCTTTGGGGAACGTTCAATGAAAAAAATTTTAGTGAACCAGTGGAAAATATTGAACAACAAAAAAATGAAATTGAAGAGAAAGTAAATTTGCTAAATTTGAATGTAGCACTTTTTCAAAAAATTCGTTCGAACTTTATAAAACGTTGTTTAAAATGCATCGAGCTCAATGGTGGTTATGTTGAAAATGTTATGTAATTTATTTTAACAATCAATATATTTTGCTTTGTTTGTTGATCTGCTTCATTAATTGATGATTGTCATATATGATGTATAAAACACTTGCTTCAATGTATCCACATTCCGATGATGTTTTTGTGTTTGATAAACACAAAAACATCATGGGTTAGTTATATATGATTTGAACGAAACAACTACTCAGCGGGCAAATACCCCGACCTGCATTGGATTATACCTTCAAATCAGGATAGATCGGTAGCCAATATCATTTGTCAATTCATAACCAGACATAGACCGGTTTCGAACTTATTAGTTCTCCTCAGTATGCCATAGGTTATGGAACAGACAAATGATAGTGGCCAACCTGCTAGTCATATACTGACTAAGGTAAATTAAGTAGTGTTGAGAGGTATGTGAAACTTCTCATATGGTCCAAATGCTACTATCCGACCGACATCATAGATATCTCTTTGGAGGATAGTGACTTGCGAAGCAAGTACCGAGATCGGCGACATCTAGCCCAGGTGGACTAAACTACTTTTATTAAATATGATTTGAACGAAACAACTGCTCAGTGGGCAAATACCCCGACCTGCATTGGATTATACCTTCAAATCATGATAGTATTGTCTAACATTGCAATGGAAATAGAACAGCTGTCTAATATCAAATACATCAGATTATTAAAATATTGTATCGCTTCTTTCTTTTTTATAAATTGTTTTTAGAATTCCTTTATGGATGATATCTAAATTTTTTAGGTGGGTTTTTTGCAGTGCTTCCCTATACCAGTATGCCATAAATAAGGTGAGATTCTACTAATAAATGGCGAAGTACTTTTAGTTCTTTAATTTGTAGAATTTCACTTAATTTTTTAAATTTGCATAAAACAGTTCTTTATTTTCTCCACTATATAATTGATGTGCAAGTCCCATTTTAGGTGAAAATCTATTATTACCCCTAAATATTTTATTTCTTTTACAGCCTCAATGTAAATTTCTGTTGAGCTTTTTATTTTTTTATGGGCGTTAGTTAGGGAACGTGATTTGTTTGTTTGATCAAAATGGTGTATAAAAAGTTTTGCAAAATTTATGGTTAAAAGGTGGTGATCGAACCAGTCTTTGATATTACCCATATCTCTTTCAACAATAGTTTCTAAGTTAGTCCAGTTATCTGCTTTGTAAAATATAGCTGTGTCGTCTGCATATGTAATAATGGTGCCCTCTGTGTTGAGAATAAACCGTTTAAGAATATTGTAAATAATATGAGTCGCAGAACTGTACCTGTGGAACTCCATAATCGAATAAAGTTGTCATTTTATATAAAGAGGACTATTATGAAAGGGACAACCTGATTAGTAATGGTCTTTATAAAAAACTTTCCAGAAATCCGTCACCTTCTAAGAAAAATGATTACTAAAGTAAGAAATATACGTAAATCCTGGAACAACCTTATTACTTCAGCTTTAAATAGGAAGTTACATGTATCTAATCCAAATGTACCTAGACTGTACTGCTTGCCTAGGATACATAAACCAGAAAAGCAGGTGCGTCCCGTTATTTCAGCAATTGGATCGTCGACTTACCACCAATCAAAATGGTTAACAGATGAGTTCGAAAGTTTACCCATTGCACTAACTAGTTTCTCTGTAATTAATTCCAATGATATCATTAATAATTGCAGATAGGCGACCACGCATTGTAAATAAAACATTTTCAAAAACAATTTTCTATTGGCTGGTATTAGACCTCTTGACCTAGCAGGTGCTAATAATAATGACTACCTCAATTTCTTCATGGTGTGCTGGTGTTTTAATGAATGAGTTGCCAATAACTATGAGGCTCAAGCATATTTTATCTTTATTCAGCAAATTTGGTTTATGCAGGATGAGGCTCAACCACATTTTATCTTAACACTTTAAGGAAGAGTTTCCAGGAAGATGAACTGGGTGAGGACGTGATGCACCTCAAATTTAGCCTCCACGGTCTCCTGATTTCAGTTCAGATTTTTATTTTGGGGAAGAAATTAAATCGAAAGTGTACGCAACACCCATTGAAACGAGGCAGTAGCTTTAGAATCGTATCTAAAATCTTACAAGCAATATTCGTTACAACAAGTATTCTGCAATGTTCGATTTTTCATTTTTAAAATGATTAATTTATGTATTCGTGAAAATGGTGGTCACTTTGAACTATACGTGGCTCTGAAGGGCCACAACAAAAAAAAAAGGAATTTCTACTTTGAAAGTAGAAATTTCTACTTTAAAACTAGAAATTTATACTTCGAAACTAAAAATTTCTACTTTGAAACAAGAAATTTCTACTTTGAAAATAGAAATTTCTACTTTGAAAATAGAAATTTCTACTTTAAAACTAGAAATTTATACTTCGAAACTAAAAATTTCTACTTTGAAACAAGAAATTTCTACTTTGAAAATAGAAATTTCTACTTTGAAAATAGAAATTTCTACTTTAAAACTAGAAATTTCTACTTTGAAACTAGAAATATCTAACTCGACACTAGAAATTCCTACTTTGAAACTAGAAGTTTCTACTTTGAAACTAGAAATTTCTGCTTTAAAACTAGAAATTTCTGCTTTGAAACTAGAAATTTCTACTTTAAAACTAGAAATTTCTTCTTTTAAATTAGAAATTTCTAGTTTTGAGACTAGTTAATTTAAACTGAAATAAATGCTTCTATTCGTAGCTATGGTCTACATTTCAAGTAATGTTCTACTAGTATGAATACAAGTGAAAATTAGTTGTGAAGTTGTGTGATTCAAGTATTAAGTCAATGTAATGTCTCTTTATAGATTAGTTAAGTTTTATTTCAATCTTGGCTTAACCCAGGGTGAAATGTTGTACTTTTTGGTAACACAATGTAATGTTAACATAAGCTATCGAACATTAAAACGGATTCTTAAATTAATGGTGTGTACAGGAGAAGGGAATACACAAATTTTGATACAATTGTCGCTTTTCTTTAACAAGAAGTACAAACATCATGGATATCGATGGATGCATTTAAAATGCCTACACAATAGGGATTTACTGTGAAGCGAGAAACCATACCTTTAGTATTAAAGCTGATCGACCTACAAGGTGTTCGATTTCGTAAACGAAATAGGCTCCGAAGAAGAAATTATTTTAACAAAGGGCCAAATTTTTTGTGACATTTAGATTCATATGACAAATTGAAACCTTATGGAATAGCAATTAACGGATGTATTGATGGATTTTCAAGATATATACTGTGACTGAGAGCAGCAAAGACAAATAATGATACCAGAGTTATCGGTGGATATTATTATGATACATTTAATTTATTACAAGGATTTCCACGTTCCATAAGAGGTGATAACGGAAATGAAAATAGTTACGTAGAAAAGTTTCAGTTATTTTTAAAAGAAGAAAATTGTAGTAGTTAAACCTCTTTGCCATTTATTTATGGTAAAATTATAGCAAATCAAAGGATTGAATCCTCGTGGAGTATTTTAAGAAAGCACACATTTTGGATAAATTTATTTCAACAAATGAAAGGACAATATTTTTGATGGAAGTTTTTTGGATAAATCGTTAATACAGTTTTGCTTTCTGAACCTAATACAGGTAAGCTAAATCTTTATGTCATTTGTTTTATACTTATACATATATTCTGTGTGCTTATTAGTCAAGTGAACATTATAAATTACCAGAATAATGTATTTCTTTAAAATGTTCCTTGCTGATAATTCAGGCAAATCAATTTCTGTTTATTCGTTTAAATGGATATACAGTGTGAGTTCTAACTTATTTTATTAAATTTAAGGGATGGTAGGTCCCTTAATGGTAAGTTCATAAAAAAAAAAATCTGTGCTATAGTTTCCGAGAAAAAAAATGAATAAAATTTATCCAACATTTTGAGATCCTATTAACAGACCCATCTCAACCGAAAAGAAATTAAGATAGCTTGGGTGAGTACGACATTGCCCTTGTTTTTTACAATAATTGGTTCATCACTTTTTGCCACTTTCTCTCCGATGGCATTTTTTTAACATAATCCCTTCAAACGCGCCGACCGTTCATCTCGACGTAAACGAAAGTCGGCACCGTTTGTGCTTCTGCACAAACGGTGCAACGTAATAATAAATGCCGTCCACTAACAAAGCTGACCTGAAGTGAATTTATGGAATTTTTTTTCCTGTTAATAAATAAATGTAATACATTTTTGTAGAGTCGGTGCACTTTGACGCCGTGAATCTACTGCTCCTTACGCTTTCTTGTGATTTTTCTATTACGAATTAAATAGGGAGGGGATGAAGTTATACTGCAGGAGCTTTTTGCTAAACATTCAGTTACGATAATGTTAGTGATTGAAAAGGTTACTATTATTTTTATTTAATTTTTGAGAATGTACGTAGAAACTGGATAAGAAGGGCTCAATTGTGTGTGCAGGTTGGTGGTGACAATTTTGAATACTTATTGTAATATGGCTACTCTTGTGACTACCTAATAAATTAAAAAATTTGTCGTGTTAATAAATTATGAAAAGTTTTTTAAATTGATAGGGAAGATAATTGCTATTGTAAAACGTAAGTCCTGAATGCGCCTCTGTCTCCATATTCGTACGTGGTCGAATATCAAAGCCCGCCGAATAGCCGCTTATACGCTTTTCGTGAGGTTTTTTTTAAATGATTTATAATTTGAACTAAACAACTGGAGTAGGATAACTCTGTCAGTGATTTTCTGACGTTTTTTGTATCTTTGCAATTCACAACGAACTTAGATAAACAAATCATGTTGTTCGAGTCATAAGTGGGTCAGATGAGCAATGCAGCGGTCTACAAAAAGTTTAACAGTATTTTAGGTAAGGTAGGTCAGTTTTTCTACTTTACTTTTTATTTATTTTTTTCGCAATTCGTGTTACTAATATCAACAGGAACCTCCTCCTAAAATTACATAGATAAGTTCGCGTTCACTTTGTATAGTCCGCGTTCAACGTTTGGAATAAAGTCAAAATCTATTTTTTGGTAAAAATTCTTTTAAATCGATATGTATTATTTCTTTGAACAATTTCTAAATTGTTTACAAATTGGTACAGTTTATCGTTTTCTAGTTGACATCCACAACATTTTTTAAACGGCAAAATCAGGTTTTTTCATGTAAACTATTAATCTAATTTTCAGATAAAGATTCCAGATAAAGTATATCGATAATTAATAACTAACGTACAATAGATAGATATATAGATAGATAGATAGATAGATAGATTTTATTGATTTCTTTTGATGAACATTACATTCATACAAGATAAGTCCTACCGTATACTAATAGTATCTAATAAAACATATTACATATACATGTATATGCATACACACACACAGAATATAAACACATATGCACATACATAAATTACATACAAAATAAGCAATAATTACAATAATAATAATAATAAGAACATTAAAAAAAACAGTAAACTTTTAAATTTAAAAGAAAACTGTTTCAAGAGAATGAAATTTTTATCTTTCTAGTACCGTCCTTACTAAACATGCTGTATGAGTGGTTTAGAATATGTTCCTGTTTAGAAAGTTTTCAAATTCCTGAATAGCATAGAAACAGTTATAATGAAATATCTCTTTTAGGCTTCTTTTGAAGGATGTTAGAGAGTTTAGTTCTATTAGATAATGTGGTAATAAATTAAAAAAGAATGTACGAGTATATTGTGGTGACTTGGATGTGTTTATTAGTGTGAATATTATTTTTTGGAGTGTGAACATCAGTGTTTAGTATAACTTTATTTTTATTTACAAACATATAACACGAAACCTTTAGTAAGTACACTTCCGTCAAATTTTGTTTTGTTTTTGTTTCTCTACATGATGTTCTGTTGTCAAGATTAAATATTAGACGTACTATTCTTTATTGGATAACAAAGACTCTGTTTATGTATTTTGCTTGTAATTTATTACTGAGTGCACTGTAACATAATAAATTGACAGCAATGCTCTGTCCAAAATTATTTTTTTAAAGTTCTGATAATAAAAAAACTTCTGTTTAGCGTTGAGCATATGTTTATCTATATATGTGGCTTCGTGGTCGAGTGGTCAGGACACTTGCCTCTCACCCTGGAATCCCGGGTTCGATCCCCGATCGAGGAGCTAGGATCTTTTCTAAACAAGAAATTAATCCTAGCATACTCGGACATTGGGTGTGTGTCCATTGTCTCTAAATGTGTAGCCCTCTCCCACACAAGGTACCTTGAGGTACCTTCAGAGATATAGGGGTTGTATTACCTGTGGTGTTTAATTAATTTAATTAATATGTATTCCAACTTAAATCATCATCTAGATGTAACCCAAGAAATTTGGTTACAGTAGTTGCAGTAATTTTATTATTTTTAAAGTCAAACTCAAGATTTGCAGACGATTTTAGTTAAGATTTGAAGTGGACGAGTTGTGTATTGTTGTAATTTATAATTAAATTGTTTCTAGTACACCACGTTGAAAATTGTTCTAGGGTTAATTTTATATTCATAACTAGTTTATCCAGTTTATTGAGTACATATATACTTTACCTTTTGTAATAGAATCTGGCAGGTCGTTGATATACAATAACAACACTAAAGGATCCATCGCACTGCCCTGAGGGGTACCAATATTCAAGATTTGCTCATTTGACAAAGTCATTAATTTTTACGTACATTTTTCTATTTGACAAATACGATTTGATCCAGTTGTTAATGGGAACGCATAATCCAAGGTTACTAATTTGTTCACAAACAAATGCTGGATTAATGGTATTGAATGCAGGAGATAAATCAAATACTCCTGGGGTATAGTTGTTTTTATCAAGGTTATCACATATCAGTTGGATAAAATCTGTAGAAGCAATTTCTGTTGAAAAACCTTCACTAAAGCCATACTAGTATGTAGTGATTAAGTTATATTTATTTAAAAAATCTAATATCTTATTAATGATTTCTTTCTCACCTATTTTGGATAAAATACTTAATAGTGCTATAGGGCGATAATTTTCGAGTTTGCTTTCATCAACTTTTTTTATATATCGGTACTAATGCAGCGATTTTTAAACGAGTTGGGAATGTACCATTACTTGTTTATTAGGTGCATTAGAAAGGAGATAATTTCATCTGAACATATTTTTATTTTTATCAGAAATGAGGGTACATCGTCTATAACACATGCCTTCTTTATTTTCAATTTATTAATAACTTTTCGAACATCTTCGTTTGTGACAGGAGAAAAATACCTTGATTGTTTCAAGGAGCATTGCGATTTCGTACATCCAGTTGATAGTTTATTAAAATGGT